>OU830596.1:19422800-20022800 GCA_917563855.2 Limnephilus lunatus | reverse complement strand
AGGAAAATAATTTCCCTCTAGGCCTGTGTCATATTTGGGGATGTTTTGTTGAGGGATGTTGTCGGTATGTATGTTTTTATGTTGATTGTTTAATTTACATACTTTATAAAAATACAAAAAATTAAGAAATTCAAATAACAAATACATACCTACTCAAATTCATCCAAATGAAAAAGCTGCAGTGATGATTTGATTTTGACCTGTTGATTTTTTTACAATTCACGGTCTCAATAAATATAAAAAAAATTATAAAAATGCTATTTGTAATGTATCTACAGTTTGTCAAATAAGAGTAGAAAATAAATGAGGGCGCCACCGTTGCCCAAATGGCAATACTAAAAATATAACCATGGTGTTAATCTAAAGCTGTGTAACCTACATTTTTATTAAAAATTAAAAAGGCCTTAAAGTGATTTTTTTTTCATTGCTATATAGATACCCACTGATCTCAAAATTACAATTAAATTTAGGTATATTATTATTATACATTTGAAATTTTGTGTTAACATTATGAAGAATAACATTTTGCAATTTTGTGTTAAAATAATAAAATATAAAGCACACTTTAGAAATTGCTCACATTTATTTAATACTAGCTTAAGTACCTACGTTGCCCGGGCTTTAGATCATGCCTCTAATTTTAGATCTGAATATATTTAACTCATTCGGATCTAAAAGTAGTGTGACTAAACTCACCATTAATGATTCTTCCTTTCCACCTACTGTTAAATTCAAATCTAAGTTAAATTAAATGAAAGCCAATCACTTTCTAAAACACAATTTAATCAAATTTATGTCATTTAGTAGGTACCTTCACAGTAGTGCTTATTCGATTTAATTTATTTTTTTAAGAACAAAAAAATGATTTTTTAAATGTGTATACAGTGTTTTGAATTTTCTGTGTCATTGCAATTTTAAAGAATATTTGACAGATAAATTGGTGTAGCCAGCCTAAAAATTTCTTAGTTCCAATTTATTTATTTTCTACTCTTATTTGACAGACTCTACTTGTGCTTGTTAAAAATAACTTTGTGTTTTAATCAAACTTTAAAGGAAATCATTAAAAATGGCTAGCAACTTACCCACTTATAACTTATTAAAACAACGACTGAAGTAAAACTTCACTAACTTATATCTCCCTCTCAACTTCCGTTCGCCTCGCCCGATCCGGGTATTGGCCCATTCGTAATTTATAAATAAATTTATTAAAATTCAGCCACCTAAAGCTTTTACCAAAAACGTGAATGCAGCATTATAAAATCTTTATCGTTTTATTTGATTTTCAATGGAATTAAGTACCTACTCATCTGATTTGGTTTCATAAAACTTCATGTTAATATGAATGCTGCGTTACCTACTTACTATTTATATTGTGAATGTATTGTTTGGCAAGAAAGTGTAGAAATTAATTAATTTGGAACTAAATTTTTTCATTACTATGGTAACACCGAAATACTCGTTTTGTCAATGACATTTTGTATGGCTCTTGGCTTTACTGACTTTAATCATGTAGAACACACTGAAAATCGCTCGTTTAGTGTTTTTTTTTTCATTGTTTGCCTGTGCATTGTTTGAATTGAATTAAAATGAACAAACCAATACGTAGTGGTGCAAGAGAAGTTGTAAATTGCGTGTTTCAACGCTGCCTAGCTGAATATCGTGCGAAGAAGCTCCTATCCAATTTGAAAGAAGTTTACAAACGAACTGCAGAAATGAATGGTACGTGGTATAGTTTTTTTTAATAAATTTCATTAGTGTTACAAGATTTATGCCAATTTTTGTGCGATTATAACCATTACAATCTGATTTGAGGTTATGTTTAAAAATCCGAATTTGACATTTCCATTTGACAGTTAATATTAGGCCACAAGAAAAATGGAATAACTCAATTTAAAAAAAATAAAATAATATGCAACTTCTTTAAACTCATAGAAATGTAACTTGTTCTTAATTTTCTCTGTCTTTCTTTCTAAATGAATATTATTAGGTGTGCTTTTTTAAAACTACCTTCTATCTGTAAATCTGAAAAGGTAAGATAAATCGTCAAGGAAGGGAAAAGGCAGATGGAAAATTTGAAACACCGGGAAAACGGAAAATAGCATAAGTGTTGATGATTAAAAAAAATTGTTGCAAAAACGTGATGAAAATTGAGGCAGATTATTATGCACGAGGAAGTACTCTATATGATGATATAGATGAACTGATAAAACGTTTAGATGAAGATGAAGATATGGAAGAAGAAGAATCATATGAGGACTAAGACAATAATTATTACATGTCGGGTGTTGAATAAATATACTCAGATTTTTAAATACCTATGTACCTACGTTTTTATAACAAAATAAACGCCCACTTAAAACCTGTTTTGTTTTATTTTACTTCTATTAAATTATGTGTTTTTGTGCAAAATTTATGAAAATACAATCACGTTATGAAATATGCATTTTGTCTGAAGGGTTTTTTAAAACATACATTCATTGTCTTATGAGCCATCACGGTGTTGCCATTTAAAACCAAGAAATCGATCGCAGCGCCATCATTTATTTTCTACACTTAATTGCCAAACTGTAATTCCTTCGCATTTTGAACGCCAGTACCTACCTCGAGTTCATAAATTATGCATTGTCGATGCAACTGTATTTTTGGTAAACGTCATAATAATTGTAAAATTTAATTAAAAAATTGTAACTATATTCCGTATAGTTGAACACTTAATAGGGTGGTTTGGTATATTTATGACTCAACACGTCATCTACTACTTTTGAGAAAGCATTTTCTACTGAATGCAATCTATGACTCACTCCTGATATTGTTGTAGCAATTAAAAATAATTTTAGATCTAGCAGTTCTTATTGGATGGCAGTTCTTATAAGATAATTAAGCTTATTAAATCAGGGCGGTCTATAATACCGTTAAAATTTTTAAATGTGAAGTCTAGTCGGAAATAAGTTTCCTATCTAAGAGTTTTAAAATTATTAATTCTTTCAAGAAGTGGTATTAATTTATTGTATCTATAGTTAGACCGAGTTCATAGTTAAGAGGAAACCGGGTGGTGTTTTTTCCATACAAACGTATTCCTCATTTCCCTCTCTGAATTTTGACACTAGAGAAAATATTTTTTTACATAATATGAATATTGACCGCAAGCGTGTCGGTACGTTTTGATTTTTTTGATAAGTTATTTTTTATAGGAGTTATAACCCTTCAAAAATTGTTAAAATTGCCTTTTTTTAACGCCATCAACAAACGTTCAGTATACAAATTAGACGATGTATTTTTAAAAAAAGCAAAAGGTACAGACATAGAATGTTTTCTTCCAATACATTTGGTAAAAAAAATCTTGGAAATTGGTTCAGTTTTGGAGTAGAAAAATGAGGACTACAAAACCTCGATTTTGACAATTTTATTTAGGTATTATCAGGCTGAGGTGCATGTGTCCCTTTCTCTCAGTATTCGGGGGTGAGGGGGGGCGGAGAGGGTTTTGTTGAATACGTATACAGTCAACGAAGTGATGTGACATTCTCAATAATTATATCGATACACTAGTCCACTAGTGTTGTCATGTCCCGAGTTATCGATGTTTTTTTAAAATTATTTTTCTGTTTGGTGACTTATTTTGAGTGTGCCAATACTTACCGAGCTTATTTACTAAAGTTATTGTGACAAATTTAATTTGTTTACGTCAAATAAATTAATGGAAAAAAATTGAAAAAAAAACACCTGTTACAGACAGACCCCGAGATGATTCCGTTCCGTATTGCCGAGTTGGATATGGAACACAAAAATTAATTAAAATATTTTTTGATAACTTTTGAAGGTTGTACTCAACATAATATTATCCCTTTATAGGACACTTTTTTTAAGATACAACTACCGAACCAAAAAAAAACTTTTATATTTGACTAAATATATTGTTCTAGATTTTTTTTTCAAAAAAATTATATTTTACAAGAAAATGTGTGATGGTAAGTACATACACCACTGATCGTTTGATGGAATGCTGGTACAGCGTATGTTCAGTGGTACATGCATCTACCACATGTTGTTGAATCGATTATGTTATTATAATATCATATTATACAAATGAATATTGAAATCTATGTATAAGAGGCACCATATTGTTTATTGTGCTACATATTAGGTACATACACATAACTAGTTTAGTTTTTATTTAACTTTTTTAATACGTTATATTATTACAGAAAAATGCACTTTTGGGAATACCTCCTACATCACTTGACATTTTCAATCTTCTTCAATGATCTAATATTTTTTGTTTTTAAACGCTTTATTGTAAAAAAAATTACTGTTTAACATCTACACAATGAAATTAAAACAATTTATGGTCCAGACCTTTCCCTCGCCGGTAAATTTCTTGGTATGCGACCGTCAATTATTTCTGGTAAAAGGCATTGGTGGTAGAAATTTTCTAACAGTGGAACGATTTTTTGCCAGATTTCATCGTCCCTCTCAATTTTTTCATACAGCAAACCTTTTGGACTCCACACAACAAAATAACAATAATTACGACGAGTAATATGTAACTGGCCTTGTACTTGGTAGAAGTAATTATGATTCCGTTTTAATGTTAAAGAATGGTCTTCCAATTTACAGTAATCAATTATCTTTTGTGCAATTCCCTCTTCTGGTGACATATTTGCTATACTATAAGGGCATTTAATTTCAATTATAGAATCCTCACCGATAAGGCCATCCGGACTTGCCGCTAAAAAGTTTTTGGTTTTATCGATAAATAGCCCACAAGCGGATACCTGAAAACTTGTTTTTTTTGAAAATTGCTCTATTGCTAGGCTTTCATTTTCTTTTCCATAATTTGTGGCCATAGTTCCTTTGAATTGTGAGTACAGTAAAGAGTTTAGTACTCCCGTAACTGAAGTTTTTTGCCGAAGCTTATATATTTTTCCAAAGTTAGACGCCGTTATCCGCTTACGTCTTTCAATTGCCCACAGATTGTTATTGCTTTGGCCTACCGTATTCCGTTCGAGCTCTTCCTTATTGGTTGAAGATAATTCTTTGAGAAATTCCTCTTTTTTCGTTTCAAATATTTCAGGTGGCATATCTGGTTCTAATTCCAATTGACCATAATTTTCATCGGGCCCTGTAACTTTTTTTCTTTTTTCTGTCGTATTTTCATTATACTTTAGTTTTTTTTTTCGACACATTTGTTTATTCTCCTTCGAACGTCGTTTTCTCTCTATAAAGTGCTTCGTGTATTTGCCGGGACTGTGGCCTTGGATTTTCTTTTGTATTCTTGAATGGGTTGCCAATTCACTATTCCACGAAGTTACTGCTCCAAAACATCTTGCTTGGTAAGATCCTCTTGTAGTAAAATTTACCCTTTTTCCACCTATAAATTTGGCGATAACGTTGTTGAATTGCTCCACAGTGTTATTTGTCACGTCAATAATAAGACTTTCTGCATTTGCTATTAGAGACAATAAGAATTGTTGGATATCAGTCCATATTCCACAATCTCGAAGATCGCTTACTAAATTTGGATCATCAGTATACTTCTCCGGCTTGCAATAGTACGATGCACAATTTTTATGATCACCAAACACATGATTTGCGGTATTTTTTATGTCCATTTTCAAATTTTTTATTTTATCACTTTGTACTGTGTTTTCTTGCTCTTTCCTGTAATTTATTGCTCCAACTACAGCTCTTCTCATGCGTAAAACGTTTGCTTCAACCTTTTTCCTTATATGAACTGGTACAAAGCCTTTAGCGTTGTTGGTTTTTTTTCCAAGTGCTTTCATTTTGTTGCAAAAATTGCGGAGTAAGTGATTTTTGCACTCTATTTTTTGTACTATAAGGTTAGGACCATATGGCATTTGTTGCATTATTTTTTTCATGATACTGGAGTCGCCATCACCAACTAGTTTGTTAAATTTCAATCCATGCATTTCCATGCTTCTCGAGAACCCTTCTGCTATAATGTGGGCTTCCATGGCATTAGCACTGTAACGCCAGTTTATGAAGCACCTGTGCTCAGAAGCAACTATGTGTAGTTTAGTAGCTCTAGCACATATGCAGCAGTATGAGTTTCGCACTCCCAGAAATAAAACCTTTTTAGTTCGTAGTCCAACTATGCACCCTGCGCCAGATGAGGAGCTAAATCCACTTTTGTACGACCTCTTTGCCCAGGAGCCATCTGCAACCACCGTTACCAAAGGATAGCCACCCTCGTCTACGTCACCGTTTAAAATGGCTAGCCTTTTTTCTTCTTCACCAGCTGCGATCATTTCTTCTAAGGCACATTCTTCAATTGTTGGCGCTAAACATTGTTCTATGTTCGTGTAAGTCTTACAATCCATATTTGGCATATTTAAAACCCCACAAATTTCATTCCATTGTGAATACCCATTTCCTGTACACATCACTCCTTCGACGACAGCAGTATTTATAGACATTTTCCGTTTCGGGTCTTCGGAGTGAATGTATTCTATTTTCTTGCACATTTTGCACTCGAAAACATACTGGCTTAGAAGACCATTTCGTCGTTCCTTCATAAATTTTAAATCGGAAAATGTGCAGTTGGTGTGTTCGTGCTTTATATTTGATATCTCCGAAAACAAATATTTTATATCCACAATTCTGCGACCTTCGAAATTATCGGTTTCATCAATATGGTCTGGTTCTATCACCAAATCATCAAGCGTTGTTGATGATGATGAACTTGCGTTTTCGTCTATATTTGGAGCAAATGATTCATCCATGGAAGTTTCATGCATTAGTGAAGATGTAGTTAAGTTTCCAAAAGTAGTATCGATGACATCCATATCCCTGTAAATGCAAATGATTTATTTATTTAAATTTGTCCATCCCATTTTCCCGTTATAAATGCTACATAATACACGGCTCTCATAGCATAAATCTTTAGGTTTTTCTCGTAAGTCGCTCACGTAAGAGGGTTATGGCAAAATTATCAATGTAAACGATACCCATTGGTAATTTTGCCATAACTCTCTTATGTGAGCAACTTACGGGAAAAAAAACTTTACGTACGTAAAGGTAACCTTAGGAAGGTTCAGTAGTAAGAGTGACAGGAAAGCGATATTTCGACTTACCTAGATGTCGAACGTGGTGCAACATGAATCTGTCGTTTGATACTAATAATCGGTTTTTTTCGTCTAGTAGATAAAAACAAACGCGCTTTGTTTCCATTTCTTTTACCCATTATTTATCTGTAAGAAAAAATTTTTTGAGTTGAAGGTAGGTAATATAGTAGTCGATTTTATGTAACTCAATTTCTAAATACACATATCTTATGCTACGTATATATTTGCGAATAGTGGCGTGCACAGAATTTGAAAATTGAAATTTCGGAAAAAAAATAATTTTCAGCCTCGACAACATCATTAATGTCGTATTTTCAATCTTAGGATTCTAGCCCACTGAAAAATCAGTGCACGCCACTCTTTGCGGACAGAGACGCGAGCCGAACCACGAATTATGGTAAAGGTACGAAGCAACCGCAAGCGGCGCAGCGTTTCGGGCAGTTTGCTTTTGCTTCGTTCCTTTCCCATAATCCGTTGTTCGGCTGGCGTGTGTATACACAGCCTAAGACGTAGAATAATATTTATTATAGGTTACTAGATATGTTAACAAATGTACCGACTTGCACTAATGCACTTTATGCATACAGTCAAAACTGATGAATTTACGTTATTCAGGGAGAGCCAAAAAACAACAACATTTTTAGCGATATTTATATGTTTAATTAAAAAATGAAATTGTGTTG
This sequence comes from Limnephilus lunatus, assembly GCA_917563855.2. Classification (NCBI taxonomy): domain Eukaryota; kingdom Metazoa; phylum Arthropoda; class Insecta; order Trichoptera; family Limnephilidae; genus Limnephilus; species Limnephilus lunatus. The sequence goes on along the minus strand of OU830596.1, from coordinate 20,015,035 downwards.
TAATATTGAGTTTTTATGAATGAATAGTTTATGTTTATAATAATAGTTTATGAATAATTTATGAATAGTTTAGTAGGTATCTACTCACCATATGTCCTATATGTGTAAATCGTGAGAAATGACCAAACAGATTTCAATATTCAAGGGGGTTTCAGGGTCAAAATTCGAAGGTCTGTATTTGACGTAGAATAGTTTCCAGTAAAAAGGCTAGTCAAAAACAGTAGAGTGATGCAGCCAGCGAAAAATAAAAACACTATACAATCACAAAGTACGTGATGTACCTACTGCGCCTATGCTGCCGTTTTATAAAAAAAGATGGTATGAATCTCCCGATATTACTAAACCAAAACAGCGTGCATCTTACTTTACTAATAGTAACAAGATGAATGAACTATGAGCGCAGAAGATATCTATTATATAGGAATACGCACGCTCAAGTCGCGACGCGTATTGACTTATCTGTTGCAGCAGGCAGCAACCTGTATACACGCACCCACAAGTCTCATTGACTTGTGCGTGTGCAGAAGATGAGCTCGGAGCAGGCAGTCACATGTATTTGTAGTAAGTAATAATAATAATAAAGTTAAGTACAATACCATATTAAATAATGTAGACCTCGCTATTTTATTACGAATATGTACCTAGGCACCTACTTAATTTTTGGAATAAATGAATAACAGTAAATGAAATAATAAGAACGCGAAGTCGCTGGCGGGCGCGGCGCGGCGATTCGTGCTTCCAACACCTGCAGCCACGCACACACACGCATTGGGGTTCACCAATACACCGATAGCGCTTTTGCTGTCCCCGCTGAGATGAACGAAATAGAAATAATTTTTACAAATACCTATCGTTAAAATTTCTCGGCGCTCCTGCGCGCTCTTAATATATCTTAGGAATTTATGCTGATTATTTTGATGGAATCAGAGTGGATTTTAAAGTGAGGGGACCTAATAAGAGAGTTATATTCGAATTGATTTCGACAAGAGAAGGTTATACGATTTTTAATATTGAAATATTATGATTGTCTCTGCCTTTACTGAGAATGAAGCCAAACATGTTTAATCCTTTATTGAAGTGAAAACTTATACGTCTATAGGATTTAGCCTGCGAGAGAATGAGATAGTATAATCGGTGTCCTCTTAATGCGGTGCTTCGAGGCCTATCAGTCTCCTCTTTGTGCGGTGCTTCTTAGTCTCCCCACTCTGTCTATTTTAGTTTTCTGAATGCTTACCACGTGTGAATTGAAGAAGTGTCTACTACGTGTGAATTGCACACACTGATTTTTTTAGTAACTGTATGAAAGTAAATAAAATTTGGAATCGAAAATAACGCCAACATCATTAATTTTATTGGCAGAGGTGAAAGAAACATTGTTTTGATAGACGAAAGGTTGATTTAATCTGAAATTTTTTCTTCTGATAACACTCAGCTATAACCTATAATTATTGGTTTCTTCGTATTTTGAATTTGTGCTTTCATATTTTTATGGTTATCTACTATAATAAAAATAAAACTTGTTAACCCAGTGAAATCTAATCCTATGTACACACGTATATTCATGCTCGACGGTTTGGCTCGATCCATGTAGGTCGTTTTTGACTTGGAACTTGTAACCATGCTAGTCGTTGCGTCCACACCCTCGAGCAGCTCGACACAAGACACCATAGATAAACTCGGTAAGATGCTGTGAATTGTGCCCCTCATTAGTATAAACACAGTAACTGACTAATAAAGAAACCAATTTGCAGCAACTGTACTTATAATTAGTGTTCCGACATGAATAATTGAACAATTTGCCACTTGTAACAAACTGTTTAATAGTTTGTACAATATTGTCAAGGAAATGTATGGTGATTTATGCAAAAGATATCTACTTACTCTGTTCGTGTGGCTCTTGGCTGGTTTACTGCATTTTTAATAACGATTCAAGTGACATATTTTATTACATAGTAGCTCTGTGAACAATATTCGTGTCGATAAATGCATGTTTCTATTTTTTTTTTCATATATTTGACCCTTCAGAAATTTGGCGTATTTTTTAGATGGTCAAAATATTTCCACTTTATAATAAAAAGTAAATAAATGGAATATTTCTGAACATATCCGGAAACTTAAAACAGTTTTTGAAAGGCGATGATATAAACTTTCAAATTTTATAATTCAAAATAAACATTTAATTTTTTGAATATGACAATTTTGCATGCAAACTTTAAAAATTTGGCTCACTTATGCTTTTTCCAACAAAAAATACCGTTAACCTAAAAAAATAAAAACAAATACATTTTTTATTAAACAAATATTTTGTTTGTTATAAACATTATTTTCATCAAACTTTTTTGTCACAATTAATTTAAAATTTCTGAAGAATCAATGTTTTTTTCTAATTGCGATTCAAACCTTTGGTTTCATTTTACTTTTTTGCGATTTGAATATAAAACCTGGTGTTTATAATCACAGGAGACTTAGATTGTCCCAGAGCGACCGTCCATTATTAAACGTTAGATATCTTTCTTTCTGTTATGCTAAAATTTGTGATTTCTTTTATGCTAGAAAGCAAAAAAAAATAATGCTTCATATTGCGTTAGAAATATACACGCTATATTGCTCATATATTTTACAAACCCGATCAAAAGTGACGATTTTATTTTGCGCCAATTTGTGACGTAATAAAACTTAATTTTAAAATAAAATCGTATGAATGTGATAAAAAGTTAAGTTACAGATTTAATACAAATTTTCTTATGAAAAGTAACCTGTATTTAAAATTTATTCCGATTAAAGTACTTTAATCCGAATATTCGCTGGTATGTATTTTTAAGCCAATTTATGTTTCCAATATCAAAAATTTAATAATTAGAAACAATAATGTTGATTTCTAATAAACATATCGGAAATATTATTTTATCTAGATTTTAGAACAATTTTTATTTTTGCAAAAAGGTTAAAAAACAACCAATTAAAATGAATATTATAAATGCATGGAAAGAACCAGGAATTTCGCGCGCAAACCTTGATAGACAAAAGTTCATAGATATTACGAGTATTTTATTATTATTCGAAGGGTTAAAAAAATCAAAATCAAAATTTCCTCTCAAGTCATTATATTTGTAAGTAGGCACTTAAACACCTACCTACTTAACTATAAATGTTATCTTTTATAAATATATTTTTGAAATTTTCAAATAAGGAATTTAAAACAAATAAACTTCTATTAGCTGCATTAGGTGTACAACGTATATTTGAAAATCAAAATCATCTTCTATATATATACCATTAGTTATAATAAATTGTCTTAGGTCCGTCCCTGCAAAAAAAAAAATTTCCGGGAAAATCCGCAGATTTTTTTACCCGTCACATCCCTTCCTCAGGTGTTCTATCTCATTCTTATCCACTTTGCACATCATGTGATATGTTTTCATAATTCGAATTATAGTTAATTAATTTCAAACGCCCCTTATGAAGTTTGGATACAAGAAAAATCTGGTCGACTTCAAAATATTGTTACTAAAAAAAATTAAATATACTTGATATACAAATCACCTAAAAAAAACTAATTGAACTAACCGTATAGCAACCTTTTAATTTAATATTTCACAGACACTGACATGACATTATTTAAAAAAAAAAACATATCTAAATTTTTTTATAAACTTAAAAATTAAAAGTAAATGTTTAGCGTATTTCTCTTATGACATTCGAGATAAATATGTCATAAATTCGGAATGCCGGAGCTTACTGTTTACCTGTATCCCTCCCCCCCCTTTTCGATCCCTTTGGCACCTGGAGAAGAGATAGTGCGGTAATTAAATTAGTACAATTTCAACCGCCCAACAAGCAAGTCAAAAAGTTCAACAACGCGTTACGCTCAAAACAAGCAATCCAATTAGCCGTGGAGTTTAGTGAAAACGAAGGGACCAGATGTCATCCACCACAAGGTTAGGCTTATTTCAATATTCCGTTGGAATCCCCCTACCTGGACCATTCTTTACTTTCCGTTCATAAATAATATCATTCTTCTTTCACTTGGTTACTGTGATCAAATTAACTTCACGGGCATGATTGCCGTTTCTAAGACCGGATAAATTAGTACTCCATCCAATAAATACTTAAAATTAATACTTCACCCAATAAAGATAGATTAACTTAATACTTCATCCAACAGATACAGATTAAATTAATACTTCGCCAAATAAATACTAATAAATTTACCTCTTGAAAAAACTGTCCCGTTAAAACTTTCAGAAACTTAAGGCGAGACATAACCACGTTTATCGGGGGTTTGCCCGAGGCTCACATTTTAATTTATTTCGGCGAATTCGTAATTGAATTAACATTTTTATTTCCATGCCTCACAAAAGATGCGAGTTATTTATAGTTTAGATTAATAAAAACAGTAAGTTGCCATTTTTTTTTAACGTACAACGCTTTTAAAAAATTGTAATACATTGTACAACTAAAGTTAGCGGTGATTTTATTTTTCTAGACGATGAATTAATAACTTCGGGAGGTATTCATTTAGAAACATCTTAAATATTAGTAACACGTTCTTCAGAATTAATTAAAATGAACCGGGCGGAAAGGTTGAATCTCCAGGCCTCCTAGGGTGAATTCGATCGCACGTCCGTCCAATACGCCGTGCCGCGGGTCTACGCGCTTTTTTCACTTACGTCGTTAAGATTCCCACATTATTTTTCTTCTTCTTTTCTTTGATAGGGCAAATTCGAAAGTACGTCCGTCCAATACACGGGTCGCGAGTCGCAATTTGCATACACGGCTTCTTTACTTACGCCGTTAAGATTCTGAATATATTTTAAGGTATAATGTCGCCTTAAGGTAAATTTATTAGTATTTATTGAATGAAGTATGAATTTAAAATATTTATTGGATAAGCACATATTTAATACCATTACATAAAATACTGCATTACAAAATTGACAGTCTTAAATTAATCAACATCCCAAAATATGTTGCCGACATTTATTAGCCTTTTACTTTAACAACACCAGAACACTGGCTTATTGAAATTCCTCGATACCAAGACTTCACAGTCTCGGAAATACATATCTGGGAGATATATTTTATCTTAAAGATAATCAATATAAATGTTGCTTATTCCAATACTTTAATTTATTAATTATTTACTTTCCACTATTTTTGTAATAATTAATATATAAGTATTTATGTGAGGATTCTTATTCTCTGTTTACATTTTTATCTATTTATTTTATTCTATGCTTTTGTTATCATATATTTTCTTTATATTATATTTTCTCTATTGATTTAATTTTTAAGTAATTGCAATAACAGTGATACAAACAACTTGTAATATTTAATGAAAAAGCCCATTGGGGCGTGTAATAAATAAAATAAATACTTCACCCTATAAAAAACTACGTATAAAACGTTTAAAATATACCCTTAAAACCTCTAATGAAAAGTGCTTCAACCTTTGTGACTGCTTCAATCTTGGTGACTGCTTCAACCTTGGTGACTGCTTCAACCTTGGTGACTGCTTCAACCTTGGTGACTGATTCAACAACGTCTTCTACCTCGAAGCTACATGAATACAACCCGTTAATGAAGAGAGCTATCCGTCGACAGTATTGCTTTACAAACACTGTCATGGAGTTGCTCTCTTTATAGACGGGTGTACATCCACAAACCAGGAGATCTGCAATACCTCTGACACCACCCACACTACTCAAAAAGCGTCACCGACAGAAGAAAGAAGAAAATTGCTAAAACATGTTAAAATTATAATAAAAACAAATGCAGAATTTATGCCGGTTCTTTTCATAATCATACTTTTTTTTTCAAATTAAACCCTAAAACAGCCATGCTAAAAAGCATTAACGACCGTTAAGAGGGAATACCCAGACAAAACCGAAAATATGTAATTTTTAAATAAAATTTTTGCCGTATTGCATCTTTTCCACAAAAAAGATTTGTGGAAAAGTTGTTAATAAATAAATAAATTGATTTCGTAAGATTGTTCTTTTATCTGGTTTTATGTTTTAAATTATGAGAAAATATGTTTATTTTTAGTATAATAAGGTCGTTGGCAGATTTGTTAAATTTTCAAATTTTCAAACAAAATTTTGTATTGTACAACACACATTTCAAATCATGCAGTAAAATAAATCAATAAATTATCTGGGAAAGCTATGTTTCAAAATTTTAATTTTAGTTTAAATAAAATCATTTAAAAAAGATCCGCGCACTTGTTTTGTGAAGAAAATACTTACAGTTACAACTAAATATCTACAGTTTGTCTATTTATTTACGGTCATACAAACTAATATATTTAAGTTTTTTTTACATTCTTATTTTGCTTAGACATTATTGAAAAATTATAAATACCTGTGATCAAAAAATAATTACAAAAAATACATAATTTTAATAGTTTTATCATCACGCCTTTCAGAATTGTTGGATGTAGGTATAAATTAAAGCAAACTTTGAATGAAATATAATCGATACTGAGTTATAATTTTAAAAAGCTGGTACGGAGAATAATTAATCTTTCTCATTGCAACCGCCCTGTACGATCGTAAGAATATCTTTTGACGAAATATGAATTCTCGGCCGCTGGCTGGTTAAAGGCTCTTAAACGGTGTATCTGTTGGGTGACCTATGGCATTTTTATAGCTTTACTAATAACATTGACTGTTTTTATGTTAGCTGCATTGAACTTTGCTTGATTTGCGCATGCACAGCGGCGGTTGATTTTAATTGAATTGTGCGTGTGTAAATAAGTACCAAATTCGACTTATTAACATTTAAATTCTGAAAAAAATGAATTCAAAATGTCAGAATTTTTTCAATTACTCCCTTGGAACAATTATTATAATTTTGAATTGTATGAACGAGAAAAAGTGAAGTGACAGTTTTCTTCCAAAGTTATTAAATAAAAGGTCCGTGTTTTTTAAATTTTATATATTCCGAAATTTTCTGACGTTTTAAAAGAATATGTATACGGTACGCTTTTTTAAAAACTTTTTTCGTGTATGAAGTTTAAAATAATGCAATTTTATTAAATGTTCCGTAAGCCGCCGCACTTTTATTAGGCACAGATTTTGAAAAGTACACTACTTTTAAACTTGGTTACCATAAAAAAATATCGGTTTCAGTCGGAACCGGTGGAAAAATATGCATTTAAATTTATATTTCATAAAAAAAAATTGTACGTAATTTCTCGTTACGGCTGACATTTCTAATTACATTATTTTGCATACTGACCGATTTCCAGGGTACCAATCGATAAATATTAAAAAAGATTGCCATATCGCAAAAAATCACACATATTCAAGGAAGGTACTAAAGGTTGCACCATACAAATTTTCATGTTCTGAATAAATACATAATTGGAATATATTCTATTGAATCACAAACCATGTTACACAAACCTAGCGTAGCCGCTAAACTACTAGAAAACTGGGATGTTTTTCTTGAGATAATAATTTTTCGGGTATGGCAACCTTTATTAATATTTAAAAATTGGTACCCCTTCAAAATGGAAAGAATACATCATGAAATGTCATTCGTAAAGGAAAAATTACGTACAAAAAAAGTTTTTATGAAATAAAAATTTAAATGCATATTTTTCCGCCTTTTTCGACTGAAACCGATGGTTCTTGTGGTAATTAAGTTAACGGGTAGTTTATTTCTTTAAATGTATGCCTATTAAAAGTGAAGCGGCTTGCGGCGGTTTGGTAAATATTTACCTTTGTTTTTACGACGACGTCTTCAATAATAAGAAATATGCAAGATATTTAAAATACTTTGAAAAACTTCCAAAATTCGTTTAAAAATTATTAATAAAACAAGCATATACTATAAATAAACAACCCTCTCTGAGGAATATATATATATTCCTAAGAGAGGGTACAATTTTTGGTGATTTTTCGATTAGTAATGTTTACACATCCACGCTAGTTTATTAATTAAATAAAATTTTCACCACGTTTTTTAGTAAGGCTGAAAAAATATATCAAATGGTAACTGAACGTCTTTTCTTCTTTTTGCACTCTTCACCAATCGGTGAAAACGCCCTCTGTTAATTATAATTAACAGAGGGCGTGCTGGACGCTAATTTATTATAAGTTCTCTTCTAAACCAATCACATACGGATAACCGCCATCTTTAATTTCCCAACTGCGCATGTGCTGATCTATCACCCGTCCCTCTTTCGCAAATCACGTGAATAATAGGTAGGTACTTCCATTCCTACAAGCCGGCACATTTCATGTATGTACATTTAATATTTTTTATTAATAAAATTTGTGTTCTTACAAGACTTTTTTAAGGGTTCAACAATCGAAATTTCAAAAGCAGTAAGCCAAGAAATCCGCTTGTTTTTACGGAACTATCTGGAAAATGTTTATAATTCCTTCAATGTGAAGACAATTTATGAGTTAAAATTTTACATTATTTATGTCCGGTAACAAGGAATTCTGAAAAGAGAGAGAGAGAGAGAGAGATAGACAAGGAAGCTGGAGGAAGATTACACGAAAAATATAAAGTAGGTAGGTACTTATTGTGCTATATTTCATATTTGTTTTTTTTTATGCGTATTTAAATCATGGACATACGAATAAAATGTCTATGATTTAAATGTACCTATTAATGATTACGTGTTTGGCGAATTTAAAGAAAATATACTCAAGTGGGATTTCATTACGAAATTCCAATTCGCTTATTCAGTAAAGCGTATTTTCATGGAATTTTCACGCGCAGTTATTCTTGGAATGCGATTAAAAATACGTAAGTACTATAAAAATCATAATTCTTGACTGAAAATGCATTCACGATGTGGAAGCATTTTTCAATCCTACAAAGAAAATTATTATCATCCGAAAAAATACTATGTAACATGGTAGGTAGCTTGGAGGAAATATATACAGAGGTAACGATATTTAATAGGTACTCAACGTGGACGATAACGCCCCCTTGTGGGCGTTTAAGACTTTCAGGGGGGCAGTAGAAAACTAGGGGGCGTTGAGATGGCACAGTGGGGCGTGCAAATAAAAAATATGGTCTAAAAAAGACAAAAAAAAGCACTAATAATCTTATGTGTATTATTGTTATTAAGCATTGACATCATGCCATGAATAGAAGAAGGAAGGAGGTAGCAACCCGGTACTTAAAATCCAAAAGAATTTCTGTTTTAACTCGCTAAACAAAAAGGAACCATTAACAAATAATTTAATATATTTTTTATCGAATTATTGATTCCGTGACAGTTGAAACCCCCCCCCCCCCCTCCCCCAAAAACGCGTTGTAGTAATTGTTACAACAGTTATAATCGTGGCAATAACTGTTCCAGATTCACGTCAGATGGTAAGTAAAAAAATTGGGGTCAATGGGGACACAAAAAAAAATTGTCTCAAAGTGGGCGGTGGGCAAAATAAGGTTGAGTATCTATGATTAGCCCTTAAAAAAATTTCGGTTTTCGGAACAATTCATATAGGTCTCATGGAAATCATTGTATCTTCCTCATTATCATAGTGAGAAATATGGTTTTAGTTTAAACGGTGATAGAAAGAGAAAAGACTATGCTTTATATTCAAATAAAAAAAAAACCACAAAGAAGTAAAATTTACAAATTTATGAATCCAAAGTTTCGAATCGCATTTTGAAATAAATGTATGACACCTTTCGATTTTTTTATTAATTATTATTTACATGGAACGATAAAAATGAGGTTATAAAAACGTTTATAATAAAACATGTATGTGTATTTTTTTTGTTATATGAACCAGGTATTTCCAAGTTGGATGTTATTATTATTTTGTATGGTATTTACTTGGTTTCATAACTGGCAAAACGTAAATACCAGATCTCTAATTTTAGTTGGAAAAAACGTAAGTCAGCCACTTTTAAAACATTTTTATGTTAGCGAACAAAATTTTTATATTTAAAAAATTATATGATTATTTTGATTTATCAAATTTGAAAGCGTATTTTATTATCATTCAAAAACAGTTTTTAGTTTTCAGCTACCTTCAGAAATGTTCCATTTATTTGGATTTTATTGTAAAACGAAAATATTTTGACCCTATGAAATAATACAGTCGAGTCCTCAGAAGACGTTTGCAAATTTGATCGGTTTGAAATATTATAGAAGTTTTGGTAGTAAACTTAGAGAGTAAGACTGGTATAACAGATAGAGACGTACTTTTTTGTTTGCTCTCCTACTTACGAACTGATTATGATTATGATCGGAATAGATTAAATTATGATTGGAAAACATTATCATAATATACTCGTGTATCGAGCGAGTGGTCTGAATGTTAAAGGCAAAAATTGTTTTAACAGGTATAAAGGTGTGGAGGCGGTTCTGAGAATACTGAGCTACCGTATTTGTTAAGTCACCTACCTAATGATTCAAGTGGTCGCCTTCATTATATAGTACCGCTTCATACGTAGACGATTTTTTAAAAATATATCTCTTTGATTATTATTTTTAATTGATAAACTAATGTTTAAGAGAAGATTTTTATGCATAGCACAAAGGGTAACAATTATTATAAGCAATAATTATTAGCCTGAAACACTCATCTACATTGAAAAAATCTCCCGAGAAAAAATACATGCCACCGACGGGACTCGAACCCGCGTCCTTCTGGAATTCTCCCACTAGGTGGCGTCATAATATTTGACGAGTTAAAGTATTCCACCAAAAAATGTAGACATAATTTGTCTCGACGCCACCTAGTGGGAGATTTAGCACTTACAATGCCTTTCTTATATAAAAATAAAGTTTGTTGTTTGCAGGTGGAAAAATGTAATAAGCAGTAATTGTTGAATGAAACACTATTATATATTGAATTATTTGGCAGGCAGGAGATAAGCCGACGTAGCTCAGTGGACAGAGCATTTGACCGGAAATCAGAAGGACGCGTGTTCGAGTTCCGTTGGCGGCATGACGTATCTTTTCTCGGGAGATTTTTTCAATGTAGATGAGTGTTTCAGGTTAATAATTATTGCTTATAATAATTGTTACATCTCTTTGAATATCGATTTTATTTTCGTGAATCAATGAAATAATGAATGAGTGCATATCTTGGAAGTGGAAATTAACCCACTTCCCGACATTCGATCGAGCTTAAACTCAGCAGACAGACTCGTTGTCACAATGTATTCGTTGCTCCTTGGTTCGCCCCCATCTTGAATATGCTTGTGTTATATGGTATCCTTTTTATGCTGTCCATATTCATCATATTGAGTCCGTTCAACATCGGTTCCTAAAAGGGATTGCTAGGAGGCTGGGATTAGAACAAGGCAATTACTCGTGTGATGAAATTGAACAAACTCTAAACCATTCCCTTTAGAAGACCGTCGGAAAAAATCTGATCTCATTTGTTTCTTCAAAATTATCAACTGTATAATTGATGCACCTACATTACTACAACTCATCCCATTTACTTAATATACTTTCTCGTAGACTCAGAAATAAAGAAACGCCCTTCCTCAATCAACACTCGACTAATTATGGTTAAATTCACCACTGTTCAGAAAGTATAGAATGGTCAACTCACGTCAAGACCTTGATTTTTTTGTATAAGCCTAATCACTGTTTTTGGACAATTCAATAAATGAAATAAAGTTGGAAAGAGTAACGAAAATGCGGGATCTTGGAATAATAATGGACGAGAAACTAGACTTCACGGTCCACATTCAACAAACTGCAAATAAGTGTATGAAAACATTAGGATTTGTATTAAGAACAATTAAAAACTTTGAATCGTTACAAATCATTAAACTATTGTACACATCCCTTGTTAGAAGCCTAATAGAACTTAACTCCATAGTCTGGTCGCCCTTCTATAAAATTCATATTCATTTACTATTGAAAGAATTCAAAGAAAATTTCTGCGTTTCGTAAATTTTAAACTTAACATCCCTTTAGAGCACATAAATTACCCGTCGTTAATGAATATTTTAAATATTCCAACTTTAGAAAACAGAAGAAAAATAAACGACGTAACCTTTTTATTAAAATTATTAAACTCAAAATTCGATTGTTGTGAACTCCTGCAATTAATTAATCTACATGTACTTACACGAACAACTAGACAAACATTAACATTTTATATACGTACCTACATCTCATTCCAACTATGATTTGCATTCTCCAATACAAAGTTTACATAGTCTTGGTAACAAATACTTAAACAATATGGATGCAAACTTCAAACGCCGTATTATGTGCCAACTATGTATTTATACCTATCCCATAAACTAACGTGAAAAACAATTTTAAACATTAGGTACCTACTTTATGTCAACTCCTATATTTTATAGACTATATTGTGTTTCTCATATTTTATGTTACCTGTATTTTGTTAAAGCTTATATTTTACGTAACCTATATTTTGTTTTTAACATATATTATGCTACCTGTATTTTGAAAACCCATTATTTTCACTGTAATTAAAAAAAACATGTACTGCATTCTATGTAAAAGCCCTATGGGCGTTTAAATAAATAAAATAAACAAAATAAATGATTTCTGTCGCTCTTTAAACAATTAAAGATATTTTATATTTACTCTGATTTTAGCAAAGTCTTGACTTGACACTTCTATTTCCCTTTTATTTTCTTGTGTTTTCTCTGTTTGTCTTTGCTTTCATGTACCATCCTTTATCCTTACGATGCACATTTTCCCAAATTTCGTTTTACTTAATACTTTGTTGTAAATTGGACGCAAGTCCGTCAATAAATAAATAAATACTCGATTTCACATACGTATAAATGCTCGATTATTTCAAAGACCAAGATGTGTTCTACTCGCAGCATTAAATAAAGCATCTAATATATTTCTAAGAGATCGAATTTTCCAACCAAAAACACATGATTTTACTTTACTTCACAGTGTTTATCTCAATTTGTGATTTCCATCAATTGTCCAATGTCCAACTGATTTCATAATTTGTACCACATGCGTATTTTTGGTTCCATTATAGTTGATCCCCAACAATTGGCTCCCCGGCATACTTATATAAAATGTGCTGTCGGTTTTGGGAAAATACGGTATACCCACTTTCACAAAATATAACTAAGTGATCCTAAGGTGTGTGCAGAGAGGATGTACCGCCAAATAACTAAAGTATAAAACATGTTTCCATTCAAATGCATCAAGGAAAACACTACTTGCCTGTATACTGTGTATAAGTATCAAAAACTACAATGTAAATAAAATTGTTTGCCACCCATTCCAACTTATTATTAAAGGCATTGATGTGTATATACATGATTAAAAGTATTTTTGAAGTCGATTTTAGGGTCGAAATTGGTAATAAATGCACAAAAAATATATATCTTCATCTTTACATAATATAAAATTAAGTCGCTCAAAATGTATGTGCGCTTAGATCCTTTAAACTACGCAACGGATTTTCATGCGGTTTTCATCAATAGATAGGGCCATTCAAGAGAAAGGTTTATATGTACCTATAATACATGCATATTATGATAGAGAAAAGCCGAGATATTCAAAGAAAATAAATTTGTGTGCGATTTAAAACGGCATAGTAGTCGTTCAAAATGTATGTGCGCTTAGATCTTTTAAACTACGCAACGGATTTTCATGCGGTTTTCATCAGTAGATAGGGTCATTCAAGAGGAAGGTTTATATGTATTCTTATTATAGTAGAGAAAAGCCGAGAAATTCAAATATTCAATTCAGGCAGCGGGCAGCGGGCAGCTGGCAAGCGGGTGGTGTGGATTTTATAAAGGTTGGGTAATGGCGTTTAGTTTCGTTAGCCACAACAACGTGTGGCCGGGTCTGCTAGTAATATATAAAACAAAGTCGGGTTAGTTACACCATTTATAACTCGAGAACGGCTGGACCAATTTTTATGATCTTTGATTTGTTGGATTTGTTTCCGCCCCGAATAGCAGAATAACTGTTAAAATATTGGAGAAATTCACCAAAAAAATAATTAAGTATGAAGAAAATTCTTTTCCTCACACATTTTGTATGGAACTAATTCTCATCTTTTGAAAGAGCTGCAGGAATATTGTGATAAGTACCTATAATATTGAGTAGTGAGTGAATTCCAAAAATTAGAAAACGACAAATGTCAATGTGCTGATTGTTTTGCTTTTGTTCTTAAACATAAAATGATGCCCCTCTTTCTTACACACTTAAATGTCAACAGTAGAAAATGGGACAAACGGTAAACGTATGTCTGCACCCCTCCGAAGGAAAAATACAATCTTACTAATGTTATAAACGCGAAAGTTTGTACGGATATATGTGTGTTTGTTACTCTTTCACGCAAAAACAACTGAATAGATTTTAATGAAACCTTACAATAATATATAGCTCATACGTCAGAATAACATATAGGCTCTATATAATGGTAAGTTCTGGCGTTATGAAATTTGTATAAATGAAAATGTGTGTATTTCATACGGAAGGGCGTCGGATTTCATCCGACGGAAGGGCGGGGACGCACGGGAAAGGACATGCAGGGAGGATCAATTTATTTCTTTGAATTGCATTGCAACGCATGCCGGGGACCAGCTAGTTTTATAATAAATATCATTTGGGGGGTCTACTATCGGAGGATCTTATTTTTAGAGAAGTTCTTCACAAGATTTGAAATACCCGACTACTCTCTTCTTCACCATCCTACATGAGAGTGTGACAGTCCAACCTTTCTGTCTACCTCTGCAGGAAAAAGCTCCGATGATGTTGGTTAGTTAGTCTTGTAAAGGCACCTTCTAAACACATCTTTTCTTTCCTCCGGAAATCCATTGTCTAACTGATTTCACAATCTGTACCATATGTGTCGTTTTGAAGAAATTCTTGGAGAGGTCTAAAATAGCCGAGAAATCGCTTTTAGCAACCAACAGGCCTGTACCAGCTCAGTCTCACTCATCGACACCTAAACATGAATAATCATTATAATTATCAAAGAAACCATTTGGTTAAACAACATATTTGTACCAATTGTAACCCCGGTTGACGACACTTGTACAAGCAGCTGGTTTGGTGGTCATGTTGACGAAACTTAATGCATTTCTGAATAAGTTGTTTGAGTTAGTGTTCTTGAAGGTTGTGAAAGGAGGTATAAATTTTTCGCTTTTGATAAATCTGGGCTATTTCAAATATTATAAAAAAATCACCTTGAATGCTGTAATTGATATTACCTTGGATATTTTTTTGTTTTTTAGGGTCAAGATAAATTACTTTCAGACGTTTTGACGACCCCGTTATAGAGGGAAAGCTTTTTGTTATTTCCAGAGATTACAGGATCAAAATCTGACGATGAAAAAACATATTTTAAAGTAAAACATATTGGGAAACCGTAACTATGATTTGGATTCCTCGAAATGTTGGCATTGTGGGTAAAATTGCATATAATACAAAACCTAATTCTTGGGTTTTATTATATAACATGTATTTTTTGGGATAGCTGGAAGAAATAGGACGTTATTATATAAGTTATACCTTTTGTACTTTCTATATTTTTGTGCGATGAATGTTTTTGAATTTGAATTTGAACGATATTGCGGATTTTTTGGCCAAACAAGGAGCATTAATAAATCAATTGTTATCACCCTATTGTTATTATCAGAAACCACATTCCCCTATCTGACATTTTTTCTATCCTCAAAGACAGATCCGCAATATTTGGGCAGAGAATTGACACATTGCTAATCAATCCAAGGGAGCCTGCTATGCCTCAATACAAAGGACTACCACATAAAGACTGTGGTTTCAACAATATCCCCGTTTTTCCAAAAAACAAAAAATAAATCTCTTCATTTATTCTAATGCGAATTGGACGTCGTTCCATTCCTTCTCACCTTTTTAAAATTCACGTCCTGGACTCCTCAAATTGAATATAATAGGGTGGTCTAGAAGTGGAAACTTTAGATCACATATTTTTTGGTTGACTCTCTCACAAATCTCCCTTTTATCAAGCCTAATCTAAAATTACTATCCCTCATTTCAACGTTTAATCTCTTGTAAGTTTTCTGAACTCTACTTCAATATTCCATATAATTTTGAAATTTACCCACTTATTTATTTATTTTATTTTATGTAAAATGAAAATATAAATTCCCTTCCCCTTTCTCCAAAATTTGAAGTGATGGTCTAGAATTCTAGAACATCCTAGAAGGGTGAAATCCAAAAAAATTAAAAACAAAAATACCTACTCACAACAAAATCCAAATTTCTCTTGAAAGGTATTTTTAAGAAAACTTCTCATCATTCATTACCAACAAATTCGTGAATGTTACGTGAGGCATGTAACACAAATTCGTGAATATTACGTGAAGCATGTAACACAAATTCGTGAATGGACTGCCATTCAGAGATAGGCAGTGCTTAAAATCTCATATTTTGAAATTTTTAGAATTACATTATTATCAACTAATTATTTTTCTCCATATTACGGGCAACTATACTTTTTCATTGGAAGCAATCATTCTAAGAATTTTGTCGACCATTGTCTTTTTTCTGTGTCTTGTTCTCTTTCATATTTTGGTTTAGATTATTATTGTTAACTTATTCTAATATGATATATTTCACTGATGGGAATAACCTTAAAAAAAGTATAAAAATAAAGTTTTTCTTATAAAAATTAAATAAATTCGTTTGATAATATATCCATATCAACTTATGTAATAAAAGGTAGGTATTTTTGAAATCGAGTTTAGGTTTGAAATTTTTAAATAATGAACAAAAACATATACTTTTATTTAGGGAGTTGGGGATCGACTGTAGGATATTAGATAGACATCAATTATTGTAATACATTTTTCAAGAATATTTCAAATAGATATTCAGTCTCATCTCACATTAAACATTCTGTTGACAAATTAATTTAAATATGTCCGTAACAAAGCGGGAAGAATTCCCCGACACTTGAGCCTGTCTATTTATCTGCGGGCTTAAGAGGCGTGATAAAATTAATTTGTATAATTAAGTACACAATGGATTTCAGTGTGCACAGGTAAATGATAAATTCACCTGAGGTGTGTGGCGCTGGTCGCCTTGTTCCTTATCGCAGGTTATATGGCCGATCTGCCGTACAACCAACACCAAGACCCTGATAAGACCGGCGAGCAACGTTCAACTTTACTACAGCTCTGGAAAGATAAGGCGGAATGAGACATTTTATATTTACAGAGCTACAGGTTGGCGCGACTGGAAAGTTATTCAATTTTACAGCCTATTATCACAGAGGTAAGAGGTAAATATATTGTGTGCAATGGCATAAGCTAAGGGATAGTTGTTTCACAGAAATTCAAATGTAACGTTGTCATCAAATAACCAAACACTGCCATTTTGTTTTTTTTGACGTAAAAACTTCTTTACCACCGATTGTGATTTTAAATTCGATGAAATGAAAAAGCGACACAAAAAATAGACAAATACATCTATTAATAGAATAATCGGTCTCCTCTTTGTGCGGTGCTTTGTAGCCTCCCACTCTTGTCTACTTTAGTTTTATGAAGGTTTCACTTCTGCGCGTGTGAAATGCACTCTTGTATTTTTTAGGTGAAAATTAATTAGCACCGTTGTGAATTGAAATTCGATGAAACGGAATCGAGCGATAATAAAATGAGAATAAGATGGAAATAAAATGTTTATTTAATTCACGGGTATTCGGTTCCAATATAATACGATTAATCCTCAGTCCCGCGCAAGCCTCCTTTGGTGCAGTGGTATAAAGCGCCCGACGAACCTTTGCAGACATTTAGCGGACCAAGGATCGAATCCTAGGAAATCCAAAAAAAAATTGTAATACTCGTATCAATATCCAATATTAATAACAGGAAAATACAAAAGAAAGCGGCATCTAGCGACTCGCGAAGAAGAAAACACAAATACTAATAAGATGACCAAAAAATGTACATGAAAAGGTGCACTGGAATTCGACGACAAAAATATGGAAAAAAATCATCCTTCACATTGATAAAATAGTGCTTCGTAGTCTCCCCACTCTTGTCTACTTTAGCTTTCTGATGGTTTCACTTCTACCGCGTGTGAATTGCACACTCTGATTTTTTTTATACATTTGAAAGGTTCCCGTTTTTCATAATCTGCTCTTTCGCAGATGGCAATAGTTAAATTATATTAAGAAAAAAAAACACTTTTTACAAGTCATACTTTAAAGTATGATGGTGAATTAATCGTTTGCGACCGTACGTACGCAATACAAATATGAATAAATAGTTTTGTCAATAAAAAAACACAAATTTATTTATTTATTTATTTATTTATTTACACATGTACGGCACAACACGTGTTATTATCATAATTGACATACTTATTAAAAGTACAACAACATGAATGTAAGTGAATCTTTCAAAGAAATGCTTGAAAATACAATATTGGAGTGAATTACCGATACAGTATTGTAATTGCAAATCTTTCTTGAAAGATTTGAGTTTGTGTGGACAAAGCTATTTAGGTGTTCGTATTCATATTGCATGTATACGGGTGCAAACAATGAATTCTTCTTAATATTTTGAAGCATAACTTGAAAAAAGTGTATTTTCCTAAAATAATTAAACGAGCGCCATCTACGATAGAGCAGATTATGAATTCTTTTAAGTTTAGAGGAATATAAAGAAATATTCCGAATCTCCCGCCTGCAAAATTTGAAATCGAGCGTCTTATTTGCGCGCGGCAAGTAAGCGAAAAAGCAGTTTTTAAAAATTTATTTTGTGCATAATATAAGAATGAAAAAAGTTAGAACATAGAAAACCTCAAAAATAGTCTTAGCCATAAAGGAGTATTGTTTAAAATTTGTTTCTCTTATTACTTCCATAGTTAAGTCATGAAAAAACATTTTTTTAGTGGTTTACGCTTATATTTTTTGAAATGTAAATAATAATTTTATTGTAATTATATATAATACATAAAAAAGCTAGTTAAAGCATCAATTTATCTGTAGCATATTTTTTGATGTTCATACTGTAAGCCGATTCGTCGTAAAGATTAATCTAAATAGGATTTCACGTATAACTTCCTGATGATGACAATTTGTTCAAAAACTGAAATGGTGTGAAACAACCCGTCCTAACTATTAACTATTATTATCAATTGATAAGTGATAATCAAATGATTATTTCATTCGATAGCAAGTTTCTTAATCTTTCATAATATTTCACCATTATTTGAATGATAGATGACAGACGGTTGATTTGCCGACAATTGGCTCACCTAAATGATGATATAATTATATATACCGGACGACTCAGAATGAAATCAACTCAGAACCTCGTTTAAAAAGTCATTAAAAGTGATGAAAACAAATATAAAAAATGGATAAATAGGTTACGTTAGGTTAGGGTTTATTAGCTATTTTAAAAAAAATATTTTTATAGCTTTTAATGACTTTTCAAAAACGGCGTTGAGTTGACTTGATTCTGAGTTGGAATGGAAAATCAAAAATACATTAATAAGTTGGTATGATTATCAAACGAATTTATATACGCAGCCATCTCTGGTCTGGAGCTCCAAAATACCTGAAAAATACCCTCGACTTTGTGCAAAAACGGGCGGTCCGTCTGATAGATTCTCCCATCTTAACAGACGGATTGCAATCTTTAGAGCACATGCCTCGGGTTTGAACGCTATCCTTGTCCTACCGGTATTTCAATGGAAGATGCTTCGAGAAACTAGCATCATCAGTCCCTTCGGCACCGGTGCATAATCGGGAAACACGCCAAACGCACGCCCCACATATGTACACGGTTGACATTTATCACTTGAGAACGGGTCGCTTCTTCGACTCATTATTGAGTTCAATATCTCGGCTGTGGAACGATTTGCCGGCCTCTGTGTTTCCTCCTTCCTACAACATGGGTCCAATGTTCATTCTTTCCTCTCCTCAAAAAGACCCTCCACACAGCATCTCAGATGACATAGGCCCTGAGTGAAATTATTTTCATCGGGGCCTCCTACGTGGAGTTAATGCAAAAAAATGTAAATTGATAATAATACTCGGCTTATGAACAAAGGATCAAAATCAAAGCAATTTCCTTTATTTGTTTATCCGTTAGCGTTTTCGTTTTGAGATAATCAAACGCAGGTGAATTATCGTATCAGATAATTAATATCATTTCCTGAAGATAAGGTGAGATAAAATACGTTCACCATTGAATGTGTCGTCGATTTCAATCAAACAAAACAATCGCCAATTCAGTGATTGTTCGACGCGAGTTGCGGTCGGCCATATTTGATATATTTGACAGTTCGCGACGTGATTTGTAACACATCGTCACACAGGCAAAAACGTGATTGGAAAACCAGTGATTTATAAATTGTATGTGATATTTATTGGTACATAAGTGTAGATGAATTTCTGTTAATCATTTGTATTTTTATCCGTATTACATCATTACTACTCACTAATCATTAGTAACAAAATAACGCTAAAAGGTCGCGCAATTAGACTTGATGCGAAAATCGTAGATATATCTTGTAAGGTCAGGTTGTTTTGCAGAAATTTACATTTGACAAAGTCATCAAATGGTCATTCAGCTCCATGTGTGCTTCTTCACTTTCTCCTCTGCCTCTGTGTTTCCTCCCTCCTACAACACGGGTCTCTTCAAGACTAATTTGGAAGGCGGGTATGGTACCGCCGTCCCTGGAACCATTTATTGGATAACCAACACCTCTGCCATTGGTCACCCCAAGTGGTTCGCTACGTTTGGCGACTTGGCAGGGGTGCCCGGGTTCATGGGATGAGGTTTGTCCGGGTCTTGACGGTGATGTGTCTGCTCACCAGCTGCGTGGAAGGCCGGATCGGGAGGTACTGGTTGAGGGAGACCCTTTTTTACATTAACTCCACACAGGAGGCCCTGAGGAAAATTATTTTCCTCAGGGCCTATGTTATCTGAGATGCTGTGTGGAGGGTCTTTTCTTTAGGAGAGGAGAGGAAGGAATGAACACTGGTCTTGAAGAGACCCATGTTGTAGGAAGGAGGAAACACAGAGGCCGGCATAACGTTCCACAGTTGACCTTGTTACCTCTCAAGCAGAACTCTCTTAGAACATCGCCTTGCACGGCAGTGGAAAGGATGGGTTCATATGTTCGTCACTCCTGGACCCACCGGCCCACAGATTCCTACCCACTCCTCATAACTTAGCCTTCCCAGAACTTCCTCTCCTTCCTTTCCTTTAAAATACCCTCCACACAGCATCCCCAAAGATAACATATGCCCTGAGGTGAATTATTTTCCTCGGAGCCTCATGTGTGAAGTTCATTTTAAAAAAAACATGATAGTTGAAAGATCCCGTTAAATGTCGATTCTAAGGATGGGTTGTTTAAAATAAATGAATAATTCATCAAATATTTTAAGTTAATTTTATCGTTCTGTGTAAGTTCTATTCATTTACTATATATTATATTCCGTTACTATATTATTATAGGCCAGTTGTTTCATAGAACTGAAATAATCACAGATCTTGAATAGAACTTACACAAAGCGTGGAAATTACCTAACTTCAAATATTTGATGAAAATATTTCGAAACAAGCCATGCTAAGTCCGTTTCAGCTTTTGAACAAATTGTGATCAGCAGAAGAGGACAACGTCATGTTATTAAATTTGCCGACTTATAACAGTTTGATATAACTTATATTTGATGACAATGTTACATTTGAATCTCAGCGAAACAACTCTGCCTAAGGGTTGTATGTATTGATGCATGTAGGTGTAGGTATACACTTCCGACTTCCGACAGTGATGTGCTATGCTATTTTAGTGTGAGGACAGAAAGAACAATTAAAAAAAGTGATATAAAGTCGTTAAAAGTGACGAAAAAACTGGCATATATTCCTAATCTGACCTAACCTAATAGGTTTTTTTTTTTTCACCCGAAGTGATGAAAAAAAACGTTTATATTTAAAGCGTGGTGTAAATTTTATTCTTACCATTGATAAACAACCGTGTATGTAAAAACCTAACTGATAAACTTAAATTGACTAAATTGATATTTAACAAGCGTTGGGAGGCTACGAAGCACCGCACAAAGAGGAGACAGATTAGTCTATCTCATTCTTTCGCATGGTTAAATCCTATAGATGTATGTGTTTGTCTCTTTTTAGTGTTGCTTTTTCGTTTCACCGAGTTTCTAATCACAACGAAAATAAATAAAAAAAACAAAATAAAAATAAAAACTTAAAATAAAATGAAGTTCTACGAATTAAAAATTATCCTGAGGCCGCTATCCGAATTTCTACCAATTTCTTGCAAATCTCCCTTAAACATTTGAAGTTTTTAAGATCTTAAAAAAATATATGTTATTTTTGAAGATAATATCTATACATTCCCCACGCCGAAAAGCAAATTATATGAAATTCCCTCTATAGAAAAAAATCGCAAAGTATGCTCCAAATTTTATTATTTTCTAGTCTGTTTCCGTTATTTTACAAGTTATATGTATGAAAAAATTCACAGTGTTTCATTAAATACTGTTTTAGACAGCCGCCAAGAGATTTTTGCTCTATTTTAAACGAATCGTGTTTAATTAAAGATTTTCGCAATTTTTGCATTGATTTTGGCGCTGTAAATGTTAGCGCTCTCCTCTAACATTCGTATCTCTCCATCTTCTTCTTTTTGGAGCCGGTAACGGAGCCTTAAGGTATAAAAGAAATAAAACAGATATTAGCAAAACCTATGAACAGTGTACATAGAAGTGCGAGCTTGTCACATTAATATTTACCTGTTCTAGGAATAAACAAAATAATATGAGTTACGTTGATAAGAGCACCCACGTCAACATGTTGCAATTAAGTTGTTGTTCTTAACTGATTAGACGTTTCTGAGATTTCTACATTCATTCCAAAAAATAATACCTGAATGAAAAATTAAAAAAAAAAAAAAACTAAGATTTATGGTATCGAAGTACCTACCTACATCCTACATACCCTTTCACTGAGCATAACTTGCTTTAAAAAGAAAGTAAGTCTGTATTGTAAGTATTTTATACCTCAGAACGTGAGGTCTTTACAGGTTATTCCAAAACTCAATGTTATACCTTCTTTGGAAGACTGATAGGCCAACCCATGACTAACACGACCTTTAATTTTTCCCCCCAAACCGGGACACCGAAAAAAATGTCGGTACTTAATAATAATAATAAAACTTATAAAGCGCTTATTTTTAATTGATAAACTAACGTTTAAACAAGATTTTTATGCATAGCACAAAGGGTAGATAACAAATATTATAATCAATAATTATCAGCCTGAAACACTCATCTACATTGAAAAAATCTTCCGAGAAAAGATACTGGCCGCCAACGGGAATTGAACCCGTGACCTTCTGATTGCCGGTCAGGTGCTCTTGACCACTGAGCTATGGCGGCTTATCTAATACCCGCCAAATAATTCAATATATACTAGTGTTTCATTCGACAATTACTTATTATTACATTTTTCCAACTGAAAACAACCAACTTTATTTTTGTGAGAGAGGTATTGTTAATACTAAATCTCCCGCTAGGTGGCGTCGAGACTAATTATGTCTGCATTTATTGCTGAAATACTTTAACTTGTCAAATATTAATTATTATTTTTAATTGATAAACTAACGTTTAAACAAGATTTTTATGCATAGCACAAAGGGTAGATAACAAATATTATAATCAATAATTATCAGCCTGAAACACTCATCTACATTGAAAAAATCTTCCGAGAAAAGATACTGGCCGCCAACGGGAATTGAACCCGTGACCTTCTGATTGCCGGTCAGGTGCTCTTGACCACTGAGCTATGGCGGCTTATCTAATACCCGCCAAATAATTCAATATATACTAGTGTTTCATTCGACAATTACTTATTATTACATTTTTCCAACTGAAAACAACCAACTTTATTTTTGTGAGAGAGGTATTGTTAATACTAAATCTCCCGCTAGGTGGCGTCGAGACTAATTATGTCTGCATTTATTGCTGAAATACTTTAACTTGTCAAATATTAATTATTATTTTTAATTGATAAACTAACGTTTAAACAAGATTTTTATGCATAGCACAAAGGGTAGATAACAAATATTATAATCAATAATTATCAGCCTGAAACACTCATCTACATTGAAAAAATCTTCCGAGAAAAGATACTGGCCGCCAACGGGAATTGAACCCGTGACCTTCTGATTGCCGGTCAGGTGCTCTTGACCACTGAGCTATGGCGGCTTATCTAATACCCGCCAAATAATTCAATATATACTAGTGTTTCATTCGACAATTACTTATTATTACATTTTTCCAACTGAAAACAACCGTTGGCGGCCAGTATCTTTTCTCGGAAGATTTTTTCAATGTAGATGAGTGTTTCAGGCTGATAATTATTGATTATAATATTTGTTATCTACCCTTTGTGCTATGCATAAAAATCTTGTTTAAACGTTAGTTTATCAATTAAAAATAATAATTAATATTTGACAAGTTAAAGTATTTCAGCAATAAATGCAGACATAATTAGTCTCGACGCCACCTAGCGGGAGATTTAGTATTAACAATACCTCTCTCACAAAAATAAAGTTGGTTGTTTTCAGTTGGAAAAATGTAATAATAAGTAATTGTCGAATGAAACACTAGTATATATTGAATTATTTGGCGGGTATTAGATAAGCCGCCATAGCTCAGTGGTCAAGAGCACCTGACCGGCAATCAGAAGGTCACGGGTTCAATTCCCGTTGGCGGCCAGTATCTTTTCTCGGAAGATTTTTTCAATGTAGATGAGTGTTTCAGGCTGATAATTATTGATTATAATATTTGTTATCTACCCTTTGTGCTATGCATAAAAATCTTGTTTAAACGTTAGTTTATCAATTAAAAATAATAATTAATATTTGACAAGTTAAAGTATTTCAGCAATAAATGCAGACATAATTAGTCTCGACGCCACCTAGCGGGAGATTTAGTATTAACAATACCTCTCTCACAAAAATAAAGTTGGTTGTTTTCAGTTGGAAAAATGTAATAATAAGTAATTGTCGAATGAAACACTAGTATATATTGAATTATTTGGCGGGTATTAGATAAGCCGCCATAGCTCAGTGGTCAAGAGCACCTGACCGGCAATCAGAAGGTCACGGGTTCAATTCCCGTTGGCGGCCAGTATCTTTTCTCGGAAGATTTTTTCAATGTAGATGAGTGTTTCAGGCTGATAATTATTGATTATAATATTTGTTATCTACCCTTTGTGCTATGCATAAAAATCTTGTTTAAACGTTAGTTTATCAATTAAAAATAATAATTAATATTTGACAAGTTAAAGTATTTCAGCAATAAATGCAGACATAATTAGTCTCGACGCCACCTAGCGGGAGATTTAGTATTAACAATACCTCTCTCACAAAAATAAAGTTGGTTGTTTTCAGTTGGAAAAATGTAATAATAAGTAATTGTCGAATGAAACACTAGTATATATTGAATTATTTGGCGGGTATTAGATAAGCCGCCATAGCTCAGTGGTCAAGAGCACCTGACCGGCAATCAGAAGGTCACGGGTTCAATTCCCGTTGGCGGCCAGTATCTTTTCTCGGAAGATTTTTTCAATGTAGATGAGTGTTTCAGGCTGATAATTATTGATTATAATATTTGTTATAAAGCGCTGTTTTCGCGAAAAATCGCCTCAAGAGCGCTGTACAAAAGAGGCTAGATTACTATTGCAATTCATCTTGCGGCTACAAATCGCATGGAAGATTGGAATTCTAAACCCTTGTTCAATATTTAAAGAAAATTTTTTTTACAAATAAACGTAATTACGAGTTTATTATTACGAAACTTATTGTTTACGTGTAAACTGTCTAAACTACGTAAACTCAGATCAAATACCAAAGAGCATGTTTTTTTACGTCAGATATCTTTTATCCATGGTCAGATGTAATATGAGATTTTTATGTGCAAGCAAAATATAGGTACTGTATTATTTTACGACCGCAGGTACTAATATCTACAGCCTGTATGTCGGACGAATATCTACAGCTCATATGTTGGACAAATATCTATGAACTTCAGAGTGAGGACTAATATCTATGACGGTCCCAGTTTATATATATAATATATATCTATGGTTCCAGTGGTGACTAATATCTACAGAGGGCAGCTGAGCAAGAGGTTGTACGGAAAAGCATAAATTACTTCAATTACGTAATACTAACCTAACCTAACCTAACTTAACATAAATTAAGTTTTTTAAACTATATACGCAATATTACGTTACGCCAATATGCTAAACATATTTGCAAAATCCAACCTCTGCCAGTGGTGTAGATATTCGTCTTCACTTTGGTTCTCACAGATATTAGTCAGCAGTTTGAGCTGTAGATATTCGTCCTCACTTTGGTTCTCATAGATATTAGTCCGATTTGTTCAGTTTTTGGAATTCCTGTAGATATTAGTAGACGCCTCCTTATTTTACTGCGCATGCCCACATATAGGTACATCTATCAGTACTATATTCTACCGCCAGGATTCTTATTTGCGCGCTTTTTTTTATATATTTTGCTTAATTCTACTCCGAATTTCTTTCTTTTCGAAAACGGGACATTTTGGCGTCCCGAAGCTGTGTTCGGGTACACCGGGACATGCTTCCTGAAAACGGCACTGTCCCGGTAAAAACAGGACGTCTGTTCACGTTACTCATGACAGACCAGAATATTATAACATGACGAGATATTGGAACCTTTATGAATTTAGAGAAAATCCACATCCCAGATCAGTTTTTCGAGTACCACAGCTGCAAAATTCTATTTTTTATTATGTAACCCCGAATAGCCCCGCCATCGATCATAGTTCAAAATAAAACTAAAGGGGGCATTTGAAAAATAAAAATATAATAATTGAGATGTTCAATGCAAAACAGCTTGTAAAATTATTTCAATAATCAGGAATTCTAATGAAAGTAGGTACTTGATATATAAATGTGAGAGGTATTATTTATAAAATCAACGTTATGCATTTGGGGGCTTATAGACAAACCTATGACGTACCAGAATATAAAACATGATTTATTTTTCGAGATAAAGTTAATTTTTAACATAATTAATACAATGAACGTACTTTTAAAGTTTAAGGGCCTTACTAATAAAAATGTATAAAATTTTACACAACTGATAAAAAACCATTTACCATACATTCAAGGTTATTTATAAGTTGTATAAGATTTAAAACACGTTCATTATAAAGATCCTGAGTATTCTAATTTGATAATCGTAATAGAAAATTTCACTGAAAAGGGTAGGCTTAAGCAAGACAAAAAGCTGTTTCTACTGCCGAAATAGGCTACCATTCGTATACATCAATACACACGGCTTTACGTAGATTAAAAAAATATACATGTAAATACTGCACAAGGGTCGCCACCGTCTGGAGCCAGTGACTAGGGCATCCCCAACTACTGGGCGGTATAATTACGCGACCTGTACCCTATTTCATAAATATCATATGTATTTGTGATAAGAGTGGCCCTAGTATGGGTCCTTGAGGAACTCCATAGCTAATGCTATTGGGGTGACTGATTTCATCTTCCATTTTATGCATAGCTATAATATGTATGGTTACTGTTTGAATAAACAATATATAAATAGGTTTTAAACTAAGACTTTAAATTAAACATACCTATCACCTTATATTGTAAAATTAAATGAATATAGCACATTGTTTTAATCATTGTTTAAACACATTATTTGTGTAATTTAGTACCAGGAGACCAGAGTCATGAAGGAGATAGGCGGCATTGTGTGCACAGCCTTACTATGTCTAGTTGCCATCGTCGTAAATCTATCTGGTACATCATGTGACGTGGATTCCACCTTGCTGTGTTCTACGGAATTCTGTGGTGTAAGTATTATAATATTATTGACTGAGCCTACCACTGTTTTAACTCGATCGTTTTGCATTTCGCCTTACCATTATTTGTGTATACGTTCCGTTTCCGTTTCAAGATGGTGGCAGTTAAAACGATTCATTTTTCAAATAAGAAATTTTCGTGTTTATCGATTCAAAAAATATATATTTTGGTACCTACCTGCAATAAGAAAGTTTAAAGAAAGAATTTCATTGAGATACTGACGTATCTTTGGACAAATTGTAGGTATAACGTATATTTGAAATAAAATATACATGGTTTATAATCCGATCGGTCAATGGCTGAGTTGTCGTTCAATTCCTCGGCTGGCTAAGTCCTCCATCTCGACAGAAGCAACATTTTCCGCTTTTTGTAGTGGTAGTAGGGGATTTTCAAATTATTGTCAGGTCAAAAATGAGTTAAAAAAGAGCTAAAATTTTGGCTAGAAAAATACTGAGAAAAAATAAAATGGTTCTTTTAAATTTTCGCTTATCAACCAAATTTTTAATATGAAACTAACGGGTTCCTAAACAAATAACTCCTAAATGAACATTTTTCGTTAATTTTTTGTGTAAAAGGAGAAGCTAGATTATCTGGAAAAAAAACGAACTCAGTAGCTAAACCACTCTTTTTGGAGCAACCACTCTTTTAGCGACGGCCTCATTTTGGAGCTAAATCTAGCTCTAAAGGAGCTGAGTTGGCGACACTTCCTAACCCGGGAATGTTCGTCATTCTTTAAAAAAATAATAATTAAGTTGGTAGGTATTTAAGTACCTACTTAAAAATCTTATGATTTCAGAGGAAAATTTAGTTTTTATTCATAAAATAATAAGAGAAAATTAGAAACACACTTTTTTGGACGCTGGATCTGCTATTACAGAACTACTTGTTAATATCTGTTCAGATATTATTTTTATTAAAAGTTAACTTATTGTCCACAAACTTTCTGTGAGAACTGAATGCGGTAGTCGCTAATAAAAAAGTTATCAAAAGAATCAAGACTAGCAGTCCACAATGGCGTGGTGATACAGAGCCTGATTACGTATAAAAGTGATGCATGAACTGGCAGATAAAGAATGAAAATAGACTTAAATACTGCAGAAATGACGCGAAATAGAATTATAGAAGAAATCGGGGATGCTCTAGGTAGACATTGCACGATCAAGTGAATCACATACTTGAATCTAGTTATGTCAAGAGTCAGAATAACATACCTATATATAACACAATGCACAAACGTGAACGAAGCAAGGAGTGTGTGCCAAGATAGAGTTATTTGGCAGTCTATCGTCTATGCATACTCTCGGCGAAATGGTTAGTCAAGTCCAGATTGAAGCTATCCCCTGATACTGAATGAACAAAAATGTACTTTCATTAGCCTTGAAAATTGAATTAATTAATTAGCAGTCTAATTTCACGAAAAATCTCGTTATCGTGAAAGAATGATTCATTACAAATGGAACACACTTTATTTTAAAGCTGAAATATGAATAATACCGAATATAATAATGGGCGAATGATATACACATTTTACATTATTTATATAATAAATCATTTTTATTCAACTGGACTTGCGATCTGGCGCTCCACAGGGAACTGCTTTAGTCCCCTTTTTTTTTTTTTTTTAATATTATGACTTCGTGATCAAATTTAATTATATATAGACAATATATATTACAAATTAAATGATGGTGAGACAAATATGAGATACACAAACTACGTGTGTCTGTTTCTTCCAAAGTTGGTACCTACTACTTTTTCCTTAGGGGAAAAAGATATATCTTATTACGCCCCGGCCACGGCTGCGGGAATTGAGTTTCATTTTCTGTATACGTATGAGAGATATGTATTATGATAATGTCTGTATGTTTCCTTTGGGGGGGGGGGGGGGGGGGTGCAGACATACGTTCACCATTTGTCTCATTTTCAACTGTTGTTATTTAGCGTATAAGAAAGAGTTGCAGCGTTACATGTTTAAGAACAAAAGAAAAACCATCTGCCCATTGACATTTGGCATTTTGAATTTTGCATTTTGGCATTTTGGAATTTTTGGCATTTTGAATTTTAGGAATTCACTCTCACTTCAATATTATCGTTGTTACTTGTTACTATATTCCAAACTTTCAAAATTATCGTCACGGCAAGTACCTAGTATTGTAGGGTTTACGGAGACGTTATGTGTGAAAAAGATGCAAGAAAATTATTGCTTTTTTTCCTTTGTAGGAAACAGACCTACGTACATTGTGTATCTCGTCTTTTGAAAGAAAGAGCTACAGCATTATTGTGCTAAGGAACGAATGTTTATTTCCTTTTTATGCCGTCACAATACCGTTATCGTGAATTGTCACGGTAATTATAAAACCGTCTAAACGTTCAAAGCTTAAATTTAGTTAGGTGCCCAATATATTTTATTTACACTACAAAGTGTTAGCTTTGTGTGAAAATATTTATAAAATTAGTGAATCTCAGTGCATTGAACGTCACTGACGTTTCCCTCCTCATCATAAAACCACACGAAATTACAATTTATTGTTGACTTAACATTTTAAACAATTTACAACTCTCAGCACACTGGGCATAATAAATATAATTAGCCTAGTCCTTATCGGCCACTTTGTTTATACAGTACCTACCTAATAGCACGGGCTTGTTTGGACAGTGTCGCCGAAGCATCTCAACGGGGCTTTAGGTTCTATTCATATCTTGGAAAATAAGATATGCGTCAATTAGAGGAATGCCAGATTGTGACTCTAACGGAAAATGGAGGTTTATTTTGCAGATAAGCAATCATGACGTTGCAAAATTAGTGCAGGAAATGCCTTAATTACCTACGTAAATGCAGGGGAAAGAAAATTAATGATGCCTTTGGAATGAATGATTTAAATTAGAATGAATGATTTATATTAGAATGAATGATTGAATTAGTAGTGAATTATTGAATTTGGAATGAATGATTGAATTTGGAATGAATTATTGCTTTTGGAATGAATGATTGAATTTGGAATGAATTAAATAACGGACGATATTTCAAACGAAAATATCTTTATGGAAAACCGAGTGAAACCGTCGAAAGGACTTATTCCAATTTGGGAGGCGGGTATTGTTACCGCCGTCCCGGGCACCATTTATTGGATAACTAACACTCTGTCATAGGTCACCCCAAGTGGTTTGATAAGTTTGGTGACTTAGCAGTGGTGCCCGGGTTCATGTGGATGCGAATGGTTTGTGTGGCGGGCCGGATTGGGAGAGACTGGTTGAGGAAACTTTTGACTTTGACTTCTCCTGCTGGACTCTCTCTACCCGTCGCCTTGCACCGCAGTGGGAGGGATGGACACTCCTGGACACACTGACCCC
Source organism: Limnephilus lunatus (assembly GCA_917563855.2). Lineage (NCBI taxonomy): Eukaryota > Metazoa > Arthropoda > Insecta > Trichoptera > Limnephilidae > Limnephilus > Limnephilus lunatus. Next base: position 19,983,841 of record OU830596.1, on the reverse strand, counting down.
CTGATTCATACCCACCCCTCATATTTTTTCCTTCCTTTCTAATTATTTTAATTCTATGTTTGAAAAGTGTACTTATTTTGTTTTAATTTCTTAAAGTTTTTCAAGAAAGCGTTATTTATTATCTAACTAAATTTACTAACATAATATCCCCTAATTCTCAAAACTATTATTCAAAACCCGGACACACCTCACCCCATGCCCCAAGCGGGTTCATGAACCCGGGCACCCCTGCTAAATCACAAAACCCCAAGCGAGCCACTTGGGATGACCTAGGGCAGAGGTGTTGGTTATATAACAAATGGTTCCAGAGGCGGCGCCACTATGTAAGAGACGTTTCCCCCACTCACATAGACTGTAAAAATAGGGCGAGTCCTTTGTAGCCGCTAGATGCCGGGAGGACGCTGGTGAACCGCCAGGGTGGTGGACTTCAGAGCGGAAGAGGCAGGGTCCAGGGGGGCAGAAATCAAAGGCCAAGTTTCGCGGCGGTACTAATAATAAATAACGCTTTCTTAAAAATGAAAAGATTAACCTTAAGAACTTTTCAAATATAGAATTAAAATAATTTTCTGTTAAAAAATATTTCATTACTAGCCCTTTATTTAGCATTATCCGTGAAAAATCAAGGGATATTATGATTCCAATTTTGAAAAAGACAATTATTATTTTTTTTAATATTATGGTTGTATTATATATAAGTAAGGAGGCACACATTAATTAAGTCAACTCAAAATGGGGGGGGGGGGGGGAGGGGTTAGTAAAATCTCATCAAATCTCGTTTAAACTGAGGGGGGTTAATAAAAATCTCACGTCAACATTAAAAGAATATAAATTATTATAGATATAAAAAATTTTTAAGTGTTTCACTTCTTTTGAAGTGTCGCATTTTGCCTGCTGAAAAAAAATAACGGCTATTATGAAAAACATTTATTCCAAGAGTAAAAAAAGTAATATGTAAATCAAAAATAGCTCACATGGATGCCCCCTAAGCAGGTACGTACATAATTTATCGCTCATCTGAATTATTTTTCACACAAGCAGTCCAAATTTTGAAAATGAAAAGTACTTACCTATATTCAAATCATATTTGAGTTCCTTGAAAATGAATAGTTCAACGCAGAAATATTTTACATTTCACGCACCAATGACCGAAATTAGTTTGTTTGATGACAAGTACTTTATCGCTTTTCTGAATTCTTGAAACAATCAGTTGCAATTTTGAAAACACCACTTAGTTTCTAAACAATTCCGAGTTCATTGAACCAGAGTTACAATCACTCACCGACAGCCCACACCAGAAATTAGTATGTTTGATTCTCAGCTTCGCCCTGGAGAAAGGCCACCATTCCTAATTAAAATATTGCTTGCAATTTGTTTGGTGATCGGAACTGCATAATCAGATATTTCCCCTTTCCCAAGATATACCTTCAGCCTCACAACATCCAATATTGCAAGGGTATAGGTTATTTATGCTGCTTCTAAATACCATTGAACACTTGTGCGAATTCTTACATTTTTTATGTTCAATAAAGTGAAACACGATCAAGAGAATTTGAGGGAATCAAATACCTGATTGTGATTCTGCTATAATTTGAGATGGCAAGGGTTTCAGCACTACTTGTGTGGTGTTTTAGAATATTCTACTGTTACTTCATATAAATGTGGCTTGTGTTCCAGAGCGAGACCTGTGCCGAAACACCGGAGAATTGCGACGCGCAGAATGAGACGCACTCCGGAATTTGGATGCCCTCGCAGACTCTCTGCAATTGTTGCGACTACTGTCTCGTCTACCTGCGTGAGTACCAAATGCATAAATCCTACAATTCCTAAATTCTCGTCGGTTTTCCTTGAAAACCAGTTTGCTAACAAATTATTATTATTCTTTCGTATGGTGGTATATCTTATCTAGGTCAACGAACCAGTTTAGGGCCTCAGACGTCGCCCTATGAACGTCATCAATCCCTGTGGGGAATGAATGGAGCGGGCATTCATTGACCTGTGGGGAATGATTGATGCACCGTCGATCATGAATCATGATGGATATTAGAAAAAAAATCTGGCTTTCACCTTTTAATGGTATTCTAGGTCATCATTTCAAATTATGGAGAGAGGGAAGGTGAATTTATATACTAATTTTATTTAAATGAGCAAATTTCAAAAATTATATTTATGGAAGATTGGAGTCGAGTTCTGACTTAGAAGATATGAGTTGTTGAACGAAGGGGAGGTAATTTTAAATAAAGCTTGATACAAGAGATGATATTTGTTTAGAGAGGGTAAACCAAAAAATATATGATCTAAAGCAGGGGTCTCCAAACTACGGCCCGCGGGCCAAGTCCGGCCCGCCAGTGCCATCAATCCGGCCCGCGACAGCTAATGACCAGTGTCATCAATCAGGCCCGCGACATCTGATGACTTATTTTTGTTGTGATAAGTTGCATAAAAAATACACAATGATAATAACTAGGTTTTATTTACTAGACAGGTAAAGCTTGATGACAAGTATAATATCGAACCAACGAGATTATTCGCGAAAAAGTACTTCTAGCGCTATCTGTTAGCGATGGATAGAGGGTATTACGATTATAACAACTACTTATTTCCGCGTGTAACCACCAGATGTCATCAAGTGTTGTAGTTGTGAAAATAATACATAAAACACAATAGTAATTGAACTAGCGAATTTAGCAAGCTCCATATAGGAGGCCCTGAAGAAAATATTTTCCATCAGGGCCTATGTCATTTTGGAAGGAGGGTCTTTTTAAGGAAGGGAAGGATAGGAAGTTCTGGGAAGGAAAAGGTATGAGGGGTGGGTAGAAATCTGGGGGTTAGTGTGTCCAGGAATGACGGACGTATGAATCCATCCCTCCAACTGCGGTGCAAGGCGATGGGTCGAGATAGTCCGGCTGGAAAGGTCAAAAGGCCTCCTTCACCCAGACTCTCAATCCGACCCGCCACGCAGCAGGTGAGTAGACGCATTCCCCGCCAAGACCTGGACAAACCTCACCCCATGATCCATGAATGATAATGGCAGGAAAATTAAAATGGTTTTGGCCCTAGGAACTTACTGGAGTCATCAGTATGGCCCTAAGGCTGAAAAGTTTGGAGACCCCTGATCTAAAGTATCCACTTCTAGACCGTAGAGAGTACAATCTGGGGAGTCAAACATTTGAATTTTAAAAAGGTGAGAACAAACGGAACAATTCAGTGAGCAGGTCTTTCTTCTATTATATTCCGACTTATTTGCACCTACCATTCTGTTCCAGCTGAAGATGATGAGTGCACGCAGGGCAACCTGGGCGCCCCACCTTCGGGCTCCATGTGCGGCCCAGGCCTGACCTGCAGACCTCTGGATGGAGAGGACTACAGCGCTTGTCAAAGAAGTGAGTTCACAGCCGAGAAGTTACTGATTTTTAAGCATTTTACATTTACAATCAAACATTTACTTATTTTTTGCCCATTATGCATGAAAACCTGGATGGTATCAGAATTGGAGAACTGGTAATAGAATTACAGAGTAACTCGTAGGTATGTCCCAATATGAATCCTTGTAGAATACCACTTTGAAACAGTTTTATTCGTTGTTTTCACATTTATTTTTTTATATTAATTTTACCCTACAATTGGGAACAATTTTTTTGACCACCTTTGCTTTACTATTAGTGCTCTGGCTTTGGAATAACTGGGAGATCATGTCATCACATCGTCTGATAATATCTTTATTATCATGCTCAAACGGTTATGAGATACCAGGTAGATATCATCTATACAGATTACTCCAAAGAAATTTGACCGTGTTAATCATTTTACAAAAGTTTTTAGGTCTAGGAATTCACCGTGATCTCTATAGATGGATTGCATCATATATCAGTAATCGGCAGTGGCGGATTTCCCCTTAGGCCTAATAGGCCCGGGCCTAGGGCGGCCAGATATTAGGGGCGGCCAATCGCGACAAAAAAGTCACAGATCATAACAAGAAATTACTTTCTAAGTACCTAAATATTCTACGTACGAGAACGTCATTGCTAGCCGCAAGGGTCTCGCGCTCGTGCTCGGAAGTTTCATAAGAGCGTGTTCACACACAGCTATAATATGCGTGGGATGGCGTATTTCGGCCTATCGCTCGCTATATATTCCCAATTGGAATATATGGCTAGCGATATGCAAGAGCGTGTTCACACACAGCATACAGCGCGCCCCCCCCCGCCCCGCAGCTGCCCTCGCCACACCTATCATGCGCCGTCGCTCGCCCGCTCGCGTATTTCCAATCCCTACCGGGATTTCACTGCAGTGTGAAAAATGAGGATCGCAACAGTGCTGTCAGTTTGTTAAAATGGTTACGAACTGAAGATCTTCAAACCATTTATCCAAACGTGGATATTGCTCTTCGAATGTGTGTGTGTACTCCCGCCAGTAACTGTTCTGGAGAACGATCATTTTCTTGTTTACGACGTGTAAAAAATTATTTACGCACAACAATGACGGAGCAAAGGCTGAACGATCTTGCTTTACTTAACATAGAAGCAGATCTTTTAAGAAAATTGGAGTGCGAAGATCTAATTAATGATTTTGCTGCACTTAAGTGCAGACGAGAATTGTAACTGCCAGATGTTGATTTTTTTTACCAAAGTTATTTTTATTAGCCTTGAAGAGATGCTCAATTTTTTGTTTTAACTTTTTTTAAATATATTTATATAATACCTGATGTTGATTTTCTACCAAAGTTTAATTAATAAGTCTTAAAGAGTTGCTCATTTTTTGTTTTGAGTTCAGTTTTTTTTTATGTTAGATAATACTTTACGTAATTTGTTTTTACCAAAGTTTTAATTTGTATTTTAGGTTTAGTTTTTATATTCGAATATTTACCTTAAGTTGATTTTTATTTAAAAGAGGTGCTGATTTCTTTTATTTGTTTGGAGAGATTGGAGACTAACTATAACTTTTTATCCATGGCTGTATTATGTATGTTAATAATCTCCGATGTTGAGTTTTTACCAAAGTTTTATTAATAAGCTTTGAAGAGATGCTCAATTTTTTATTTTGATTTTTTTTTAAATATATTTATATAATACCTGATGTTGATTTTCTACCAAAGTTTAAATAATAAGTCTTAAAGAGTTGCTCAATTTTAGTTTGAATTCAGTTTTTTTTTTTTATGTTAGATAATACTTTACTTAATTTTTTTTACCAAAGTTTTAATTTGTATTTTAAGTTTAGTTTTTATATTCGAATATGTACCTTAAGTTAATTTTTATTTAAAAGAGGTGCTGATTTCTTTTATTTGTTTGGAGACTAACTATAACATTTTATCCATGGCTGTATTATGTATGTTAATAATCTCCGATGTTGAGGTTTTACCAAAGTTTTATTAATAAGCCTTGAAGAGATGCTCAATTTTTTATTTTAACTTTTTTTAATATATATAATACCTAATGTTGTTTTTCTACCAAAGTTTAATAATAAATAATAAGTCTTAAAGAGTTGCTCAATTATTAACATATTATTATTATTATTGACTAACTATAACTTTTTATCCTTGACTGTATATGGTATGGTTGGTATGTATGCAGTTTGTTACTTAATAGATTTCACAAAAAATAAAGGTATGTTTTATAATCATTTGCTTTTTTTCTTTTAAAATACAAAATACCTAACTAGTAATTTAGTAATATTTTTTTCTATTGCCCATCCAACAGCCAACATTTTTAGTTGGATTTCGACTTCGACTCTAAAACCCCAACTTCGTCTGTAACCCCAGAAATGTCCAGGAAAAGATAAGCCCATATCTGGCAACCCTAATTGTAACTGTGAAACACGAAACACTTATATATTATTGTATGAGAATAAACCTGAAACTGTTAAATAAATTAAACCTAAAACTGTTTTAAATGTTTTATTCAAATCCTTGAAACCTTAGAAAATATAAAAAAACTAGCAGCTATTAGAGTAAACTAAATTTCTGAATCGATTTCGACAAAAGTTGTCAATAAATAAATTCATTATGTAGTCTATAGTCTATATCAGGGGTCTCTAAACAACGGTCCGCCAATTTCATCAATCCGGCCTGCGACAATTATACAGTAATTGAACTAGCGAATTTAGCAAGCGTATTTTTTTACATTAATTCCACACCGGAGGTCCTGAGGAAAATATTTTCCCTCACGACCTATGTCATCTTAGGTGATGCTGTGTGGAGGGTCTTTTTAAGGAAGGGAAGGATAGGAAGTTCTGGAAAGGAAAAGGTATGAGGGGTGGGTAGGAATCTGGGGGTTAGTGTGTCCAGGAGTGACATACGTATGAATACATCCCTCCAACTGCGGTGCAAGGTGATGGGTCAAAATAGTTCGGCTGGAAAGGTCAAAAGGCCTCCCTCACCCAGTCTCTCTCGATCCGGCCCGCCACGCAGCAACTATGAATGATAATAGCAGGAAAATTAAAACGGTTTTGACCTTAGGAACTTACTGGAACTTACTGAAAAGTTTGGATACTCCTGGTCAATATGATGGGTACTGAGAAAGGGGCGGCTACATGGCCTGGGGCCTAGGGCGGCCAAGACTGCAAATCCGCCACTGGTAATCGGCACCAAATCATGGATGCAAATGGTTTCGCATCTTGCTTAACGGAAATCGTCTCAGTTGTGCCCGAAGGATCGCATCTCGGACAACTTTTATTATACTTAAATGACATTTATGCATGCTTTCAAAATAGTAATTAACTTTATATTATACGCGGATGACATGAATATTTTTAAACCTATGCAATCTTTATCCGATTGTATGGTATTACAAAGAGATCTTGATCATTTGTACGCATAATGTGAATTATACTCATTATCCTTAAACATATATATATATATATATATATATATATATATATATATACCCAGGTGTCACTATCACATTCACTCATTGGCGTAATTGATCGTAGCATTCACTAGAAATAAATTTTAAAAAATCATCTTTTCGATTTGCTTTTTGCTGTCTCTTTGTGTCTTTGCTCTGAAAAGCCTAACAGATAAAGAAAACATAAAGAGCTGGAAATATTATGAACATTACAAGTATATGCTTAAACTTATTTGAAATATTTGCAGTGGTCTCCGACTGCCACACCTTGCAAGACGACTATGATGAAAGGCGAGAAAATGGTACTCTGGGATCTATGGAAGAGAGGCCTGAGTGTGATGCTGAGGGTAACTTCGGTCTGAAGGTCTGCGTGCCAGGACAGACGTGAGTGTCTTCCATTAATTCTCTCGAGAACTGATATTGATCATCTTATCTAATATTCTTTTGCATACAAAGGGTATAGGTATTTATCCAATGTTGTTGAATCTGCTACTTCCATCACCAAACCGGGATAACTAACACCTCTGCCATAGGTCACCCCAAGTGGTTTGCTACGTTTGGTGACTTAGCAGGGGTGCCCGGGTTCATGGGGGTGAGGTTTATCCGGGTCTTGCGGCGGAAGCATCTGCCCACCAGGGCCGGATCTACGAAATCTGGCGCCCTGTGCAGTAGGTACAGATGGCGCCCCCCCCTACTTTTTTATTTTGATTAAAAATTCACGCCAATTTTTATTTTTTTTTATTTAATTATTATTTTTTTTACACTAATTTATCAAATAAAATCAAGACATATAAAGGGTGTAACTTTTCCAAGTGACCTGGCGGTAGCTCTCACACTCGTTTTTTTTAAAGAAGAGAATCGCCAGGAGCCCTATACTCTCTGAATCTATTGGGTAAACATACAATTATGGTGCTATTTTAATTATTTTAGGAAAAAACTCTTTTTGCAAGTTATGCTTTAAAATAATACAACGAATTGTTTGTTTGTGCCCTTACCATGATTTAAAATATAGGTTACGAGTCAATGCGGGTGGTTTCGCTGAACTAGGTCCATTGGAAAATGCTCCGAGGAACTAGCGTCATTGATCCCCTCAGCACCGGTGCATAGTCGGGAAACACGCCAAACACGCGCCCAACATATGTACACGGTTGACATTAGTCACATGAGAACGGGTCGTTTTTACGACTCGTTCTTGAGTTCAACAGCTCGGATGTGGAACGATTTACCGGCCTCTGTGTTTCCTCCCTCCTACAACATGGGTCTCTTCAAGACCCATGTTCACTCCTTCCTTTCCTCAAAAAGACACTCCACACAGCATCCTCAAAGATGACATAGGCCCTGAGGGGAATTATTTTCCTCAGGGCCTCCTGTGTGGAGTTAATGTAAAAAGAAAAAAAAATTAGACATTGTTGAGATTTACTGTGTTATGTTACCCAACGCGAATATTAATAGAAAAAGAAAATACAAATACGTTCTCATGGTAACGTACAACACAAGAATAGCATCTACAGCTTCTGACTAGCTCTAAAATCTAATAAGAATATAACCTCAAATTTGTACCTTGCATTTCCCGTGTGTTGGGCAAACAAACACCAAATTGAGCAAAAAAACACCATACAAACACTAAACACTGACGTATGGTATCAACGGCTTACGAAAGACGCTTACACTGACACCGTAAAATAACAAATCCAACAAATCTAATAGATATTAATTATACATTTAACGAACTTCAAGTAATATGTCAAATCAATGATGAAACTGTCAACGCTGCAACATGTTCCCTGCAAATCCTGCAAACCGTGCGATGCTTTTGCTAATGGAATTTACTGAAGATTTCATAAGAAAATGGTCTTTAACTACCTTCTCCTAGAGACTTAAATCGTACAAAATAAAACAATAGCTAGCGTACGTACGACACACTAACTAAAATTGTCAGCATTTTGAAAGGCGCAAGTCGGTTTGTTTGATTCACTAGAACAAAAATACAGCGCTGTGATTGGTTATTGAATTTGGATCGCACCCATTCGTCGTAAAAGATATATGGAAAAATAGATCTTACGTTTAAACTAAATATATGGAATTTGTAAAAAAATTCTGTAACTGACTATAAATTCGTAAGCCGTTGATACCAACCTGATGCGTGCGCATTCTGTTTCTTTGGAAAGTTTTGCTAGAGCGTAATAATTATTTCGTACTAGGGGTAGTTTTTAAACGATTCTGGGAATATTATAACTAAATTTTAGTACAATATTTATTTTCTCACGGCACCCCTTCGGAGTTGGCGCCAGATTTTTTGCACGTTTTTGAATGTATGGCAGATCCGGCGCTGCTGCCCACCAGCTGCATGGCAGGCCGGATCGGGAGAGAATGGTTGAGGGAGTTCCTTTGACATCTCCAGCTGCACTCTCTCGGAACATTGCCTTGCACCGCAGTGGGAGGGATGGATTCATATGTCTGTCACTCATGAACACACTGACCCTCAGATTCCTACCCACCCCATATCCTTCTTCTCCTTCCTTTCCTAAGAGCATCCCCAAAGATGACATGGGCCATGAAGGGAATTTTTTTCCTCAAAGCCAAAAAAAAGTGTGGATGTAATGTAAAAAATCTCTCCATGGTGGTTACCAAGGCACATGGAGCCTTGAGGTTTTGAGAAAGAGAGATTTTGAGAACATATTAGAGAGGACGCCAGCCTCCAGACCATTCTACTCCGTCCTTCCTGATTATAAGAGTTTTTAGTAAAAGACACTAATGATTCATTCGGAATGTTTACTGAGTAGTTTCCTATTAATTCCAGATGTTTCTGCACAGGATCAAAGGGAGATAGGATCTTCGGAGAAGTAATAAACGAAAAGAATGCCGGAGCCAACATGCTGTGCGGTTGTTCCCGCGAGGCCCAGCTGACAGAAGAACTGCTGAGTGGGACGGCCATGTCTCGTCGCTGCTCGGCAGATGGCTCCTATGACCCGATGCAGTGCGCCGGCAATCGCTGTTTCTGCGTGAACCCGGACACCGGAGTGCTGACTTCCACCATAGTGGTGGATCTGCAGACCCAGTCTCTCACGGCCCTGCCTTGCTGTGAGTATACAAGGAAATAATTTATCTCAGGGCCTACGTCATCTTTGGACTGTGGGGAGCCTTTTTAATTAAAAGAAGGAGACGAAGTTCCATGAGAGGTGATTAGGAATCCTGCCCAGGAGTGACGTATGAATCCATCCCTCTCACTGAAGTGCAGAGTTTGGGTTGAGAGAGTCCTTCTGACGAGCTATTCTATATCTTTTGTGGGAACGAGATAGTTCTCGGCCGAGATTTGCTGTCAGATTTGTGTGATTTTAAATGGCTGTTATTTGCTTTTTCTATGGGCCGATGTCAAAATTTGAGCTGTGTGCTGTCAGGTATTTTAGTTTAGGTTGTTTTAAACATGAATTCATGCAAGTATGGATGATTATTTACTCATTTCACAGCCTTAGAAAATAACACAAATCTGACAGCAGATCTCGGCCGAGAACAATCTCGTTCCCACAAAAGATATAGAATAGCTCGTCTGGAGTGGTCAAAGGGTCTCTCTCAACCGACCTTTCCCGATTCTAACCGCCATGCAGTTGGTGGACAGACGCGTTCACCTCACCTCGCGATGCACCCCTGATAAGTCACCAGTTATAACTTCCCACTTGGAATGACCTATGGCAGAGGTGTTATCCAATGAATGCTTCCCACGGCGACGGGACTCATGCCCACCTCCCAAATTGAGCAAACGGATGTTATAATATTCAGTTTATTGGAATAACTTTTGAAGGTTGTATCCGTGAATGTAAAATTTTTGATCATTGAAGAAGAAAATAATTATTAATCTAAATGAAACATGCATTAATGGTTGCAACTGGGAATCAAACCCGGGATCTCTGTCTTCCCGGGAAAACGCTTAGGCAGGGAACATACTGAGATGCAGGCCGTACAAAGCAGACCAGATCAGGGCAGGGCAGATTTTATAATGTATGATTGTGTATAGCGACATATCCTGTGGGGCAGGCACGTGCTGCTACTCTGAATCTCGCCTTTTCAGGTATTTGCGCTTTGAATAGTAAATTATTAATTTTAAAGTCAGAATCGGTCTCGGAACTCAACATTCTCACAACCGACCAGTGTCCAAGCAGATACAAGCTGAATTAAGCTGTGTTGCATGCGTCGCAGTATAAGTTTTTACGTCACAGTTTGATTTTATACGAGTCTCAGCATATGTCCAGCCTTATAGCCACTTTAATTTTTGAAACACGATTATTTTTCTTTCATTTTTGTCGATCTCGTAACTCAATTCAAGAATTACCAATATTATCCTCAACTAAATCCCTTATTTTCAGTCGATATCTTTGTGAATAATATTAATAATTCTTAATTTGAGATATGAGATCAACTAAATAAATGGAATAATGATCAAGTCTCAATAGTTAAGTGGTTAAAAATTGTCCCGTAACACAGAGATCCTGGGTTCATGACTAATCCCTCGATTGATCCCCAGTTGGGATTGTTACCTTATTGTTTTCTATGTCTTGTTTTGTTTCATGTATCGCTTAGATTTATTAATACATTTATCCACAGGAGTGACCACGTGAAATAAACAAATTTGCCTCGATTGCTCGAGATTTCAACATTAAAAAAATCATAACTTCGAATTTTTACATAGAGAGATAAAAACTTATTATAGTGCTATATAGCCAATGAATTAACCTGTATTTTACTGTTTATCTCATATTTGTAGGATTTATAAAAAAAATATGAAAAAATCATAAGGTTTATAACCTGCGAATCCTGCGTGTTTGTTACTTTGAAACTGCCGTGAGAGGTACCTACTTATTCGAGTCAAAATAGAATATTTTCGATTTCTATATGTTGTCTGTGGTATACTATACTTGATAATGAAAGGTGCATATCTACGGAAAAAGAACTTAATTTTAACTGTAAACAGCTGATCAAAAATTATGCATGAAAAAAATATTTAAAAAAATTATTTTAACACCATTGTAAAATAGTTTACGTAGTTTGGATTTGCGACATCTATGGTCATAATAGATAAAGCATTTCAATAGCTTCGTTTAACAAACGTGGGAGCTTAAAAATTTAAAAAAAAAAAATTGTCAAATCAAGAAAAAATGGGCTTTTTTATCCGAAAAGCAATCGGAGACATTTAAAATGGCGCCAATATATGGCAAAAATCGCTCCAGTGGTTATCTTCTATTTCATATTATGCTTGAATGAATGGTGGTTCCTTCCAGTTGACAAGGAGATCCACCACGCCAACCGGTCCTACCTGCGCGAGTGTGAGGAAGAAAAGGTGGAGATTCTGGCGGAGATTCGTGAGGCAGAGAAGGAGGGTTACTCCACGCTCGGCAATCCCTTACCCTCCTGTCAGCCCGACGGCTACTACGCCCGCATCATGCTCAAGGACAAGACGTGAGGAACGCTAATATTGTAAAATAGGATATCGGCACTTGCAAGAGTCTATTCATCGATAAGAGAAGAAGACGGCAATATATTGCCGGCAAAAAATGCTGTAAAAAGTTGCTAGTTTATCAGAGCCTTTAAAAAACAATGTTCAACTCAAAAAAATTTTTTGATGGTCTATGTAATCATGCTAGTCGGATATATTTAACACAAAATAATATAAAATGTCTATAGCTATGTGCCAATTTACAATATAATATAATAAAAATAAAGTTTTACCTTCCAAGATTATTATCCAACTAATTTGAACGCGAGCGATTCCCGCCCGTAACATCGCAAACAAATGGTTATATGGGGATCCAAAGGATTGTCCCCGCAGGTACTTGAATTCACTTACTACTGCGCATGCGCAGTTGCATACGATCGCGAAACAACACAAGGAAAGTATCGGGATAGTTCGGATTGTCCCTCAAGTGCGCATTAGATTCTGCGCACTGAGGAATAGACCCGCTGTTTTTTGCACTGTGCATTGTTCGCTGTACGCGCGTAGGGTCTTATTAAAATCATCCGGAATAATTGTTTATATTTTATTTCTGCAAATGTTAATTACTTTTTAGAATTTAAAGAATTCATTCATTTTGGCGAAGACAAAGCATCGACTGTTATTTCCTTTAGTAGGTTTTTATGTGTAACTGGTGGGGACTGTCCCCATTGTCCCCCTGTGAAGAACCGCCACTGATATATGGGCGTATGGGGCTATTGGTGTATGGGCTAGTGACCGACTGAAGTTTGGGTTTCGGTCAAAAATTTGCCAAATCCTGCGTTTGTGATGTGTCTGATCATGTTTGACTCTACTCGGGCATGCATGAATGCCTCTAGAAAAACTAGTTGTTTAAAAAGAAGCTGTTATATAAATAAAGTTCAATGTTTAAAGAGTTTTCAATTTTAATATTTTATTTATTTTGTAAAGTTTATCGTTTAAATCAGGCATGCCCAACCTGCATCACGCGGCTCAATTGAACAATTTTTGCATTCCAAAATTCAAAATATCAGCTATTTTTATGCATTAGATTTTGATATTCATGTAAAAAAGAAAAAAAAATGTTAAGGCGATCCCCTAGTACTGGACCCATTCGGAATCGGGGAGAGTTAAGGATTTTAGGGCGTTGAAGCTGTTGACCAATAAAAACCATAATCAGTAGCCAACAATGGTCCGCAAGTACAATTTTACAGAACGAAGCAACGAGGACAACAGAGCAATGTCTTTTCGACCCGAAATCCAGGCGGCAACTGACTGTGAAATATTACGCGTTATCGGCCCTTCTGCAGATGGCGTAGGGATTATATTCGCAGTTGGGTTAGTGCCTCTTTTAATGCACTGGGAAAAAACATCGCCAACATTTATGTTTTATTTAATTTTGTGAAGTTTGGGCGTAAATAGAAATTTTTATTGCGATTATTAAAAAGAAACTGAATTTGCCACATTAAACAATAAAACCATATCCGAAAAGGGGTTTGTAAATAGGAGAGTTTGGACTTGAAAGTTTTTTATAGACCTTATACTTTATTTTTTTCTAGGCTTATTAAAAGACTTTTAAAAAAAGTGACTGACATTTTTAAGGGCCAAGGTATGTTCTACACGCAGTATTTAATTGGAGCATCTATAATACTTCTAAGCGATCAAATTTTCAAAACAAAAACACATGATTCTGTATGATTTTGCATTATTTAGTACGGTTTCATCTTAATTTGTAAATTTATCACATTTTTATTATATTTTGTGAAATTAGAACTTTCTTGTATTTAGAACTCGGACTCTCGATGGGGTTTTTGGTTTATTGCTTAAAAAGTGACAGGCGCATGGCCGCACTAGGAATTTATTTAACAATCAATTCCAACCAGTATATTATATCCACATATTTCTTGGAAATTCGAATACAACTGCACTGATTTTAATAAGTGGCGGGTGAGTGCAAAGGACATACATAGGCGAGTGTATAGTCAGTAAATGAGTATTTTTAACTCATTTAAATAAGTTTCGGTTTCGGCCAATCACTAGTGCGGGCCTTTTTTATGTAGTTGGCATTGCCAGAGTGCTCAGAAGATTTACAAAAAGCAAAAAAAAATGATTTCAGGAAGTACTGTGTGGATGAGCAGAGAAAGCAAATTCTGAACTTCCAAGCTGACATCACAGAACCCAACGCCAAGGATATGGACTGCAGTGAGTATCTCCTTTAGCCATTTCCTTATTGCTGAGAATAGTGCCCTCTCTCTTGTTTTCTTACATTTTAAGATGATGGACATTTTGAAATCAGACTAAATATTCCATTAACCGCTGCACTTTTATTAGGCACATATTTTGGAAACTACAATACATTTCAACTAAATTACTACAAGAAACCACTAATTATGTTTAGATAAATGGTAAAAGATGCATTAAAATTCCATTTTTATTCAACCAAAGTTCAAAACTTCCCTCAAAAAATGATTCCTTTGCCGCCATTTTAATGCTTTTTTGTATGCATTGACATCTGCGTGAGTTTTGTTTCAACAAAAATTACTTAGTTTATCCAAACTTAGAACCTAATAATAGTAATATTATAGACAGTTCTAGTTATCATGTTGGTAGTTCTTAGTCGAACTTCTATAGTTCTAATAGTTCTAGTTATCATGTTGGTAGTTCTTAGTCGAACTATGATACAGTTAAAAGTGACCGAATTGGAAATGGGTTCCATAGCTCAGTTGGTAGAGCTCTTGCCATGTCAGCAAAGGGCCCTGGGTTCGAGTCCCAGTGGAAACAATATATTTTTCTGTCTCCAGATTTTCGATTGAGTTTCGCTAATATTGTCTTCATTTAATTTAAAAAAAAAATCAATAAAATGATATGAAAAAAAAAGTATTTGAATATATTATATATCCATGAATGATAATGTTCCAGATTGCGCGCGCACCTATAACCTGCTGCTGAAGGCCTCCTCGGCCTTCCTACCGGTGTGCTGCACTAATGGCAACTGGCGAAAGGTGCAGTGCCGCCGGGGGTATTGCTACTGCGTAGACTCCAACGGGGCGCAGAAAGGGGCTGAGGTAGACTTGGAAGAGGTGGAGGGGCTGGATTGCTATACTGAAAACTGGAAAACATGCTAAATACAATATATTTCAATAAATATGCACACAACCTACAGTTTGACAATAAAATTCAGAAATTTAATAAAGTAATATTATAGACAGCTCTGATTTATTTAATCCCTAGAGCAGGGATTTCCAAACTTTTCCAAGTCGTGGCACATTTAGAAAATTTGAATTTTCTCACGGAACCCTAGTCATGTAATATCTATCTGTGATAGCTTTATTACATTTTGTACGACTATGAAGAAGAAACTAGGTAAAAAAACTAATACAACTCGTATTTAAAATGATCAAGTACATTTATTGGTAGAAAAACATAGATGAAAATACAAAGAAAATGCAAATATAATTATAAAAACCACATATGTACTTCCATATACTCTTGAGTTGTATGTGTTTAGTGGGACGGGTGAGCCTGCTGCTCTCTACAGAGTTGTTAGAATCGGGGAATAAGGCTTGATACAGCTACTCTCATTTCTTTTCCACATTTATTTTCGAGTGATGTTTGCTTTTTATAACAGCAAATGCTGAAAATCCAGCTTCGCACAGATATGAAGTCGCAAAGGGAATGAGGACCCTTACAGCTTTTGCACTTAGAATCGGATACTCATTTTCGATTGTTACCCAAAGCTGTCAAATCCGAACAAGCGTACTTTTTTTTTAGGCTGTTGTTGCTTGAGAGGTCAGTTAGATTTTCTTCTTCTTGCGTAGTAAAATCTTGAAGAGCACGGAATGGATCTTGGATTCACACAAACTTCTCCACTTGGTCTTTTGCGAAGTACTTTGCAAACCAGTCATTTACCCAAAGCGCAGACCGGCCAGGCGGGTGATTTTCCATTCCATAAAATGTTTGTATTCATGTCAATTTTGATTTTTACAGACATCAGGGGTGCCGCAAGGCGCCCCTGATCTCTCTCCGTGGTACCCCAGGGTACCACCACACCCACTCTGGGAACCTCTGCCCTAGAGTCTTTTTGGGAGATATTTCTCCCAGCATGACACAGACTCATAAATTCATGCTATCTCATTTTGTATCACGGTGAGAAGATATATGATTTGAACAGTGTTAGAAAGAGAGACGCTTTTTATTTACATTTCAAAGAAATTTCTGAAATCTTTTAAATAATATTATGAAACAACTTTTAGCAGTTGGAAAATATTTGTTAAGGTTTGCAAATTTTTTAATAAATGTTTATATATTAAAAAAAAAGAAATACCATTCTTTTTATAATACCTTTGTATTCCTATTGTGGATGATTTTTTTTATGTGATGATTTATATACATATTTTTTTTAAAAAAGACAAACATTCCCGTGTTACGAATAATCCAACAATATTTGAAAATCTCCTACTACCACCACAGAAAGCCGAAAATGTTCCTTGTGTTGTGATGGAGGACTTAGCCAGCCGAGGAATCTAACACGCGACGCCCGGATGGGACCCAAGCGCTATGCCCACTCAACCACTGACCGGCCATTAATATTCCTTACTTGTCGGACTGTACATTATATGTATATTGCATTATAATGTTACCACAGGAGTTTGAAACATTAAGACAAATTAAAATGAAATTGTACATATACATATATATTTGCGCAGTCAGTGGCTTAGCTGGCATTGCGTTTAGGTCCCACCCAGGCATCGTGAAATCAATTCCTCGGCTGGCTAAGTCCCCATCACGACACAAGCAACATTTTCCACTTACTGTGGTGGTGGTAGAAGATTTTCAAATATTGTCAAGTTATTATTATCGTCAGGTAATAGTATATTAAAATATAAGTGGATAAAGAGGTCTTTAAAACACGCGCGATTTTTCGAGCACGATGGCGTAGCCGAGTGCTCGAAATAAAGCAAGTGTTTTAAAGACCAGTTATCCACGAATATTTTACGCTATTTTTTTTTATTGGTACACTTTGAAAACATAAATATTGATATTATTATTAAAAATTTGGAAATAAAACTATTAATGAATTCGTGATGTGACATCACAATATCTTGTTGTCATGGAAATGAAAAACACAAACATTAATTTGCAATCTGTCACATTTGACGTTTAAAATATTCCTGTCATATTTATAGTTAAAAGTTGACATTTAGACTTCACATTTTGTTGATTTGTTGATGTTGCCATGGTAACTTTAAAAAACGCGCGTTCCATAAAGTGCGATTTAAACACGCTAGAGCGTACTTTAAATGAGTAAAAAAGGGCACCAATAAAAAAAAATATATATTATACAGGTAAAAGCAGATACTGAAACTAAAATAAAAGACATTTTAAAAAACAAATAAATTATATTTCTTTAAATAAACCGAATAACATAACCTGATCGCTCCACCATTATTATTAATATTGTTACACAAGCTAGACTTATTGCTAAATAACATGAACGGGAGGCGTTGAATAAATTAATACATTCTTATTTATTTATTCATTTTTTACACACAAAGGCACATCATATTCTGAAAAAAGAAAAAAAAAAACCAAAAAATCAAAAATCGCGACATTGGTGTGTTTCACAGATATTTTAATGTAACGTTGTCATCAATCAGCGCCATTTTTTTTTTTTTACATTAGCTTCACACAGAATGCCCTGATGAAAATAATTTCCACCATGGTCTTTGTCATCTTAGGGGATGCTGTGTGGAGTCTTTTTTAAGGAAAGGAAGGAGAGGAAGTTCTGGGAATGTAAAAGGGGTGTGTGGAATGAGTAGAATCTGGGGGTCAATGTGTCCAGGAGTGACGGACATATGGAACCATCCCTCCCACTGTGGTGCAAGGCGATAGGTCGAGAGAGGTCTAGCTAGGTTAGGTCTCCTTCAACCAGTCTCTCCCGATCCGGCCCACCATGCAGTAGGTGGGCAAAAGCATTCGCCACCAAGACCTAGACAAATCTCACCCCATGTACCCGGGCACCCTGCTAAGTCACCAGCGAATCACTTGGGGTGACCTATGGCAGAGGTGTTGGTTATCCAACAAATGATTCCCGGGGCGGCGGTACCAAACGTGAATACTTATTAACCATTTGATGTCAATGTTACATTTAAATTTCTATAAAAAATTTGGATACGTTTTTACTTTATTTACGTTAGACTTTATTTATAATTTGAAAGTGTTTGAAACAAAGGATTTTTTTCTATTACTTATTGTATAATAAAATGTTTACATTCCAACAATATTTAAAAAAAAAATCAAAAGTGAATTCATTAACACTTGTAAACTTTTCTGAGGATTATGAGTTATCAATAAATTAATAATTATATAAGTCCAAGTGTAGAATAATTTAAACAAGCAAAAAATAAGTTATAATAACTAATATTATTACCGTATTAATTCACCATAACGATTACCACTATTAAGGTGCAATAACATAATGATTACCAAAAGTAAGTTCCCATAACATAATGAGGAAAGTTACCAGGATATATTGATGTTAAATAATGTGTAATTAGCGAAAATTTCATAATGATATCTGACCGATAATAATTTAATATAAAATATTAATCATTTTGAAATTATTTACAAATAGATTAGAAAAGTGTAAAAATCACTTTTTACAATTTAAGTGCTATTTTTTTTTCTTCGTAATGTTATTTTTTTTTTTGATTTTATGTTTTTACTGTAAAAAATAGGGCTAGCAAATGATTACTAAATATTAGCGCAGTGTATTAAGGCCACTAAACATTTTAAATATAAGGGTTCAACTCCACACATTCAAAATTGACTAAAACATACATTTATTATAGAATAAACATAATGTTTGTAAGGAATTCGATACACATTCTATAAGTTCTGAAAATGTCTTTATGATGTGGTTAATATAACGCCAGACTAGTGCTTGTTAGTGCAAGCCGAGTTTTAATATCTCAGTGCGTACTGACTGCCTCTCTTCCATAAACAAAATGAAGACACAGGGTGCCATCTTGTGATTGCTAAACAAAATTAAGACACAGGGTGCCATCTTGTGATTGCTAAACAAAATTAAGATAAAGGGCACCATCTTGTGATTGCTAAACAAAATGAAGGCACATGGTGCCATCATGGGATTGCTAAACAAAATGAAGACATACATCTTGCGATTGCTAAACAAAATGAAGACACATGGTGCCATCTTGTGATTGCTAACAAAATGAAGACATCGGTCACCATCTTGCGATTGCTAAACATAATGAACAAACAGGACGCCATCTAGTGATTACAATGTACTATGTTTACAAAACAGTCATCCAAAAACATGACATGCATTCAAAAATGTTTTATTAATATTATGCTATTTCTAAAAAAAACCTGAGAATCAATGAAAATATGTCATTACTAAGTATTCCATAGACTAGAATTAGGATTCCTAAGTATTTTTTGTGATGATTTTGCAAAAAAATATGAGAAACAATTTTTAGGTAAAAAGATAAGATATATTATGTAATATACAATAGTTTAATCGAATTTCATAATAACATATTATTGATGCAGAATTCTATGCATATTTCACAAAAAGGCACTGCAAAAATTTGCAGCTTGACGATACCCTTGGAAGGCAAAACAGTTATAAGAGTATTGTGCAGTTCAATCTGTCATAGAGAGATTCACTTGTTTTATTTAAATTTTGTAATTGATTTTGCAATTTGAATTTTTTCTAGTGTAAAAAAATCGATTGCTCATTTGTTTTAATGCAGTGAAATGCCATTGTACCATTATTTAACTTGTAATAATTTCATCCACACGATTGTAAGTTTACGATTATAAAAATTTTCGTCGTTTCAAAATTATGGTGTTGAAAAGAGATTTCAACTTTTAATCGTTGAAATATTAATATGTATTACTCAACCATTTTGTGTCTACTGTCTTGGAAGATTTGATAATAATTATTAATTTAATACAATGGAATTTCGCAACATTATTTCTTATTCAAATGTAATGTTACAAAGAATTCCTACAAAGTCATTTAACATTCCCTTAACCATGATGTATCAATGGTTTATCATGTTTTTATTTTATGTAAGCGTGTATAAACTTTATGTAATAAGATTAAAAAATCTTACAGTAACGCTACGTTACATTAAGAGAAAGTTTAAAACAAAATACACAAGTAGTTTGCAGAAATTCTTTGTCATAAAATAAACCAAGCAAATCTCTGAATGAAACAGGATATCAAACACAAACAGGATATCTCTGAATTTGCTAGACTAGCATTCACAAGGGCCGAGTTTGAATACCGCAGTGGGCACCTACTGTGAAAAACTGAATAACAGCAGATAAGGAATTCTTAAAAAAAATTGAAGCTTAAATTCTACAAAAATTTTGGCACTATAGAAATTTCGAACAAAAAAATATGGCTGAAACTTTTCAATAGGATATAATTTTTACTGCAGTATTTTGCATTAAATTCAGAGTTGTATTTTCTTATGAGCAAGTTATTACATTGAAAATGTTATTGTCATATAAAACTTCTATTATTATAGTTTCTATATTTTCAGTGGCAGTTCTTCATAGGGGGACAGTGGGGACAGTCCCCACCTGTTACACCCGAAACTTACTAAAGGAAATAACAGTTGATGCTTTGTCTACACTAAAATGAATGAATTCTTTAAACGTAAAAGCGATTAAAATTTGCAGAAATAAAATACAAAAAATTATTCCGGATGATTTTAATGCCACCCAGCTGACCAGCGGACGAATCATCAGCGCTCATTTCTCAGTGCGGCGCAGAACCTACCGCGCACTTGGGGGAGTATCCGAGTTGTCCTTTTAGGTATTTTGGTTCATTCTTTGCGCTTCTTTACGCACTCATAAGTGAATTTCAAATACCGCGGGGACAATCCAATGAATCCCCTATGACAAAATACTGAACCATTCGTTTGCATAGTTTCGGGCGGGAAAAGCTTGTGTTCAAATTAAGTTAAACAAATGTCAATCCCCACAATTAAAGAAGTGCTCGAGCCGCCACTGCATATTTTTATACAACTCTTTTGATTCGACGGTCAAATTGTTTTTTTAATAATATACGAAATTCGTATATTTTTTTGAAATATCAAAAGAGATTTGTGATTTTACATGATTTATTTCATTTATATTAATAAGTATTTCATCACACTAGCACATTTAATAATTTGTATAAATCCATTTTGAAAGACTCTATTCCCTATTTCTGACTTGAAACACCTTCTCTCTTTAGTGACAACACTGCAGGATACATATTTTAGGTTAAATGTTTACATGTAATCCTAATATATGACGCTGTTTTGTTCGCACGTAAAGATCACTTTTTGCAATAAATATATAAAGAATCTAATTTATTCGCTCCTTTTTTCAGAAAATATAGCATTATTTCAGGCATTTCTAGGAATTTTCTGTTCAGTGTGACCTTTAACACTGTCCTGGTATGATGAAATAATATCGATATAAAAAAATATTGTAAACAAATTGAATTTCACAAATGAAATACTAGTGTTAAAAATTATGAATAATTTATTAAAAATCAGTTAATTTCAATGATTACTTTTTCTCATAAAAAATCTAGCTTTCTAATATTTCTTGACTTTATAAAAAAAAAAATTAAATTATAATTTTATCCACTGGAGCGACAGCACATTTTAAAACTTTTTTCTCCGTTTGCTAGAGATTTAAAATTTTTTTTTTGCCGAATCAAGAGATAATTGCCTTTTTTATCCGAAAAGCAATTGGAGACATTTAAAATGGCGCCAATATGTGGCAAAAATCGCTCCAGTGGTTATTAAAGTTTTCCAAACCTGGAATTATTAAAAAACGCCGAAATGTTTTTAAAATAGGCCTGATTCTTGGCACCATTTCATCAGAATAAAAAAGTTTCATCTGGATACCATAGAATAAAACCATGTGCGGATCTTATTAGGTTCATGTCTACCATTGTAAAACTAGCAAATGTGCAAAATTTAGAACATGGCCCGCATGTGCCCAATTTGTCAAAAACTTGACAATATTATTATCACAGTCTTAGATTTGCAATAATTATATTGGTTGCCTGCTTGTCGTCATGGAGACTCTGATCAGGTTTTTATCATGTGATCTGAGCGTGGTAGACATGAAACTAATAAGTACCACAGATAATAGACACAACGGTAGATATGGCATGGACACTTGCAGTTTCATACTAATAATGTTTCATGGCCCATCTCCCTTATTTTATTATCTATGGTCGTATGCACAAAACTCTAAATGGAATTATATACAAAGTATTTATAATTTCTGATCTCTAAGCAAAAGTTGATCACATGTCTTTAACCTTTTCTTAGTGGCTGCCACAGCGGCTGTCACATTTGTGAGCCATCAGCGGCAGTCACGTATATGAGCCATGAAGTTTCACTAAAACACAAATGCAAATTGTGTCAAAATGTGCCGCGTGTTTGGATAGATTGTGTTGAAAAGGCCAGCAATGTAAAGATTATGGTTTGTGACATATAGGTATACATATTATATCTGAGATACTTTACTTCAAAAAAATTTTGCAGAAACGGAAGATGGCTCGTACTTTCGAGGGCCACTTCCACTCCTTCACTTAATAATTTGCTAACCTCCCATTTGGCAGTAGGATTGAACAGAATAAATAGATTTGGAAGAAGAATAATTATGTAATATTCCAGGATGTTCACCACAGGCACCGGTGACTCCTGCTAATCAGTCTTCTTCTTGTCTCCGGATTCCGAGGAGTGGTTCTCCGAGGGTTCATCGATGGACATATCCTCGGGGACATCGTCAGCGGGTGGAGGTGACTCGGCCATTTCGACTGCTGAAAAAAAAAAAAATCTGAGTGTGCAATTCACGAGCGATAGAAGTAAAACTAGAAAGTCGGCAGATGTCGCTTTCTTCTCTTTTGCCTGTTTATTTTAAAGTGGTTTGAAGATTGGATATTGATTTTACAAAAATAAAAATGTTTATATTTTTTTGAATTTGGTAGGATTCGAACCTCTGTTCGCTGGATGTCTCTAGGCACTGAAAGTCTGGCGCTTTATGCCGCTGCCCTATCAGAGGCTCGCGTGTAGCGGTTGATTTACCACATTATATTAGATCCGAGGACCGTCAAATAATAAACTTTAGTGATGCATGCTCTGTGACGGTTAGTCTCGGCGTGGCAGTAGTTTGCGATGGAGCTTCCGCTTGCCACACTCGCCAGGTGTGAATAACCCTCTGTAATTCGTTTTTTGTGTGCAAAGAATAATACTCTGGAAGTCATTCATTTTCAGCTACTTAAAGTGTACGGAAAACAGTGTATGAGGGCGAAAGGTAAGATCAGAAGGTCTCGTCCCCAGTCACAGTTGTTGAGTCCAAGAATTCCTCGCAATCGATGTCGTAGTACTCAAGGAATTTGGGCCCCTTCAACCTATTGTTGTTTGTGATCTTTGGTGAGCATTTTTGGGACCCACCTTACCCAGACCTTGTGGTAGGTATCCCAAATGTTTTTTTCAAAATCTTGTAAATAGTGGTCTTATTGATATGACCATATCACAGAGCTCTGAAAAAACGAATTACAGAGCGTGATTCAGACCTGGCGGGTGCGGCGAGCGGAAGCTTCAGCGTTACAGAGAGATCAGCGCACAGTGGTGGGCATTTGGCTTGGGGGAACCAGGCTACACTCCAGTATTGCCGGATTGGGGGAAAAATCGTTCGCGACTGCAGTACCTTGGAGACCTTATTTTACGGAGAGCCCTCGTATATAACCAAAATATTTTTCAGAATAATCTGTGTTTTATTTCCGTAGACGTTTGTATAACAAAGTTCTAACATCAAGTTTTTAAAGCTTCAATTTATTTTACAAGGTTCTACTTCACTTTGAACCTTTAGCAATTGTCATTTTGTTTGTATCGGACAGTTGATCATTTTTACGAGGCGCAGTTTAGTTCATCACTTTAGTTGGATAGAGTTTTAACTTCGCCTTACCATGTTCTGAGGTGTCAAAGTTTGCAAAGACGATTTCTCACCGAAATATTTACCGATTTATGATTTTGAGATTCAAGGGAGTTCATTTTAGGGAAATATGGTTAGAACCTTATGCAAAGAATTTTCATGTCCTAGTTGATTGCATATGGTTCTATCTGTACTTTCTAAAATGTGAAGTATTATTTAAATATTTTCCTATAACCACTGGAGCGGCAGCCGAATTTGAAATTTTTTTCTCACATTGCTCGAGATTTTTTGGTGGACATTTCGAATATTTTCCGCCCACCTTAAAAAAATCATGCCTCCGAATTTTAATATGGAGACATACAAACTGATCAAAGTTCTATATAGTCGATGAATTCACCTATCTTTTATTGATTATCACATATTCCTAGGATTTATAAAAAAAATATTATAAAATCGTAAACATTTGAAACGGAAATATTCTCAGGATTTCCTACTTATAAACTCGCGTAGGAAGTTCAATTTTGCCTCCACATTAAATATTTTCTATGAAGTTTGTTTTAAATGGTCTGATTTATTATCAAAATCTAAATATGTATAAAAGAAAACTTAATTTTGATAAATTGTGAAATGTTAAAGTTCCCTTTGAACAAACTTTTGATAGACTAAAATGGAATTCATAAAGGACTCACTAAAAATAACTGCAGCACATCAAACAGATACATCAATTATCTTAAATCCACAATACCAATAAACTCCATTATTTGTTTATTTATTGAAATAGTGCATTGTCAATCACAGTCTGATCGACCAAATAATTCGAAAACATAACCACAAAATTTTTGTTTTACAAATATCACTGAATTTTTAAGTTTGAAATACGTTTAAACATGTTAAATGCATTACTAATCATTGTAACAATCCAATTTTTCATTAAATCATTATTACACTGATATACAAATATGTTAGAAAAATCCACTAAAACATGATAAAAAGCCACGTTTTACACTGAGGCATTTTGACAGTTGAACATTTTAGAAAAAACTAGAAAATACCAATTTTTGTATCAAAATATTTCGTAAATAAATAGTGTATACTGCCATCTGTTTTATATTAATATAAGTAGTATCTTTCCACCTACTAAGAAACTTCAAAATTGAACCGCTGGCGTATTTGAAAATATTACAAAAAAAATTTAATGCATCTAGGAAAAATTTGCTGAAATTCATCAGAAAAGCGATTCCAGGTTTTTTGAATAGTTCTGAAATTCGGCAAAAAGTATTCCAGTGGTTAAAACATGTTAAACGAAAATAATTACACAAGAATCTCAAAATCAGAAATTGGTAAATAGATTATGAGAAATAAATCAACTTTGCAAATTTTGATACCTCATATCTCAGAAAAAGATAAAGTTAGAACTCATGTCCAACTAAAGTGATGATATAGAGATGAAAATAAAAAAATGGAAACTTACTTTTATTAGGGCTATTGTTAGAACTCGGTTCGGGAGTTTTACTTGGAGTTTTTTCTTCCTCGCTATCTTCACTTTCACTGCTAGATTTATGATCTGAAATATAAAATAATGTTTCCACATAACGCCATGCTATGAAGTGAGTAGGAAGTACAAACGTATTGAACATGGTTAAGGACACATTTTAGTTCGGAACCTAAAGTCATACTGTCGATAAACTAGTTCCAGCAAGAGCTCGTACGGACGCCATCGACATCGAAAACAAAAAAGATGCAAGATACTAGAACACTGTTATGAACAATCTCTCACTGGGACTAGTATAGATCCGTTGTAATGTCTCCCTCTTTCTCATAAATGTTGCATGTAACAGAAAGAGAGGTTACAATGGAGCTCTCCGCTGCATAAACACAATACAGGGTGATTATGGTATTAAAATACATTATGAAAGAAAGGCCCAAAGATAAAGATGATAACACAGGAATTACATTAAAAGAGTGCAGAGATGTAAAACAGTATTGAGAAGTGGACAGACTGGGAATTAGTTGTTGATCAGACCTATTTCTACATATGTGACAATTAATAGGCTAAAACATAATATAACACAACCTATATACCTATATATGTGGCGATTACTTAGTCTTGCGCACTCGAAGTGAAATAACACAAAACTGGGATATGCAAGTGTTACTTTATATCATTAATACCTGAAGTGTCAGTGTTGATCGGTGTAGACATCAGCTGCGGTGGGCGCGGTCGTGTCTTCCTGGCCGCGTTGGGATGGCGACAGTATGCACAGCGGTACGCAACATACTCAAACTCTTCAGGCATCGCCATACCTAAAAGCAAATAAATAAATGCCTTTATTAGTTGAGGGTTCTACAATTTAATTTTAACTAACTTATCTTATCCAGAATAATTACCGCATTTCTTCAGTAGCATTTCATTACTCAGCCCGTGGGATTTATAGTAAAACCCTCTTAAGAAGTTTAAAGGCAACTTTGACAATTATTTGTGAGTAAATAATAATAATAGCCTTTATTCAGACAGTAAATTACATTACATTAGTTATAATATTTATAACACTTATCATGCATCGACTCCCTGTCACTAGTTGACAAAGGCCTCCTCCAACTGTCGCCAATTCTCTCTATCATTAGCTACTCTTGTCCATGTACCACCTGCTATGGCTTTGGTGTCGTCAACCCACTTTAGCTTTTTTATTGTTTTTATGACATCTTTTGTTCTTGTTTGTCTCTTGATGGATTCAATTTTTATTCTATCGGACTGTCTTTTCAACATCATACTTCTTTCCATGTAGTTTTGGCAAGTTTCGAGGTTCTTATTATGAATTTTTGTGAGTGCCCAAGTTTGGCAACCATAAGTAAGTACAGGAAGTATACAAATATCAAAAAGATTCCGTTTGATAGTTATCTAGTTTCACTGTTTTTCATTATTTCTTTCAAACTACAATATTGTTTCAAAGCATTTCCAATACGTCTGTCTATTTCTTTTGTGGTTAAATCTACAGGAGAAATTATTTGACCTAGGTATACATACTCATCCACATAGTGAGTAAATGAAAAGCAGTTAAATAATTTTACTATATTTATTAAAAAAAAATAATGAAATAAAAAATAAAAATTAATAAAATAAATCATTTAGAGGGGATTTTAAAATAAAAATTACCTATTAGAATAAGTTAACAATAATAATCTAAACGAAAATATGAAAGAGAACAAGACACAGAAAAACAGAAAAAGACAATGGTCGCATCTGGGACTCGAACCCAGACCTCTCCGTCTAACCGGGACGAGCGCGTTAACCAATTTCGCTATTGCCACCTTCTGTCAAACCGTCATATTTGTCAATCTCATATTTTCAAATTTTAGAATTAACATTATTATCAACTAATTATTTTTCCATATTACGGGCAACTACCCTTTTCATTGGAAACAATCATTCTAAGAAATGACCATTTTTGAAAAAAAATTTTAAAATATGAGATTGACAAATATGACAGTTTGACAGAAGGTGGCAATAGCGAAATTGGTTAACGCGCTCGTCCCGGTTAGACGGAGAGGTCCCGGTTAGACGGAGAGGTCCGGGTTCGAGTCCCAGTTGCGACCATTGTCTTTTTCTTTTTTTCTGTGTCTTGTTCTCTTTCATATTTTTGTTTAGATTATTATTGTTAACTTATTCTAATATGATATATTTCACTGATGGAAATAACCTTCAAAAAAGTATAAAAAGAAAGTTTTTCTTATAAAAATTAAAAATTACCTATTTACGTAGGAACAAAAATTTGTCATTTATATATTAAAATTACTACACAAAAAATTAATTTTTAATAATGTTTTATTTTATTTTTCATTATATTCATAAAATAAGTATGTATAATAATTTGTTTTTTTTCAATATTTTCATATTTTCGTTTTCAAAGCGGCACCGCTCAACCGCTTCCAAAACCAGAGTGGAAATAGAAACCCTCTCACATTTTGCATAGACAAAAAAAATGGATTTTAGTGTCGCCAACATTATTTTAAAAGGCCGCAACTTAGGAAAGTACTTGACCAAAAGATTAATTAAAATCGCTTCATAACATACCCACTTTAGTTATAAGTCTTAGTGGTAAGTCACTAGTTATTAATCTTAGTTATAAGCCACTTGTAGTAAATATAAGTTATATTCATAAATTAAGTTGTAAATCGCTCTTGACGTGATTTTCTCACATATATGGCGCTATAGAAATCATCCAAACATTATTATTATTATTATTAATTGTAGTTTATGTGAATGTGTATGTAGTTTCAATGTCTTTCAACAGATGTCGTTAGTGTAGATAGTTAATGTAGTTTCAAGGTGTCGCAATAGAGGTCAGTAGTTGTAATGTATGAGATAGACAACTGTCGACCGTTCGGGTCTAATACAAGAACGGTTACGAAGATAGCCGATCATATCCAATCCATAGGTGGGTACCTTCAGTGAGCATTTCCCCTGCTTCAGGTTATTATAGAGCGTCCTTTAGAGCGGACATTAAGTCCAGTTAGATAATTTTGAGACGGGTATGGGTACCGCCGACCCGAGATCCATTTATTGGATAACCAACACCCCTGCCATAGGTCACTCCAAGTGGATCGCTACGTTTGACGACATAGCAGGGGTGCCCTGGTTCATGGGGTGAGGTGTCTTGGCAGCGGATGCGTTTGCTCACCTACTGCATGGCGGACCAGACCGGGTGAGACCAGTTGAGAGAGACCTTTTGATTACGTTAGACCGCCGGCCTCTGTGTTTCCTCCCTCCTACAATATAGGTCTCTTCAAGATCCATGTTCACTCCTTCCTCTCCTCAAAAAGACCCTCCACTTAGCATCTTTAAAGATGACATAGGCCTCGCATAGTGATTCTATATCTTTTGTGGGATAGTTATCGAGATAACGGACGTGATCTCCTGTCAGATTTGTGTGATTATTACATATATTTACTAACACATATTTTAGTTTAGATCGTTTTAAACACGAATTCCCGCAAGTATGCATGATTATTTATTCATTTAATGTACATTGTACATAGAAAAAGCAAATAAATCATACAAATCTGACAGGAGATCATGTACGTTATCTCGATAACGATCCCACAAAAGATAGAGAATAACTCTTCTGAGGGAAATTATTTTCCGTTATGTATTAAAAAAAAAAAAAGTGTAATAATATTCTTTTGTATATTTTTTTCTCTATTTATAAGTAAAAGTGTAGATAATGGATTCTGGCAAAGTAGAAATGGAAATGTGGGTATGGACAGATTGGTTACCATTGTGGCTCTTGCAGTTGGAGCAGATGAGTGCGTAGCGACTGCCGGGCCCGTCCCCGATGAGGTAGTCCACCAGCCGTTCAAACGCACCACTCGTGTTGCTGTTCATTATCGGCCGGGGCAGCTGGTCACCCTGGACAACAAAAGGAGTATCCAATGAAAATAGTTGTTTCATTCAATTTTTTATAGTAACTTTTGAAGGTTATTCCCGTCAATGTAATATATCATTGAAGAAGATAACAATAAATCTAAACGAAAATATGAAAAATAACAAAAAAAAATAAATAAAAAGCTACGGTCGCAACTGAGACTTGAACCCAGGATCTCTCGTCTTACCGGGACTAGCACCTTCAACTAACTCGGCCATTGACACGTCCTATTTAAAAGTCAGTTTTGTCAATCTCGTATTTCAGATCCAGAATTAACAATATTATCTTCAACTAATTTTTTCAATATTTTTGGCAGCTAGCTTTTTAGATGACAACAAATGTTCGAAGAACTGGTTTATAACCTAGATAGATAGGTTGAGACACTATGTTATAACCTTGGCAACACTGGCAGCTAGCCTCACTTCTGGCATTCGTCAATTTACATAACACAGATGGGAAATGGTGAAGATCTTAGAAATTTGAATTGAACTTTTTCGGAATCCGGTGGAATTTTGTGAGTGAGGGGACCAGATAGGAGAATTGTATTCAACTTGATCACGAAATATAAATTAGCATAAGATTTTTAATCAATCACATCTGTAAAAAAACCACTTCATACAAAACTAAAAAACATACTTAATTACATAAACATAAGGTTACACTTTGCTTTTTTTCGATTCGAATAAAAACAATTTATAAAAAATTCCCAAACTTTGACAATCTTTAAGCAAAGCTGGACATCAGAAGGCTGATAAAACAGAAGAGGAATTAGAAGAAGACTTACCTTGAGCGGAGTGAGCTGGTTAGGCGAGGCGGGCATCAGGGCGCGCTGAGGAGATGGAGCCGTGCCGGTGACGGGACCTTGCAATTGTCTCTGACGCAACTGGCCTGGAGTAGCTGAAACGCAGAAAGTAACACATCTATATTACAAAACATATTTTTTTTAACCTCTCAACTGTTGCTGACGGGCCGAAAAAAAATCTTTGCTTTTTTTTAAAAACGCGGTTTTAACCCTTATGAATAAAGAAACTGTATGAAGGACGAGGTCAGAATCGCTTGTGCCAACATCTTTCTGGATATAACAGATCCCTCCGTTGTGGCAAATGTAACCCTGTCATGGAATCCCATTACGCCCCCTTCGTCGTGGTATCCCATTACGCCCCCCCAATGTGGTCAATTGCTGTTTCAGATTCATAAGTTAGGGGACGCTAGAAATAAAAATATTCTCAAAGTGGGCGGTGGGCAAAAAAAGGTTGAGAATCTATGATCTAGCTTCTCGGAATGATTTAAATGAATTTTCTATGACACTTTGTAGCAGCTGTCAGTGGTAAAAATAACCATATTTTACCTTTTAAAAAGAGTATTCATGGCTTTATTTATTTGAAAACTCCTTTGAATTGTTTTTTTTTTTCATGTGGGTGTGTATTCAGGTTTGTGTAGAAATAATAAAATTTGTTTATATTCATACGAAAATATTTTTTTAATATTTGTTTGCCGAATGGGAGAATAATTTTTTTATTATTTAACCACTCAGCAACGTAAGCAGATATACACGTTAATATGACAGTAGCAGTCAAGTACAATAAGCGTGTTTTCACGTCAACGCGTATGTTTCCACAGAAATCGTTATAACTTCGTTATTGTTCTAGTGACATCCCTAAAACAAAAAGTAGAAGCTCCATAATAAATCAAGCTACCCATCACTATTCAAGTTGACCATAGAAATACAAAAAAAATACCTATTCTGTCAGATAAATGACCGACAAATCGTCTGCCGCCGTAAGACATTGTTATTTTTTTATTAAATATTCTTTTATGAAATGATAAAAAGTGAGGTGACAAAATTGTTTATTATACATTTATACAATAGAATAAGTATTGTTTTTTTACATAATCCAGTACCGCGATCTGATTTAGTACCGTTTTCACATAAAAAAAACCATGTGAGTCATTTTTACATTTTTTTTATGTTTGCATTCTAAATTTATATACAAATGTTAATATTTATTTGTAATATAACAATGTGAAAGCTTATTTCGTAACCTTTCAAAAACAGTTTTTAGTATTCGGCTACGTTCAGAAATGTTTCATTTATAGAATTTTAATTGTGAAGCGGAAATAACACAAAGTTTTCGTAAATCTGTCATTTAGTTTAAGATGTAAAAAGTGCATATTCGCCATAGATCGGAGTGGTTAAAGTTAGCTATTCTGTGAAAACTTCTTAGGATATCTTCATGTAATCTACATGAATATGAATAATAAGATATATTATCTGGAAAACTTTTCGAGCGATTTTTCGAAATACCATCCAACATTCAACAGATTAATGAGTTAGTCCCAAGCGAGCGTGAACTTTTAAAAATTGGATGTGTTGAGAAAATTTAAAAAAAGAAAGAAACATTCCCGGGTTACGAATAACCTGAAAATCTCCTACTACCACCACAGTAAGAAGAAAACATTGCTTGTGTTGTGATAGAGAACTTAGCCAGTTGAGGAATTGAAAACACTATGTCTGGGTGGGACCCAAATGCGATGCCCACCGGCGACACAATGCTAACTCAAATCTAACATCAAAAGAAAATTTTCATTTATGTACGTAACTGAAATTTTGAATGCAGTATTTTTCATCGCCCCGAATTTAGTAGGTAATTAAGGTGAATAAAGGTTTTTTCTAAAAAAATATATTTGTATTAAGCGTGTCCAGCGATTTCAAAATTTTACAGTATAAATAATATGTACATTTTCAAGCAGTATTACGCTCATCGGAGATAAATTGTATGAATGTTATTGACTGATGGATGAAATCTGTTTGCCTTTAGTTATAAGATGTTATTTATTTATTTATATGAAAACAAACAGTACATTGGTGACAGTGATGAGACAATTTACAGATATATAAATATTTCATGGTGGGTAATAGCTCTTGGTATCCGGTAATTGACGGCTACACCAAAGCTTAACGCAAAAAACCATTTCGAAGTATACTGTAATACCAGCTCGTAGTAAACCATTTTGTTTTATACCTTTATTTTGGCTACATTCGCTTTAACCATTATAATTCGGTATCTAATTCTAGAATTCGTCAAAATATGTCGCCAATTCCGTCGGCAGCTCTTATGGGGACGTGCCCCAGGCAAGTATAAGTACTACGAATTAGTGAACTTGCAGTATCCCTCCGCGGCTTTAATACTATGTACCGGTTACTATGTCTATGTCTCGGTTACTTTGTACCGGCAACTAACGATCACTAGATGACGGTGGATTTGATGAATAGGCTATTTTGGAACCAGTTCCTACGCCATTGCCTGTCTCGGTTACATTGTACCGGTGACTAGCGTTTTAGAACAGTTTTTTTGAACCAGTTCCTATTGGGCACGCCAGGCAATTGAGATCTACAACCATTTTGTAGTACACTGTAAAACAAGCTCTTTGTGGAGCTGGCAACAATGTATCGCTTCCAAGTACATTTCAACACTAACAATTACACATCTGCCTTGATGATGGACACTGTAAAGCCGTCCGAAACGTTGGCTAAAGAAGGAGGTAGCACAACACGGCATAACACCCCAAAAAACAAATAACGAAAATTTTTTGCCGTGAAAATCTAAAAACATATCCAATGTTATAATAGATTGTCCATAGTTAGTACATAGTAAGATAGAGTTTGGAAAAAAATATGTATTGATTTTTACAGTGCCCTTGAGGTGATTTTTCACAAAAGCGGTGCTGTACAAATCATCCAAATACTATTATTTTATTGTGCGTGTTCTTACCGACGGCGTTGTTCAAGGCAGGCAGCAATGATTTGGAAGGAGCAGAAAGGGGGCGCGCCAGCTGTATCTGCGGTTTTTCCATCTCCGTGTTGGCAAACTTGGCAAGTATCCCCATGGCTACCTGAAACAAGGCCACACACAAGATACAATAATCATCATCAATACCAATTTAAGAATATTTCGTATGAAAATCTGTTTAACCTCTCAGGCTAATTTGTTCGGTTTTCGGAACAACTCTTAACCACTCAGCAACCAAAGCAGATAAACACGTTAATATGACAATAGCAGTCAGGTACAATAAGCGTGTTTTCACGTCAACGCGTATGTTTCCACAGAAATCGTTATAACTCCGTTATTGTTCTAGTGAAATCCATAAAATAAAAAGCAGAAGCTCTATAATAAATCAAGCTACCCATCGCTATTCAAGTTGTCCATAGAAATACATAAAAATACCTATTCTGTCAGATACATGGTACACTGAAAAATCGCCTACCAGCCGTTAGACATTGTTATTTTTTTATTAAATATTCTTGTATGAAATGATAAAAAAGTGAGATGACTTAATTTTTTATTATACAATACAATAGAATAAGTATTGTTTTTTTACATAATCCATGATTTTAGTACTGTTTTCACATTAAAACATCACGTGAGTCATTTTTACCTTTTTTTTATTTTTGCATTCTAAATTTTATTATTTACAAATGTTAATATTTATTTGTAATACAACAATTTGAAAGATTATTTCGTAACCTTTCAAAAACAGTTTTTAATATTCGGCTACGTTCAGAAATGTTTCATTTATAGAGCTTTAATTGTGAAGCGGAAATAACACAAAGTTTTCGTAAATCTGACATGTCGTTTAAGACGTAAAAAGTGCATATTCGCGATAGAACGGAGTGGTTAAGATCTTTCATCGTTGTATCTCCCTTACTATCATGGTTAGAAAAGTGTTTTTTCGTTATCAGTAATTTTAGTTAGAATAAAAATAAGGAGAGCCATTTTTAAAACTTTTTATGTTTGCAAGCAAAATTTTTATACTTCAAAAACTACCTGTTTATTTTGAATAATAAAATTTGAAAGTGTATTTCTTCACCTTTCCAAAACAGTTTTTAGTTTTCGGATACATTCAGAAATATTCTATATATTTGGATTTTATTGCAAAACGGAAATATTTTGAACCTCTGACAAAACACGGTCGAGATCTGTAATATCTTGCACACACAACCGATTATGGGCTTACACATACAACGAAATATATATACGAACAACAAATATATAGAACGAAAAAATTAGAGGAAACATTGGCAATGACATGATGTATCCAAATAATAATGTAAAAGCACATTTGGCTTGGAGGGCTTTGAAGCAAAGAATGGACGGTTACCTTGAGAGTGTTTTCTCTTGGGGTAAAAATAATCTCATTGAATTTAATGTTTCAAAGACCCAACCATGTCTGATTACGTCTAAAAGGGATCAAAATGAAAATCTAGTCTCCTTCAACGGAAGCCAACTTCCAAACAGGCCCTCCATTGATATCAACAGTCCTAAACAACAATGTCGAATGTGAGTGTAAGCGACGTTTCCGTCCCTCACACAGACTGCAAGATAGGGCGCCGGGTAGTCTATGTCAGCCGCTGTGTCTCGTGAAATAAAAGCCAAATTGCAATTAATTTCCGTCGAGAAATGGGTCCGGTTTGCAGAGAGAAAAGGGTAGCTGTCGTGTTGGTGCTGGAATGCGTTCGTTCCCGGGTCGCACCTCTATTTATACCAAATCCTACCTCAACCGAGTGAAGGATTCGGCGCGACCCTAGGCGTTCAAATGTGTAGGTCATAACCTCCGCCACCATTCGCGTGACGGGCGTTGGGACCTCTGGAACTACCCTCTTTTCCGTGTTCTCTCTGCCGACCAAAACCATCTCTCTCAAGCATGTTTATTAATTTCAGAAAATACAAATACAAAAATGTTCGCGGGTCCCCCGGCCCAACAATATTCAGGGGGATTCAAATATATCAATTAAACTAAGACTTATACTATTTCTTATTAACTAATTATGCAAAGTGGAGTTCGGCCTATCTTTCGTTATCATTTATTAGTCCAAATAATAAGCCGAACTCCTGTAATTCAAACATAAACATTTACTCAATTCAAACATACAATTCAAACTATCGCACAGATCCGACCAATGATAATCGGCGCTCTGATTGGTCGGCTATGCGGTAGCAACGGGGAGTAGCGGGAAGCGGAGAGGGGAACGGTACGGCAGTCTAGCGTATATAGCCAGCACCCCCCCCGCTCCCGCTACCATACAACTAATGAAGGCTGACGTGTAGGGGTGCCCGCCGAGCGACAGGAAATTAGAAAACGAGGAAGTTTAGCAAACACTCCTCGTCTTCTAATTCCCCAATAACACGTCCGTTACACTCTCCCCGGTACAGCGTAGTCTGTGCCCTATTTAGCTAGGACGGGTTATCGGCGCCGCAGTCCCCGGCTTCCAGATTCTCTGGGGCGTATGTGCGGGGCAGGGCGTGGTCCACGATGAGGACCAGGTCATCCTTCTGTGGTTGTCGGCTGGGCCGGCGGTGTGCAGCCGGACGTCGGGTCGGGTACTGCATCTTCAGGGTTTCAGGTGCTGACTGGGCCAGCGTTGTGCAGCCGGACGCTTCGGCGTCGGGTACTGCAACATCAGGTTTCAGGTGCTGACTGGGCCAGCGTTGTGCAGCCGGACGCTTCGGCGTCGGGTACTGCAACATCAGCGGCGATCCACCTCTCTGGCATTCGGCGAGAGCGAGATCGATGCAATCCACCTCTCTCACATTCGGTGAGAGCGGGATCGCATGCGATCCACCTCTCTCGCGTGCGGCGTAAGTGGGATCGGTCGGCCGCCTCCTCTCTCGGGCTGGCCTTTGGTTTGCGAGCAGCGCTCGGTCTCGAATGCTGCTCCCTCTCTGCGTCGGGATTCTCGGCTGGGGAGAAGATACTTCGAGACCGCACCCTCCGGGCTGCGGTCTTTCTTCTTCCATTTGAGCTGCATAATGTTCGTGAACAGCGCTCGGTTGCGACGCGCGTTCTAATGCTGCTCCCTCTCTGCGTCAGGACTCGGCTGGGGAGAAGATACATCGAGACCGCACCCTCCGGGCTGCGGTCTTTCTTCTTCCATTTGAGCTGCATAATGTTCGTGAACAGCGCTCGGTTGCGACGCGCGTTCTAATGCTGCTCCCTCTCTGCCTATTTTTCATATGGGCCTGCCTAAAGCAAGGCTGTGTGCAGCACCGGACACTTTGGGGTCGGATGCTGCGAGACCGCGCACTCCGGGCAGCGGTCGTTGATAGTGTTGGATGTGGCCCGCCTAAAGCAAGGACCGAGGCTGGCTGGGCCAGCGTTGGTACGCGCACGTCCTGCGCGCGTTCCCTTGATGCAAGTCGCGCATCCTGCGGCTGAAGCCGCTTCGTGGGACACGCTCGGTCTCGAGGCGCGCTCTCCCCATCGGGGCTGTCCGCTGGGAAAAGTGGTCGCCCGGCGGCAGATGTTCCGGGCGGTACGTAGCGGGAAGCTCCATCCCTGCGTCGGTAGGTAGGTAAGTAGGTGCGCACGTTCCGATTTCTGTGGACACGCACACCGGCGCGTAAAGCTGCTTGATTACCACCATAAATGGCGCTGTCATTGTGCGCCCTTCATCATCTGCAAAGACGGCCAGAGAGGGACGCTGCATCCTTTCGTCGGTAGATGGCGCCGCTCGGGTTCCGTTCTCCGCTGACATGGCTGGCGAGGGACGCTTCATCCCTCCGTCGGTAGGTGGCGCTGTCATCGTGCGCCCTCCATCCCCTGTAAACACAGCCGGAGAGGGATGCTTCGTCCTTTCGTCGGCAGATGGCGCTGTCATCGTGCGCCCTCCATCCTCTGTACACTCGGCCGGAGAAGGGTGCTTCATCCCTTCGTCGGTAGGTGGCGGTGAGCGCGACCCGGTTTCCGTGGGCACGCACATCGGTGCGAAAAGCTGCGTGTGTGCAGCCATAGATGACGCTGTCATCGTGCGCCATCCATCCCCTGTAAACACAGCCGGAGAGGGATGCTTCGTCCTTTCGTCGTCAGATGGCGACGCTCGGGTTCCGTTCTCCGCTGAGTTGGCTGACGTGGGCAGCGGCTTGTCCACAGGTGATGGAACGGGGGGTGCGGGGCCACGGTCTACGTGCCGGTGGCCGATATCATCTCTTCCGGGCTCGTGCGGTGCGCTGTCATTCTGTCCGAGCGCTAGGGGGCCAGGCGCAGCGCGGTTGCGTACTTCGGTGTAGCGACCGGCGTTCAACGTCACCGTATGCTCTCCGTTGTGTGAGGGAGAGCAACATATATGCTTCTCATCTGCGGTGGTTGAGATGGGGCCGAGCTTCCGTTCGGGACCATGTGCGGCCAAACTGGCGGGTATCGTGCCAGGTACTGCGGGGGGTACGGGGGGCAAGCGGCCGCTCACTACCGGCCCGACATCATTTCGGTCGGGCACGTGGGAAGCGCTCTCCCCGTGGTTTCGGCCGGGCTCGTGGGCAGAACTTCCCCCTTCATTTCGGCCGGCGTGTATCGGGCCGGGCGCTGTGGGTACGGTCGTGAGCCGCCGCGATGGATTGAGTGGCGGTACAGCCTCGAGCGACCGTGTCATGTTGAGGGGCTGCGCTGGCTTCGTTTGTGGTGCATCGGGCAGCCTTCGGGTCTCGGGCGGCGGCCGTGAGACTCCCAGCATGGTCATCAACTGTTCGATCTGCCGGGCGGAGTCTCTCTCGTGTTGCTCGTTGCGCTTTCTTATGTCGCGCAGCTCTTGTCGTAGCTGGCGAATGGTGTCCTCGGTAACCCGTTGAGGCTGGTGAGGGGCGGTGGCTAGAGCCGCTGCTGGGGCAGCTCGTGCTCTAGGTTCATGATGGTCCGCAGCTGGTCGTCCGGCAAGATATGGGCCGGAGGCTGCGGGCGGTGCGGTGGCTAGAGCCGCTGCTGGGGCAGCTCGTGCTCTAGCTTCATGATAGTCCGCAGCTGGTCCGGCAAGATACGGGCTGGGGGCTGCGGGCGGTGCGGAGCCGGGCGCTGCTGAGCCACGGCCAGTGACATCCAGTACCGCATCCTCTTCTTCTGTGTGCGCGCCCTTGCCAGGGCGTTGTGATGGGGACACTGCAGCGGCTGGTGACTGGATCCTGGGTTGTAAAGCCATTGTCTGAGACTGGATCCTGTCAGACTTGATCCGGCTACGAAGGACCACTATGTAAGCGACGTTTCCGTCCCTCACACAGACTGCAAGATAGGGCGCCGGGTAGTCTATGTCAGCCGCTGTGTCTCGTGAAATAAAAGCCAAATTGCAATTAATTTCCGTCGAGAAATGGGTCCGGTTTGCAGAGAGAAAAGGGTAGCTGTCGTGTTGGTGCTGGAATGCGTTCGTTCCCGGGTCGCACCTCTATTTATACCAAATCCTACCTCAACCGAGTGAAGGATTCGGCGCGACCCTAGGCGTTCAAATGTGTAGGTCATAACCTCCGCCACCATTCGCGTGACGGGCGTTGGGACCTCTGGAACTACCCTCTTTTCCGTGTTCTCTCTGCCGACCAAAACCATCTCTCTCAAGCATGTTTATTAATTTCAGAAAATACAAATACAAAAATGTTCGCGGGTCCCCCGGCCCAACAATATTCAGGGGGATTCAAATATATCAATTAAACTAAGACTTATACTATTTCTTATTAACTAATTATGCAAAGTGGAGTTCGGCCTATCTTTCGTTATCATTTATTAGTCCAAATAATAAGCCGAACTCCTGTAATTCAAACATAAACATTTACTCAATTCAAACATACAATTCA
Source organism: Limnephilus lunatus (assembly GCA_917563855.2). Taxonomy (NCBI): domain Eukaryota; kingdom Metazoa; phylum Arthropoda; class Insecta; order Trichoptera; family Limnephilidae; genus Limnephilus; species Limnephilus lunatus. The sequence continues at coordinate 19,944,528 of OU830596.1, read as the reverse complement.
AACTATCGCACAGATCCGACCAATGATAATCGGCGCTCTGATTGGTCGGCTATGCGGTAGCAACGGGGAGTAGCGGGAAGCGGAGAGGGGAACGGTACGGCAGTCTAGCGTATATAGCCAGCACCCCCCCCGCTCCCGCTACCATACAACTAATGAAGGCTGACGTGTAGGGGTGCCCGCCGAGCGACAGGAAATTAGAAAACGAGGAAGTTTAGCAAACACTCCTCGTCTTCTAATTCCCCAATAACACGTCCGTTACAGTGAGACTTTGTAGTTTTGCAGTGGAGCTGTTTAAAAGAATTGTTTCTGCATTTTTACAGATTTTTGAGATAACGAAATAGAGTGTTGTTTAGATCATTTTGAATTTCAATTTTAATTTTAATAAATACTTTTAACAGGTCCCATCTATCGCGAATATGTAAAATATAAAAGTCTATATATCACTATCGCGAATATAAAAGTTTTTCATCTTAAACGAAATGTCAGATTTACAAAAACTTTGCGTTATTTCCGCTTCACAATTAAAGCTCTATAAATGAAACATTTTTGAACATGGCCGAATACTAATATTAACATTTTTAAATATCAAAATTTAGAATGCAAACATAAAAAAAATGTTAAAATGACTCACTTGTTGTTTTTATGTGAAAACGGTACTAAAATCACTTATTATGTAAAAAACAATACTTATTCAATCGTGTAAGTGTATAATAAACAATTTAGTCACCTCACTTTTTTATCATTTCATACAAGAATATTCAATAAAAAAATAACAATGTTTAACAGCGCGTAGGTGATTTGGCGGGTAAAATCTGTATCTACCATGTATCTGACAGAATAGGTCTTTTTATGTATTTCTATAGACAACTTGAATAGAAATGTGCAGCTTATTTTAGGGATTTCACTAGAACAATAACGTAGTTATAACGATTTCTGTGGAAACTCGCTTATTGTACTTGACTGCTATCGTTATATTATTATGTATATATCCGCTTACGTATTGGAGTGGGTAAATCAACAAAATAAGCAAATAAATAAGCCAAACGATTTAATTTTTTAGCAGATCCAACACTGTACTTCAGGACCGTCGATATGCTTGGTGTAACTCTAAGTGACCAGCTCAGATATGGGGCTCCATCGAAGCCAGAGGTAAGTTAGCCTCTCAGAAACGGGGGAATACCGTAGAGGGTCTGCAGATACTTTAATAGTACACAACTGCTAACCCTCTACAAATTGCAAGTGCATTCCACAGTTGAATTTGGCAGCCACCTCTGGTCTGGAGCCCCATAATATCTAAAAAAAAAAAAAAAACCTTGATCCTGTGCAGAAACAGGCGGTCCGTTTGATAGATTCTCCTAACTTGACAAATGGATTGTAATCTTTAGAGCTCAGGCATCAGGTGGGAATGCTTTCCTTGTTTTACCGGTACTACAATGGAAGATGCTCTGGGAAACTAGCATCATAGATCCCCTCGGCCACCATTGTCGAGAAACCCGCCAAACACGCGTCCAAGATATGTACACGGTTGGCATTTGTCACATGAGAACGGGTCGTTTCTACGACTCGTTCTTGAGTTCAACAGCTCGGCTGTGGAACGATTTGCCGGCCTCTGTGTCTCTTCCCTTCTACAACAACTCCCTCCTATTCACATAAAAATAAAAATAAAACATGGGTCTTGAAGACTCCTTCCTCTCCTCAAAAAGACCCTCCAATTATTATCACAGCATCTTCAAAGATGATATAGGCCCGGAAAGAAATTATTTTCCTGTGCGGAGTTAATATAAAAAATAAAAATAAATTGGGCATACATAAAATAAATAAATAAATGAAGTCCCAAAGTATAACATAAAAGAATGACTTACTTTGTAAGTTTCCTTATCCATGACCTCTTCGAGGATCCTCTTCTTCTCGGTGCGCATGACTTGCAATCGGCTTCTGTTGCGGCGCAGCTTCCAGTCGTAGTAGCGCGCTATCGCGGCGCGCAGCAGGACTATGCTGCCGGAAGGAACAACACCACTGATTAGTTGGATATATACAATACTGGCGGTCGGGGATTGTTCGTGGATGGGATCTGAACTTTTTAAAAGGAAGGATTTTAACCAGTGATTCCTGAGCATATTTGGAGTATAAAAAGAAAGCTTTAGATTATGGCGGCTCGGAGAAAAGGCCTTCCAATATAGCCGCCTTAAATTACAGCGGCTGGGACGTAACGGGTTAAATAGGCAATCAAAAGGAAATTCTATGATTCAATTATTCAAGCCTAACTTTAAAATGCGTTATACAAACAAACGAAACAAGCAAAATTTCTACTATGAGATCCCTCACACCTTTTTCCTTCCCAGAACTCCCTTTCCTCAAAAAGACCCTTCACACAGCATCCCCAAAGATGACATAGGCTCTGAGAGTAATTATTTTCCTCGGGGCCACCTTGGAGCTAATGTAAAAAAAAATTATATTATATTTAAAAATAATCAATAAAACACAATTTTAGAAAATTTTGTACAATATTGCAGTCATCAATTAATTATTAACTCAAACTATAATTTATTACTTCATTTATTCAATTACAGCTACCATGTTTATATCATGCTTTCATAATATGGTAGGTATGCGAATGGGTATTAATTATTAGCTGATTTACAAAACAAAGCCCCTCGCTTGGTATTATTACTACATCTACATATTTCAGTTGTGGTTACCCACTAGCAAAGTATTACTCATGTATTGAGTTGCATTGTATTGTGATTGAAAATGTATCAAATTTCACCTTGAACGATGGTTCAACTTTCGAGTTGAATTATATCAATTTGGTTTGGGATACAAACGAATCAATAAATACTGTAGTAGATAGCAGTGGCGGTTCTTTACAGGGGGACAATGGGGACAGTCCCCACCAGTTACACTCAAAACCTACTAAAGGAAATAACAGTCGATGCCGCCAAAATGAATTAATTCTTTAAACATAAAAGTAATTAACATTAGCAGAAATAAAATACAAACAATTATTCCGGATGATTTTAATAAGACCCTACGCGCGTACAGCGAACAATGTACGGCGCAAAAAAAGCAGGTCTATTTCTCAGTGCGCAGAATTACTGCGCACTTGGGGGACAATCCGAACTATCCCCATACTTTCCTTGCGTTGTTTCGCGATCGTATGCAACTGCGCATGCGCAGTAGTATGTGAGTTCAAGCATCTGCGGGGACAATCCTTTGGATCCCCATAGAACCATTTGTTTGTGGAAGTTACGGGCGGGAATCGCTCGCGTTCAAATTAGTTTGATGATAATCTCGCAAGGTAAAGCTTTATTTTTATTATATTTCATTGTAAATTGGCATATTTCTATAGACATTTTATATTATTTTGTGTTAAATATATCCGACTAGCATGATCAGACCATCAAAAGTTTTTTTTGAGAAATTTTATAATATATAATAATAATAATAATATTCTACGGGTGATGAGATTCCGGTACGTAAAAAAGTCGATCCCCACCACTAAAGAAGTGCTCGAGCCGCCACTGGTAGATAGTAACCATGTGTGAATACCTCACAAGAGTCCCAGCTGTTCCCGTCTGGAGCCAGTGAGATTATGGCATTCCCAATTGGCGTTTGTTGTGAGGCTGAGGGTAGTGGGGAGGGGAAAGAGATAGAAGAGGAAGGTGGGGAAGTACCTGGCTTTTCAGATCTGGTCACCAAACACGGCTAAAGCCATTTCAAGCAATGTTTCAATTCTGCACCATTCAGAATCTTACACCAGGGCGATACTGAGAGTATTTTCCAACTCCAGAATGCGCCGCAAATATACTATACATTATTTTTAAATGAATTAATTGTGAAATAACAAAAATTAATAGAATAAAATTTATTCGCGCACACCGGGATTCGATTCCGCGACCTTCGGATTGTGAGTCAAGAGCCTTTCTCCTAGACCACGGCGGCCGTCAATGATACCAGAAGCTAAAATTTGTATGATTTAGGTAGTTAACCCTCTCGCTCCAGAGCGGGGGTAATGCACTTACCCCAAACAAGAGTTTTGTGTGATATCAGTTTTTTTTTTACATCACATACTCTATAATTTAGGTAATCTTAGAAAACTGTTCAGTAAACGACCTGCATTAAAAAACAATGATTTTATTACTATTTTTTAAGATATTAGATAATATCTATCAAATTCTGATGAAATTACTCTAAATCTACTAATCAATATGGAGCATGAACCTCGAATAAGTAGATGTACAAATCGCAAGTGCGCCCCATGGTTGAATTTGGCAGCCACCTCTGGTCTGGAGCTCCAAAATACCTTAAAAAACCCTTGACTCTGTGCAGAAACGGGCGGTCCGTTTGATAGATTCTTCCATCTTAACAGACGGATTGCAATCTTTAGAGCACAGGCGTCAGGTGGGAATGCTGTCCTTGTTCTACCGGTATTACAATGGAAGATGCTCCGAGGAACTAGAGTCATTGATCCCCTCGGCACCGGTGCATAGTCGGGAAACACGCCAAACACGCGCCCAACATTTGTACACGGTTGACATTAGTCACATGAGAACGGGTCATTTTTACGACTCGTTCTTGAGTTCAACAGCTCGGCTGTGGAACGATTTACCGGCCTCTGTGTTTCCTCCCTCCTACAACATGGGTCTCTTCAAGACCCATGTTAACTCCTTCCTTTCCTCAAAAAGACCCTCCACACAGCATCCTCAAAGATGACATAGGCCCTGTGGGAAATTATTTTCCTCAGGGCCTCCTGTGTGGAGTTAATGTAAAAAAAAAGGAAAGCTTGATTGCTGCCTTCATAAAGACAAGGATACTTTCAGTTAACAAAGAATAATCATAGATAATGTGGATTGCCAAGACGGGATCGCTTGGTAAACATAACTTGATGCGGGGCTCTTTCATGCATAAACAATCTGGGATTAATCAAGAAAAGAAAACTGAATGTTCCTCTTTGTTATCAATTCTACATGATAGTACAAGTAAAAAGATAAATAAGTTTTTTTCGAAATTCCAACATTTTAAGATAATTTTCAAGTAAAAAAGTTGTATGGAAAAAATAATGTTCTTCCATGGAAAAATATTTGTGTATGGAAAAAAACCATGGGAATTTTGAAAAAAAGTTATTTAAAATTTTTTTTTATTTCTACTGTCATCACCATAAATCACCAATCACTTGCCGAAGTTTGTGCACTTTATCCCCGGACACCCTGTATTTTTGTTTACTTTTCTTAGGTACTAATGGTTAAAATTAAAAGAAAGTTGATTTTGTTCTGTAAATTCACTAAAATCATTTAAAATGTATCCCTACTTTCGCACAAAAGTTTTAAGTTGCTGATATTTTTACAAAGAAAATCTGCAGGCCAAAGTAACGCTCTCCTAATACCAACATTAGTCCAAAATTTAAAAAAAATTGAAAATTTAAAAATATTTTACTTTTCAACCTCTCATGGGGTTTACATTAGTTGATGATTTTTTTAATGTAGAAAACCTGCAGGCCAAAGTAACCCTCGCCTAATACCGACATTAGCCCAAAATTAAAAAAAACATATGCACTTAAAATATTTGTTTCAACTTCCGCATCGTAAATTGTTAAACATACCTCAGAGTTGATACTAAAATCATTGTATCACTGAAATGCCAATAACAAAAGAAACCACCGAGCGAATCATAAAAAATGACCTTATTTTCGTACAAAGTAAGCCGCATCACAATATTATATGTTATGTTTGGTGTGGAGTTCATACACCATTAGCATACTCTTATAATGCCATCGAAACTTATAATCTTGCGACAATACTCACAGCAGCGGAGAAACGAGCAACGGGGAGGAGTAGAACACAGTGTCGGTCCACGTGGCGGGCCTGCAGTAGAGGTAGAACACCAGCACGGCGAGCACGTACAGGCCCACGGAGGCGATCATGAGATTGCCCACCACGCGCCGCCGGGTCTGCTCAGTGCTGCGCCCATACTCGTCCATGGACTTGAGCTTTTTGTCCAGCTCGTAGAGAGTCTCCTCGGTCGTTTTCTTGCGCTGAAAAAAATATTTTTCATCATTAAAGTCATTCTTTTTTTTATAGTTACACTTAACTATTTTTTTTGCATTAGCTCCACACAGGAGTCCCTGAGGAAAAAATCCCTCAGGCCCTATGTCATCTTTGGAGATGCGGTGTGGAGGGTCTTTTATAGGGAGAGAAAGTTCTGGGAAGGAAAAGTATGAGGCTTGGGTAGGGACCAGGGTTGCCTGTAAGCAGTAAAATTATTCGAATAATCATATTTACGCAAGTACGTAGTCACCTGATGTGTAACACTAATCCGCGAAATGGCTCGAAAACACTGAGCGCATGCACGAAGCGGCAACACCGCACAAACTAAGTAGGGATGCTACGCAACATTGATTGCCGATTGCGTCAAATCTGACAGTTGAATCGTTTATTAGGGAGAAAAATTAATTTTAAAAAATACCGAACCGCCCATACTTCGGTATTTTTGTCATACCGAACACCGAACACGGTGCTAAAATACCGAACGGTTCGGTAGAATACTGAACACCTGGCAACCCTGGTAGGGACTGGCAGACAAGGAGTGGCAGACATATGAATTCATCCCTCTCACCGCGGTGCAAGGTGATGGGTCGAGAGAGTCCGGCTGGAGAGGTCTAGGTCAGATCTCCCTCAACTAGTCTCTCCTGATCCGGCCCGCCATACAGTATATGGGTAAACGCATTCGCCGTCAATACCTAGACAAACTTCACCCCGTGAACCCGGGCACCTCCACCAAAACACCAAACACGGCAGGGGTGTTGGTTATCCAATAAATGGTTCCCGTGGCGGCGATCAATTGTTTATTTTACAAATTCATAGCAAATAACAAAAACAACTTTCATAGTAGGTACCTATTAAGTAATTTTAACTAGCTTTAATTATTTTTTGGTTTTTTTCATTTGGTTAGAAGTCAGGTAGAATAAAATTCATGCATTTGGTCTCCTCATTTTACCACTCATTTTTACAAATTTCAGAAATTAACCTCCACGTACCGAGGTGCCATTTCAGTGACATAAGTACTGACGTGTGGTCTGAAAGACCACCATAGTCTTTTTATAAAAAATTACTGTACTTTTTTGTATTTTTCTAAAAACATTGCTTCTAAATATTGCTTATGTATCTATAATTATAAGTAAAAATATAAAGTATAAGTATAGAGAGACTGGCTGGAGAGGTCTAGGTTAGGTCTCCCTCAACCAATCTCCCTAGATCCGTCCTGCCATGCAGTAGGTGGACAAACACATTGACCTAGACAAACCTCACTCCATGAACCTGGGCACCCCTGCTAATTCACCAAACGTAGCGAACCACTTGGGGTGACCTACGGCAGGAGTGTTGGTTATCCAATAAATGGTTCCCGAGGCGGCAATACCCATATCCGCCTCCCAAATTATAAAATTATATAAACTGGTTGGAACCAGTGGGGTCTCCTGCGCATTATTCACATTAAAAAAAGACAAAAAAATTCTTGGCATTCTACTGTGCATGATTGGCATTCTATTATAAAAATTACAAACATAAAGAAACTCAGCGAATGCTTAAATTTCTCCAATGGAGGTACACATTTAAAATTATACATGCAAGTCAATTCATTAACCAATACGATTATGCAAGCAATGAATTTTTCGTACAGCAGTGAATTCTAGCAACTTCATTAAAATGCTTTAACCCCTTGAGCACGTATCATATACCAGTACTCACATACGCAGCTGAGACTTGGGTACTAAATAAGAGGAATGAGCGAGCATTGGATGTTTTTGAAAGGAAAATTTTGAGGCGTATCTTCGGACCGGTTTCAAAAAATGGATTTTGGCGCAGACGTTATAACAATGAGCTATATACTCTGTTTACGGATCTAAACGTCACAAAATTTATAAAACGGGGAAGACTTCGGTGGCTGGGTCATGTAGTGAGAATGACCGAGAATCAAGCACCAAAGTCCCTGCTGAACTCAAGACCGACAGGGCGAAGGAGCCTGGGAAGACCAAGTTTAAGATGGAGCGACAACGTTAAAAAAGATATTTCCACCTTGGAGATTGTAAACTGGAGAGAGCTGGCACAAAACCGTGATGAGTGGAGTAAGACTCTTGAGGAGGCCAAGACCCATCAGGGGTTGTAGAGCCGAGAGTGATGATGATAAACCTACCTTTTTGGGCTCTCATACCCTTAAATAAAAATACCTATCTGAGAGTATCATAAAATTTAGCTTTTGCTTTCAAAATACGCTCATTACAGAACATATTATATATTATAGTTCCCAATTATATCCTCTGCGTGCGAACTGTGCCTTAATTTCTCTAAATAAACAGTGTTAATCTCTAGTGACCTTCCAGGTAAGTATGGTCCTGTATATATTTTCTGCCTGTACAGTACATTTTTACAGCAGCATCAAGTTCATAGGTCAAATCATTGCACATATAGTTGCGTATCGGTGATCGATATACTGGTGGATGCAATTTTTAGCCATAAGTTGTTGTAGTGGTTTGTCTAGTTTATAGTTAGAATTAAGATTGTATAAACGTATTATAAATTTGTACAGTGCCCTTGAGGTGATTTTTCCCAAAAACGGCGCTTTACAAGTCATCCATATATTATTATTATAATGAACCCCTTGAGCAATTTTGGGAGATATTCTTCACAGACAATGAACAGCCATAGTCTTTTTGTGAGTTATATCCTCTAGCCTGACACGGTCTCATTGAAGTTATGCCCTGTTATATCTAATTTTGTATTACGGTGAGATTTAAACCATATTAGAAAGAGAGAACGTGCACTTTTATAATTGCCGTGACGATTCTCGGTTACGGTACCGTGACGACAAAAAAAAGCAATAAACATACACTCCTTATCGCTAAAATGCTGCAGCTCTTTCTAACACATTAAATAATGGTGAGACAGACTGTTTCCTACTAATTTTTTGCGACGGGAGTTGCATTTAATTTTCTTTATAAGTGTGAGAGAGATGTATAAGATTGATTATATGATTCCTTTGGGGGGGTGCAGACATACTTGTTTATTGTTTATTGCGGTATTTTAAATAGGTACATAGTTATCTATGTCCTAATACAATCCTTATAAATACATACACTTAAAATAACACATCTATACCAAATCAATCACATATCTTCGCAATTTAATTTCAAATGCCTTTATGCTCTCTTCCAATTTTATTTCTTCTGGTAATTCTCCAAATATCTTCAATGCTCGGTACATCAATGACTTTTGACTTTGTGTTTTTTTCCTGAAGGGGAGTCTTAGTTCATTTCTTTTCCTCGTCTCATGTATATGTTTGCTTTGTAGTTTATCAATTTTTCTTAAGAATTCAATAGACGTATGGCCATTGATTATTTTGTAGATTAACAATATAGTATCAACTTTCAACGTTTGTCTCATTTTTGACTGTTGTTATTTAGTGTGTAACAAAGTGAGGCAGTACTATATGTTTAAGAACAAAAGCAAAACTATCAGCGCATTGACATTTGACATTTTTGAATTTTTGGAATTCACTCACACTTGAATATTATCCTTGTAACTTGAAGTATGCTTATTCGTTTAATGTACATTGTACATAGAAAAAGCAAATAACAGCTATAAAAATCACACAAAGAGATATAGAATCGCTCGGCAGGTCTCGACCATATTTTTTCAGGGGGTCAAAACATTTCCGCTTTGCAATAAAATTTTGAAATAATCCAAATATTTGAATATTTCTGAACATATCTGAAAACTGTTTTTGAAAGGGTATAAAATACGCTTTCAAATTTTATAAATCAAAATAAAAAATATAATTTAAAATTATAAAATTTTGCATGCAAACATAAAAATGGCTCGCCCCACATTTACTGATAACGAAAAAAAAACATAGGTACCTACATATTTTATTAGACAAATGTATTATAAACGTTACAGTACCTCACTTTTTTGTCATTCCTTGAAATAATAATTAAAAAAAAATCATAATAAAAGTAAAAAAAAAAATAATACTTAATTAATACTTTTCTGAAACTTTAATTTCATAAAAGTATTAATTTTATTTATTTTGTGGTTAACTTTATTCCGTTGTGGAATATAAAGCGTGGTGTTGTCTCTAACACCGTTTATAATATCATATTTCTCACTCTTATCATATTATCATATATCGTAAGGGAGACACAACGATTTCTATGAGACCTATGTGTGTTGTTCTGAAAAAAAAACAAATTAGCCCGAGGGGTTAAATCAATGTCAGTTTTAGGTTGTTAGTTTTTAGGTAAGCAGAGTGGACAGACCGCCACAAAACTCTGTCTTGGCTTGACACACACATCAGATAATTAAAAATAAGTGGATTAACTTTTATTTCGATCCCTTTGATTTATAACCCATTATACTTATATCAAAATGGAATTCTTTGATGATAAATAAATTATTTTATCAGTGATTCATGGTTTATAGAATCATGAACATTTCAATGGTTCATTTGCATTCTAAACTTTCCAATTCAAGTTTCAAGAGACACAACTCTGCCTTGGCATACGCTCCTTGTTTCAATCACATTCAAACATTGTCTCGTGCAAACGCCTCTGTTATTCCGACTATTGACATGACCCGACTCAAGTATTTGATACACTTAATCAGGTTTTCCTCAGGCATCCCTGAATTCTATCACCTTTCACTTTCGCGTTGCTTTCTTTTACTTGGTGAAATCGTACATAACCTAACAAGGTTTATTAAGGTATCACTTAATAATACTGCAGTAACAGAAAGATAGCATACTTTTATGGGTAATATTAATTTAAGGTACCTATTAGTTTTAATTAAACAAATTAGATTATAGGTAAAACCTTCAATCAAAATATGCATTATTTTTTTACAATAATAACACAGTCACGTAATAATCCAAATATTAATTCACGAAGGAATATGATTAACAAAACGTTTGTTTCGACGTCAAAATATGGTAATAAAATCAGTTTAAAAAATGTATATTAAAAAATTTGACTCACCCGAAATCTTGATATTATTAGGCCCATTTTTAATTATTAATATCGATTAAAAGTTGGCGGCAATCGAACACTAAACACAATCACTTTTTTCAAACTAGACTAAAAATACATTTGGCATAATTCGGTGTGATTGAAATAGTCATGTCAAAATCCAGAACCTAACCTATATCAAAAAATGAAAAATAAGACGATATGACAGAACGGGGAAACTCTCTGCAATACCGATTTTACAAACTAAATTGAAATAATGTTTACTCCTAACGCCAACTATCGGATCGGCGGTAAACTAATAAATAATTCATAGACAAAATTAAAATTATTAACTTTGTATGGATTTTTACTGTAGTTCACTTATAGCTCTCGAGGATCGTTATTATTAAATGAAGATATTTTTATAATCATAGATTCCCGTGCTGTCATCATTTTGTATCAGATGAGGAAACTCACTACAATACCGATTTTACAAATTAAATTACATTTTTTACCACTAGAGCACCATTTAAATGCACCAGCGGGTCGCAGCGGGTCTTCGCGGACTGGCTGAAAACTAACAAATTATTCACAGTTAAAATTATAAAATCATAATTTGTACCGGTTTTTATTGTAGTTCTCATAATATGCGTGCGGATCGCTAAAATTAGACAATACATTTTTTTACAGCTTGGATTCCCGTTCGCTGGGATTCACTGTTGGCTGAATAAATCGAAAGTTTGCGCAAAATGTTTTCCTAAACGGATGCATTTTTGGAGGCGTTGCGGTTGTTAGTGGGTGGTTGAACTCGCTTGGCGGTATTGGTTTATTTATGCGCTTGGCCTTGCAACTTGCAAGACCGATTAATAAAAATGATTAAATAAACCAAGCTGATATACCATATACCCGCTACCGGCCCACAGTTTTTTTGGCGGTTATCAAAAGTATGTACTTTTGAGTGGGATGATTTTTTGGCATGATAGAAATCCCAAATTCAGCGACTTTCGGTTCCTAGTTATTATCTTTATCAATAAATTAAATGAATGCATCAAAATCAAATTAACTTTAATTATGTACCTACACCCTACACTAACTAGGTACTGTAAAATATATAACAAAATATTGTTGGATTTGTAGGAGAATTTCTTTTCCCTTATCTTTTTTATTGACCCTGGAGTGGTCGCGTGGATTACATATGTAATCCACTCATGCAAAATGGGTGGCACGAATAATTTTATCTTCCGTGTACTTTAAGTTGGATAACTCACAGACGCGTTCAGCTCAGCGCTGGTTTCGGGCACGCATTGGTTGTATTACAGGAGCTCTGCAAAGTCCATGGTCTACTTGTAATCCGCGCAACCAATTACGTAAAATATTTTGCATATACGAAAAATGTATGCAAAATGCAAAAAAATCAAATTTCCTGATCATTCTTTAATTTTATGTTTAACCTGCTCAGAAATCAGCAATTAAATTAGTATATGTTATTTTTTGTAATATCAATAAAAGTGAAAGGTGACATTTTTAGTTAAAAAAAAGAGGTCATTTATGTTTTGGTTAATTGTGAAAAACATAGAAGTTATGTTTAATTTATGTTGCTTTTTTCTAATAAACAATGATTATTTAGACTTAGATTATAAGATTAAAACATAAATACACAATAATTCTAAATGATTTCACTTATTTTTTAAAAGTTTAAAAATGGCCTCCATATGTACGTAATCCATGCGACCACTGGCGTTACTTTTAGAGGGCGACCACTGCAGGGTTAAAGTTATTTAATTTTTATTCTATTGCAAAAGGAGTTCTATAAATTGAATGTGATAACAATTTTTTCAAAGTTTTACCGGTATTTCAATGGAAGATGCTTAGTGGGATTTGACGCCGGTGAGAAGAGGGGATACAGACAGGGTTACCGCTCAGCAAGCGGGGGGAGGGTGAGCGCTCTACAGGGAAGGGCCGAACTGGTAATGGGCTTAACATTATTAATAACCACTTAATATCCATACTCTTAGGTCTCAGCACATGCCGGTCACCGATTTCTGCGTCGTCCGTCCAGCGATGATATTTCTGCTCTGCATTGCCCTGCGCGGCGCATATGCCCAACCTTATACTTGGTTGAAATTATTTATCTAGCGACAATGCGTCGTTTTTATAACTCATTATGGAGTTCAAAGATTTTCGTTTTTCCTCCCTCCAACATCATGGGTCACTTCAAGACCAACGTTCACAACTTCATCTTTTCAAAAAGACCATCCACATAAAAATGACACAGGCCCTGAAGAATTAAATTTCCTCAGGGCCTCCCGCGTTAAATTTTTTTTTTTATCTTTAACCATGTTGAAATTTAATTTATTTCGTTGTGTTATAAATGGGCGTTTTTCAAAAAAAATGTACATAGATAAAAGTCAGTGTCCGGTCACTTTCAGGATCAATAACTTTAATTGTGTCGGTTTTTATGACCGCCCACATATTTTACCAATATAATAACAAATAAATACCTTTATGGACTAAAAATAATTAATGAATCTATTAAAATTCTATATTATTTCAAAACAAGTAAGACTACAGGTCACTGTTTTTGGTATGTCCTACACCTACCACTACCAGTTAGAGTCAAAAAAATTGATGTTATCCCTGTATTTATTTCTAATTGCACTAATACTATATGATTGTATTTTCGATTTAAAACTCTAATATAGATTAATTATCATGCAAAATAATTTAAAAACCTGATTTTCAGTTGTCCTGCGAAATAGTGTATGATGGAATTTCCGCCTACGTGACCACATTATTGACTTCTTCCAGACAAAATTTTGCCAAATTGATGCATATCTTTGAAAATAGCAACATTATTTAGTGCATGAAGGCGGCTTTGTTTGATTTTTGACATCCAGTTTGCCAAGAATTCACAACACAAGTGGTCGCCCTCGGCTGTGCTAAAAAAAGTATTCCACCAACGATTCCATATTTCTCCAGGTAAAGTTAATAACCTGCATTAGACTCTATATTGTATTAAATTTATTCATTTATTGTTTTATAAAATATTTAGTTAGAATAAACAGAAGTTTCATAATGTACCTATCCAATAAATCCATTTTGAAAAAATATTGACATGATTACTTTACTTCTATTACGCTACTGTCTCATGAATAGAACTTAAAAGTAACGTAATGGAATTCTAAAGGTCGGTTCATCTGATGGAATTTTCCAATAATTTATATTTTGTATGTATCTACATAATGTAACTTATTACCTATAGGTAAGGCGGGTTGAGTGATATAACATTGAACAAAAATGCACAAAATAAATAAAAAGAAAAAATCTTATATTAGATACATATAGAACAGAAACGAACACAAAAAGAAAATAAAAAAATAACAAGTGGATTTTCAACCGCGACAATCACGTAATTAAGTATCCGATACTTCCCATTCGTTAAAAATATACACAGAAAACTTTATACAATTATAATAAGATTTTAAATACATCTGAACGCTGCCTTAGAGTTCCTAAACATTACCAAGTGTTTCTTTACACAGAAAACTTTATACAATTATAATAAGATTTTAAATACATCTGAACGCTGCCTTAGAGTTCCTAAACATTACCAAGTGTTTCTTTACACAGAAAACTTTATACAATTATAATAAGATTTTAAATACATCTGAACGCTGCCTTAGAGTTCCTAAACATTACCAAGTGTTTCTTTTTACGTCACTGTCCTATTATTGCTGTGATTTATTTATTAAGATTAATTATTATACCTCAAAGAAATTTGTTCTATTTTTTATAGATATAGTTTATGGTTAATTTTATATTTATTATAGTTAAACATTCGTAAAACAAAAACTTACATTCGTCTTTCTGGAAAGAATAATATACAGTACAAGGTATCCAAAAGTAGCGCAAGAGTATATTTTTATTCAAAAACTTAGTATTTACTTAGTAATTCAATAAGCTTAGTAATTCAATAAGCGTGATTATTCATATTTTTTAGAAGACTGAATGTTCTTTCAATTCGTAAATAAAGATCTGAAATAATGAGTTTCTTTTAATTTTCTTTATAAATTTGATGATAGAAGTTACGTAAAAGATTTTCTTACCAACAGTATTAAACTTAAATTGCAATTATTTTAGAATTTTATTGATATTTTCTATATTAAATACTGAAGTCATGAAGTTCATACTTTCTTCAATAAATTTACGCATATTTTTAATTGAAATGCAGCATCTCACTTAAGTGGAATTCCTCTTACGTCACCGACATCTTTTTTGGAAAACACCCAAATACACTATAATTATATTACAAATTACCTAAACTACATATTACGTCAGCCCAAAGAATAAACCAACTAACTAACAATCACGCCGTTTCCAGCAGGGGTAGTTAGAGAAGACCGACCGCCAGCTCGGTCTTGGCACACACTCCTGGTCTCGTTCACATTCTTACATCGCGTCGTCTCATACATGTATGACTCAAGTATTTGATTCACTTGGTCGTGCCATATCTTTCTTGGGTGACCCCGACTTCTTCTGCCATTCACATTTGCGTCAGATATTCCCCTTACACTCCTTTCCTCGTCCATTCGCTCTACATGCCCAAGCCATCTGAGGGTCCCTTTCTTAATCTTACTCATTCTTCTTCTTTCGTATGGTGGGGGTCAGAGAGGGACATCTAGGTCTGAGAGCCAGTCTAGGGCCTCAGGCGTTGCCCTGTAGACCTCATAAATCCCGCCGGGGAATTAATGGAGCGGGCATTCGTTGACCACATGTAATTAACACTTACTCATTATGCTTACATCAGCCTTACATTCTTTGCGGATCTCCACGTTTCTCACACGATCATACATGGTTTTACTACACTCGCCTCAGGGATCTCATTTCTACGGCATTCACTTTACTTTCATCCTTCGTCTACCAGTTCCATGCCTCACCGCCATACATCAGGGTAGGTACCAGCGCCCCATTATTTGTTTTTGTTGGCGCCAACGGCGTTCAATCCTCCATCAATGGAGTTACCTGCATTTACCCTTCTTTCAATGTCTCTATCAGCCTTCCAATCCCTCGTAAACATACTTCCCAAATACACAAACTCATCCACCGGCTCCAAGTTTCCAAGTTCATCTATCAATCCGAAGTCTTCTACCTTCTCCCATAAAATCCCAAATCCAACTCCGCCATACCTTCAAAAAACCAATTGTTATTTTCATACATTCTACACAATCGCCCTTCAGACATTCCCTATTTATTAAATTATTATTTCAAAAATTAATCTTAACTATTATCGACCATAATATGAATCCAACTTTAGAAAACAGACGAAAAATAAATGACCTAACCTTTTTATTAAAATTATTA
Organism: Limnephilus lunatus; assembly: GCA_917563855.2. Lineage (NCBI taxonomy): Eukaryota > Metazoa > Arthropoda > Insecta > Trichoptera > Limnephilidae > Limnephilus > Limnephilus lunatus. The sequence goes on along the minus strand of OU830596.1, from coordinate 19,928,174 downwards.
AACTCTAAATTTAACTAATGTGACTCCTGCAATTAATTAATTTAAGCTACATGTACCTACACGAACAACTAGACAAACATTAACATTTTATATACGTACATCTCATTCCAACTATGATTTGCGTTCTCCAATACAACGTTTACATAGTCTTGGTAACAAATACTACAATTTTATGTAAAAGCCCCGAAAAAGGGCGTAAATAAATAAATAAATATGGATGTATCATATTAGAATAAGTTAACAATAATAATCTAAACGAAAATATGAAAGAGAACAAGACACAGAAAAACAGAAAAAGACAATGGTCGCAACTGGGACTCGAACCCAGACCTCTCCGTGATAAATTCGGATATATCTATCCGAGACGCTATCCAGGTCACAAACCAATTCTTAGAATGATTGTTTCCAATAAAAAGGGTAGTTGCCCGTAATATGGAGAAAAATAATTAGTTGATAATAATGTAATTCTAAAATTTGAAAATATGAGATTGACAATTATGATGTTTTGACAGAAAGTGGCAATAGCGAAATTGGTTAACGCGCTCGTCCCGGTTAGACGGAGAGGTCTGGGTTCGAGTCCCAGTTGCGACCATTGTCTTTTCTGTGTCTTGTTCTCTTTCATATTTTCGTTTAGATTATTATTGTTAACTTATTCTAATATGATATATTTCACTGATGGGAATAACCTTCAAAAAAAGTATAAAAAAGAAAGTTTTTCTTATAAAAATTAAATATGGATGTATTTGACAATAATTTGAACTTAGCAAACTTCAAACGCCATACGTGCCAACTATGTATTTTTACCTATCCCATTAACTAATGTGAACAACAATTTTAAACATTAGGTTCCTACCCACTTTATGCCAACTCCTATATTTTATGGACTATATTTTATTTCTTACATTGTCATGATACCTGTATTTTGTTTTTAACATTTACCTGTATTTTGTAAATTCATTATTTTCACAGTAATTAAAAAAAAACATGTACTGCATTCTATGTAAAAGCCCTATGGGTGTTTAATTATTAATCAAATAAAAATAAATTCAATTTGTAAACTTCATCCACCATAACATAGGGACACAGGCATGGCGGGTGAATTAATGATAAATAATAATGATAAAATAGCGAACAGAGCTCCAGGCCAAAAAGGCCCCCATCTCTTTCATCATGAGGCTGAAAAATGTGGTGACCGGACAAACTCAACAATGTACAACTTCATCACACCTTTAAAATGTCCATGATTTGATCAGACCATGATTCTTAGTAAGAATCCAAAATTTCAGCCGGATCAGTGCCATAGGGCCGAAATTATGACCGACCACAAGTGTTGTTACAAAGCGCCGTTAAACAATGAATTAAAAAAAAATCTTTTGGAATTTTTTTTTATTGAATCGATTAGAGGCCATGATTCTTAGTAAGAATCCACAATTTCAGCCGGATCTGTGCCATAGGGCCAAGGGCGGATCCAGGATTTTTTTCTGGGGGGGGCACAAAGGGCGAAGAGGCGGAGGGGGGGGGGGGGGGGGGGGGCGGCCCACCCTGGGTGCCACCCGATGGGGAGGTGCCGTTCAAGAGCACAATTCTCCCCCCCCCCCAGGACGGACTATTTTTTTTTTAAGTTGAATTTAATGGGGTGGGGGGTTTTCCGACCGCTCTCGCAAATGCTGATTATCATCTTTCATTTCGTCGGTCTAGTGGCAAAGTCCACTAAGTCACGTTTTTTCATGAAATAAATTAAGTATGAGGTCTTATGTAAAAAATCGTCCTCTTACGTCTGGCATACTGCATTAAGTCGTACATTTAATCGTTTTCGACTTAAACGTGTTTTTAAATTCATCATAAGTCATAAATCTGATATTATTGTCAAGCAAAACACATTCAGTCAAACATTATACGAGGGTGGGTTTTAAGATCGCAGAATGGGGGGTAAGGAGTAGAAATAAAAATCCAAATTTATTTTTCCTTTTCAATATATTCACCTGCTACCCTAATACATTTTTCGGATCTATCAATTATCTTATGTTTACCCTCAAGAAAAATTATTTGTCTTTGTCTACGAAGTTCTTTTTTCAAGTGTGGAAATAAGTAATAACCACTGGGAGCCAGGTCAGTATTGCAGGGTGGGTGTAGAAAAATTTCGAAGCACACCTTCTGCAAGACAGCCATCGCAACACGGCTCTCGTGAACAGGCGCGCTGTCGCGCAGAAGGACACCTTTGGTCAATTTTCCCCTTCTTTTCTCCTTGATGGCTTCCTTTAATTGCTCTAGGATTGAAGCGTAGTAATCTCCGGTTATGGAGACATCTTTATCTTTGTAATCGATCAACAGGATTCCTTCCGAGTCCCAAAAGACTGTCGCCATGATTTTCCCAGTCGATTGTGACACTTTAAACTTCTTGGGCAGTGGTGTGCCTTTCCGTGCCACTGCGTTGCGTCCTTTTTAGACTCAGATTCATAATGATGAGCCCAAGTTTTATCACCAGTAACAATTTGAGCCAACACTCCATCTTTGTCTTACCGACCAAAAAATGCACGAGAATACTCCACGCGCTGTTGTTTTTGAGGCAGCGTCAGCATTCCCAGCACCCATCTTGCGATGGTCATGGTAAAACCCACTAATTAAGGCTAATTTTTTTTTGTAAATCTTTGATTGAATGTTGATGTTATTGATTTCAACTAATATTGCATATTGGTAAGGTACTTAAGGGTTCATTCTAAATTATAAATATTTAAAAATATATATTTTGGAGATATTCATCCACTTGTAGCCTTTCCAAAATTGCTAAATATTGAAATGCGATTATCTCAGGATTGTATTTTAGTGACTTTGCCAGTAGACCGATGATTTGCAAGTGCATAAATGGGACGCAACGAACAAAATTCGCAATTCCAGCCAGAAATAGACAAGAGTTTCACTCATGTTCTTTCCTTATTTTATTCATATATTTTAACAACTCTGATAATTTGATTTGCTGCTAAGTATGTACTGTGATGGACTCTCCACAGTACACAAAAATACCGTCCTGGGGGGGGCACGTGCCCCCGTGCCCCCCCCCCTAAATCCGCCCTTGCATAGGGCCGAAGTTATGACCGACCACAAGTGTTGTTACAAAGCGCCCGTAAAACGATGAATTTAAAAAAAAAATCTTTTAGTATTTTTTTTTATTTATTCGTTTAAAGACCATGATTCTTAGTAAGAATCCCAAATTTCAGTCGGTTCGGTGATAAATAGCCGAAGTTACGACCGACCCAAAGGGTACAAACAACCGAACCAAGTGCAAAAACGACAGATCCCAAGGGCTGAAAGATTTTTTTTTTTAAATCTTTATTTTGGATTTTTTTTATTTTGATTCGTGCACAGACCATGATTGTGAGTAAGTATCCAAAAGTTCACCTGGGTCAGTGACATACCACAAGGACCGACCCCAAGTGTTAAAACGATTTTTTTTTTTATTCTTCTTTCGGGAGATTTTTTGAATGATTCGCGTACAGACTATGATTCTTAGTAAGAATCCAAAATTTAAGTCTGTTTGGTGCCATATGGCCGAAGTCATGACCGAACCCAAGTGTTAAAACAACCGAACCCAAGTGCTAAAACGACGGAACCCAAGTGCTAAAACGACCGAACCCAAGTGCCAAAACAATGATTATTTTTTAAATCTTTATTTTTTTATGATTTTTTAAATTGATTCGCGTGCAAACCATGATTCTTAGAAATAATCCAAAATTTCAGCCGGATCAGTGCCATAGGGCCGAAGTTATGACCGACCACAAGTATTGTTACAAAACACTCGTAAAACAATGAGTTTAAAAAAATCTTTTGCAATTTTTTTAAATGACTTGTTAACAGACCATGATTCTTAGTAAGAATCCAAAATTTCAGTCGGTTCGGTGCCATATGTCCGAAGTTATGACCGAACCCAAGAGTTAAACAACCGAACCCAAGTGTTAAAAAGCGCCCAACCCAAGTGTTAAAAACATTGAATTTTCTAAAAAATTTTCTTGTTGCAGATTTTTTGATTGATTCGTGTACAGACCATGTTTTTTGGTAAGAATCCAAAATTTCAGTCAGATCGGTGCCTTATGGCCTCTGGTTATATGCCTTATGGATAATCTCTATACATTTGCCGATCAGAAAAAGTAATTTTAATGAAATAATATTATATTATATGAAATGAACAATACCAAAGTGTATTTTATTACTATTTGTCATAAAAGAAGCTTTAATGCATCCGTAAATATTGTAAATCATAACATATTTCATTGATAATGATAAAGAATAAAAAAATAAAAAGGTTTAATAAACTAAACACAATAAAAAAATATTGTAGTATAAGACAATCTTTTTAATAAAGTCTAAATTTAACACAATCACTCCTTATTCTCCTAAAAAAACCGTCCACACACCATCCCCAGACACATCATAGACTCTGAGGAAAAATCATTTTCCTCAGGGCCTTCTATGTAGAGTAAAAGTAAAACAAACGAAAAAATTGAAAACATCACGTGAGTCCCAATTGCTCCTAACCGTCTTGAGCTAGCGAGGCAATGGCATCCTCAATTGGAGTGTGTTGTGAGACTAAAGGTAGTGGGGAGGGGAAGGAGATGGGGAAGAGGAAGGTTGGGAGTTCCCTGGCCATTCAGATCTGGTCACCAAACATGGCCAAAGTCATTTCAAGCAACTTTTGAATGGTGGTCTTACAACAGCACTTAATACTGTACGTATATTATTTTTAATAATTTTAAAATTTACGCCCAACGCGCGCCCGACATTTGTACACGGTTGACATTTATCAAATCAGAACGGGTCATTCCTACGACTAGAGTTCAGAGCTCGGCTGTGGAATGATTTGCCGGCCTCTTTGTTTCCTCTCTCCTATAACATGGGTCTCTTCAAGACCCAGGTTCACCCCTTCCTTTCCAAAAAGACCCTTCACACAGCAACCCCAAAGATGACAAAGTCCCGGAGAGAAATTATTTTCCTCAGGGTTTACATCATCTTTATACGCCGGGATTTGAACCCGCGACCGCCGGATTGCAAGTCAAGACCCTTACCCCTCGACTACAGAGAAATCTGTTTTGTATGTAACAAATAATATTGTCCATGAATACTTAGGGAACATACCGGTACCGCCGCCCCGGGAACCATTTATTGGATTACCAACACCTCTGCCATAGGCCACCTCAAGTGGTTGGCTACGTTTGGCGACTTAGCAGAAGTGCCCGGGTTCATGGGGTGAGGTTTGTCCGGATGCATCTGCCCACCAACTGTGTGGCAGGCTGGTTGAGGAAGACCTGTAGACCTCTCCAGCAGGACTCTCGGAACATCGCCTTACTCGAAGTGGGGAGGGATTGATTCATACATCCATCACTCCTGGACACACTGACCCCCAGATTCTTATCCACCTCATACCTTTTTTCTTCCAACGAATTCCTCTCCTTCCTTTCCCTAAAAAGACCTTCTTTTTCCTTCTTAAAAGGAATTTTTTTCCTCATGGTCTCCTATGTTGAATTAATGAAAAAAAAAAATATATATATATAATATATATATATATTATTTGTAAGAAACAAAACAAAAAGATTGATTTTCAACATCACCTACAGATCGTTCTTTTGACACAAGCCGAAAAATAGTAAAACTGCCTCCATCACCTTTTTAAACTTACATTTGAGTACAACATGAAAAAATGTTGTACACAAATAGAACAAGAAAAATTGTGAGAACATGAAAAAATAAATGTGACTATTTAGGTTAACCCCAAAAAAGTTTCTTATACCTACTAATTGTTTGGAGATGAGTTTTATTGTGCCTTAAAACTAATATGTAGGTAAAATGGTGAGGAAGAGGAATATAGGATGGGGACAGAAGATACATTTTATACTCATGCAATCATTTATAATCGTACGCATTACTTCTGTTTGATATTTCTGAAATTTTGTGTTATGCTGTGCACATATATGGGGAATTTCTTCCGACAGTTTTGCAAGCGGGCAAGTGAAAAAAATCAGGTTTATGGGTTGATCTTGACAGTGTATAAATTTTTGTAAGCTCAGGCCTTTATTTAGAATTTTAAATAACAATATTTGATCAAAAAGTAAATTTGTGTTTGAAGGGAGTTGAAGTTGTGGAATTTACTTAATGGATTATAAGTTTTGTTTGTAATTCATGCATTTAAAATTTTTCTCTAGATTCTTTCAATATGGGCTTGGTACAAAGGAGTCCAGATCGGTGTGCAGTATTCTAAGTGGGGTTGGATATATAGTGTCGGAGCGCAGAATCTTTACGTTGCGGACAGGAAGCCATTTGAACAGTTTTTTGTGAGCACCAATTGCATTCAGTCCTCCATTAATGGAGTTACCTACATTTACCCTTCGTTCAATATCTTTATCAGGTCTCCCATCTCTCGTAAACATACTTCCCAGATACACAGACTCATCCACCTGCTGTCACACTGTTTTCGTACTCTCTCTTTCAAACACCATGACTTTAGACTTACTTACGAGGGCTGTCTGTAAAATAAGGTCTCCAAAATGCTGCAGTCGCGAGGAACGCTTTTATGGGAGATCTGGCAACACTGGCGTGTAGCTTGGTTCCCCACGCAAAATCCCCACCACGCTGCACTCTCTGGGATGCTTAGTCTCGGCGTGGTAGCCGGTCGCGATGGAGCTTCCACTCGCCGCGCCCGCCAGGTGTGAATTACGCTTTGTAATTCTTTTTTGTGTGCAAATACCAAAATCCCTGTAGACGTTATCCCTGTATTCTTAGTTACGTGAAATGTACGAAAAACAGTGTACAAGCGAGAAAAACATGAGCAAATAGTTAAAAACGTGTCGGACGGCTATCGGTTTCAGATGAAACAATTGCCAAAGTGGAAAAAGAAATGCTTGCAGATCGGAGGGGGGGGGGGGGGGGGGCAAATATGCGAGCGAAGCCGGGGGTAAAAGCTAGTATATATATATATATATATATATCTTACTATCTTATCTTACTTCTTACTAATATCATAAATGCGAAAGTTTGTATGGATGGTTGGATGGTCCTTACTCTTTCACATAATAAATATCGAATGGAATTTAAAAATTCTTTCACTAATCGAAAGCTACATTATATTGGTAAAGGCTATATATATATTGGTAAGCTCTGGCCTTATGAAATTATGTATCATACGTTTTCTGTCCCTAACAAAATCGAGTTATTGCAAACGTCAAACAAATTGTTACCTTGGAAACAATGTTTTTTTTTAAATTTTAGGCTTAATAGAGGGGGGGGGGGGGGGGGGGGGGGGGGCGGTAAAGGGGCGGCCTGCCCCGGGCCTCTGGTCCTCGGGGGCCATCAAACGATTCCATATCCCCTTTATCAAATCCTTAACAAGGCTTTAATGCCATTAATCAGCGGCCGAGAATTTAAATTTTGTCGAACGATGATCTTACGATCGTACCCTTGCAACTGTACAGGGTGATTCCGATGAGAAAGATTAATTATTCTCCATACCAGCATTTTAACATAATAGCTCAATATCGATATTATTTCATTCACATTTTGCTTTGATACATACCTAAATTCAAAAATGCTCAAACTCGTGATGATAAAACTATTCAAATTATGTACTTTTTCTAATTATTTTTTTGATCATATGTATTAATAATTTTTCAATAATGTCTAAGATAAATAAAAATGTTTATTTTTTTAATATATGCGCGGATCCTTTTTTAATGATGTTATTTAAACTAAAATTAAAATTCTGAAACATATCTTTCCCAGATAATTTTTTGATTTATTTTACTCCATGATTATATAATTTGAAATGTGTGTTATATAATACAAAATTTTGTTTGAAAATTTAACAAATCTGCAAACGCCCTACGGTAAAACCTTAATGTACTAAAAATAAACATATTTTCTCAAAATTTAAAACATAGCTTTAATAGATAAAAGAACAGTCTTTCGAAATCAATTTATAATTTTGTGGTGAAAAAGAGTCAATTCGTCTAAAATTTGATTTAAAAACGACATATTTCCGGTTTTGTCTGGTGATTCCCACTTAAGGCGGACTCTTGTAAAAAAATTTGTATTTTATTTTATTTTTTTATTTCATTTTCTGAAAGATGCATTTGTTAAAAATGCTCTCACCAAATTTTTTAAAGATATTCGAAAAATTGACGGAGATACAGGATTTTAATCGAAACAATAACTTATTAAACACCACTTTTATTATACATACTATATGCCAACCGGGTTTCGCTACAACCGTAGGTTCTTCAGGCCAGTTTGTATGTTGAATTATCCTTCAGCAAAACTAAACTTTCTCTAAACTTTGTTAACACATTTTTTAACCTCTATACATCCGATTTGCAAGTCTTAAACTGTTTGAAAATCTAGTGTCTATTTCACCACGTAGGTGAATTTTGTTTAAAAATCAGGAAAAATGGCGGACCAACGAATTTCAATTTCGATTTTTTATGAGAAATTTTCATTGTTCATAAAAAAAATCTCTAAGTGATGCCATACTGACTGGATTTACTAACAGTTTAAGACTTAGTGCATGCAAATCGGATGTATAGTTGTATAGTTTTTCTAATATGTTGTCAACCTCCGTAGTCCAGTGGCTAAGACTCTTGACTCACAATCCGGAGGTCGCAGGTTCGAACCCGGCTAGCGCAAATAAATTTTATTTGATTAATTTGTGTTATTTCACAATTAATTCATCTTATTAATATATAAAACAAAGTCGGGTTAGTTACACTATTTATAACTCGAGAACGGCCGGGCCGATTTTGATGATCTTGGGGGGGAGGGGGTGATTCAGCTTTTCCACCCCGGGCCTCTGACGGGCTAAATCCGCCACTGCACTTTACCCTTTTTTTTCTACCACAACGTAATTTTATTCATAATTAATCTGTTTTTTACTACATTTCAAAGGTATGCCTTCACCCCCATTCAATAAAAAAATGAAACGAATACAATAGTACAATGAGCGGTCTTATCACTAAAGTGATCTCTTCCAGACAACTTTGGTATGAAGAGAAACAAAGAATTTTAGCAAGCAGATAGGTAGTGCACACTAAAGCTTGTACAACATTTATATTTTAAACATTAGAAATAAAAGCAAAAAAAAACAAAACAATTGCCAATATAAACCACACACGGCACCTATAATCATATCCCCATTGATACGAAGGAAAGTAAAGTAAAATACAACTATGTTTAAATATTTGTTTTAATTATTGACTTTTCATTTATTTTTTGTGCGTGATGTGAACAGTTGTTATTGGGTTATAACCTTATTATTATAATTTGTTGTTTTCTTTAATGCATGTAATGTTATTAACCTATAAATGTTCGCAATAAAAAAATAAAATATTTCAAACATCTTGAAAGCTGACTTTTTCCAAAATGGGTGCCGGAGTTGCTCACTTATTGTGAGTCGAACCATTGACGCAAGTTATTTTTTCTTGAGGCAGTTGCCTACTCTGCCTTAGGGATAATCCGGTACTGTATACTCCCTATGGAGTTTTACATAGCTAAGTTAAATATAAGACATAATGGCGTTTTTAGGAACTCGGCGAACCCTTCAATAAAATAATATGGGAACGAAGTTTGGTCCGATGAAGTGTGAGTTCTTCATGAGACTTATAGCACTCATAAAGTCAGATTCCGTTAATATATCTAAATCGACGTTTGAAGCTCCTCTGGTATTAAATATGGCCGCATTATTAATGTCTAGAAGTGGAGGGTCTTTATTGTACACCGATTGAAAATGATCAGCAAATGCGTTAGCCACACCCAAGCCACGAAATTCCTGATTACCTTTCATCATGGTGTATTCAAGACCACCATCCTTCCGAAGGGATTTTATACAGTGCCAAAACATTTTGGGATCATATAAGATGTTTTCCTCGACTTCAGACACGTAAGCTCGATAGGCCATTCGAACCTCGCGCTTACCTGACGTTAAAAACTTAACAGATCGTATTCACTCTGAAGGCCTCCGGCTTTCCAACGCTTATGAGGGCGTGTTTGATATCTATATTCGAGATGACTTCTCTCAGGGGCCACTTCGTGTACTTGCGACCACCACCGCCTGTCGTTAGCAAACGAAGCGCACTCGTTTCCTCGTTGATATCCATTAGGATAAACTTGTAAATGATTTTAATACGCGCGTGGCGAAAAAGACATACGTCCTGCCGGCGAACTATCTGGAGCACTGATGGGGTGGGATGGGTTTCTCTGGATCTCCTACCGCCCCCCCCTGAATGTCAGAAACGCCCCCCAACTTTCTCTTGGTCTTCTACCGCCACCCTGAAGGTCTGAAATGCCCCCAAGAGGGCGTTATCGCCCATGTTGAGAACCTATGCTCTAAATGGATCGTTAGAGTGCCGCCGCATTCGTGCGGCAATACTCCTCAAAGGATTAAAGCCAAATTTTATTTCAACACTTTATTTGTGCCTTTTCGTCTTTATTGACAAAATCGCGTAAATTTGACAGTAGCAGATCGTTGTTGACAGGAAGCCATCTTACCGCAAATAAATCTACAGATGTAAACGGTCGCATGAGCATTTACACAAGTTAAACTTCCAAAAAGCTTCTGTGAGCATTAATTACCGCGAGTCGGATGCTTATGTAAACGCTCCTGGGAGTAACATGTCAAAAACTTACATTAAGTCGTAAATTTTACTTACGAGTGTAAAGCTAGCCTAAGTCACTAGTTATCAATCTTAGTTATAAGAAACTTGTAATAAATATAAGTTATATAAATTGTAACGGACGTATTATCGGGGAATTAGAAGACGAGGAGTGTTTGCTAAACTTCCTCGTTGTCTAATTTCCTATCGCTCGGCAGGCACCCATCCTCGTCAGCCCGCATTAGTTGAATGGTAGCGGGAGCGGGGGGTGGGCTGGCTATATACGCTAGACTGCCGTACCGTTCCCCCCTCCGCTTCCCACTACTCCCCACTACTACCTCACAGCCGACCAATCCGAACGCAGATTATCGTTAGAGGAATATCTCGGTTTACACAAAACATGTATAAACAAAGATATTAGAAACCTTGTTTCTCTTATCTGTGTGTATAAATATTCCTGAAGTTTGAACGATTACATTCTTAATATTGGTATTTTTTTGGCATGGGCGAAATACCAAATTAAGGAATGTATTTTTTTTTTTTTAAATAAGCAATTCACCCTAAAGAGAGAGTGACATATGTGAGGAATGTAATTCTTGAACTTCAGTATGGGACTTTGGGTTCCTAGTTATTTATATTTATAAATAAATAAAATTAATTCATCAATAATAATAATAAATAATAGCCTTTATTCAGACAGTAAATTACATTACATTATTAATAATATTTATAACACTTATCATGCATCGGCTCCCTGTCTGTATGTCGCCATTTCTCTCTATCATTAGCTACTATTGTCCATGTACCACCTGCTATGGCTTTGATGTTGTCAACCCATCGTCTAAATGGTCTACCTCGTTTTCTCTTCTTGTCACTTGTGAACCAATTTTGACCATTTTTCAGATGAATTAAATAAAATTAATTTTAATTAGGTACCTACACTAACAAGGTAGAACAAAATATTAAATAAAGGATCCTTGATATAATATTTCTTAAAAAACACAATTGATATTACACAACCTCCAAACTGAAAAACCAATATATTTTTATGCGAAAAAGTGTTGTACTACATATACCTATGTATATTCACTAATTGAAAATTAATTAAAAGTGAGAATTTGTTCAGACCAAGCTTCTCATGGATTACACCAGCTAGCTGGGAACACTACACTGTAATTGGAACTTGGGAATCAATTTAGGAGGCGGGTATAGGTACCACCGCCCTTGGATCCATTTATTCAATAACCAACACCTCTGCCATAGGTCACCCCAAGTGGTTCGCTACGTTTAGTGACTTAGCAGGGATGCCCGTGTTTATGGGGTGAGGTTTGTCCAGGTCCTAGTGGTGGATGCGTCTGCCCTCCTGTTGCATGGCAGGCCGGATCAAGAGAGACTGGTTGAGGGAGGCCTTTCGACCTTCCCAGCCGGACTCTCGACCCATCGCCTTGCACCGCAGTTTGAGGGATGGATTGATACATCAGTCACTCCTGGATTCAGTGACCCCCAGATTCCTACCCACCCCTCATACTTTTTACCTTCCCAGAACTTTCTACCCTTCCCTTCCTTAGAAAGACACTCCACACAGCATCCCCTAAGATGACAGAGGCCCTGAGGGAAATTATTTTCCTCACGGCCTTTTGTGTGGAGCTATTATAAAAATAAAAAAAACAAATTTAACCGGTTAACCTTCCACCCGTCGCGCGTTTTATTTAACGCGAGGTGTCGCGAGGGGTCACTTAGGACCCCAAAATTGTTATTAAAGCATACATTTTATATGTTATTTTAACTGATTACAATCAGGTGATAATGACTGTTTTGAAATACAAAGAAATATTAAAAATTAGATATTTATTTTCAATGCAAGAGCTTAAAACTCAACAATGAACATTTTTTTGTAATTTCGAATCATATTTTTTCAATAGAAAACTTTTAAATTTTTTTTTTTAAAAACTGTTCTATCAAAAAGCATTTGAGGTTGATACAGACTTATTATTATAACAACAAAAAAATCAACAAAATACAATGAAAAAACATATAAACTTGATTTTTCATGGTAATTTGTTGATTTTTTTGAGGCTCACGCCGAAACACAAGTCTTTATCTCACATCACACATGTGCAGACTGAAATTTCTCGGCGCTAGCGTCAAGTATAGTCCCTTTTAAGAAGCTACGTAAAGTAAGGAATCAATGGGAACATTTAAAATGTGCATACTTAGCATTTCTGTAAAATCTGGGCTTTTAAAGACCCCACGCGACGGGTCGAGGGTTAAATAAGGATAATTGAATTGTTTTGCTAATGAGCGGCTCTGAAATTCTTCATTTTGCCACCGCGTCACATCGATCGCTCAGTTGATTAGTCAGATATCTTTGAAAAATCTAAATTCGAGTTGAGTATGCAGTTATATGTAAAAGTATACCCTCTATCTGGTACAATACTCAGATTACTAATTAACTCCACCCGATCAATTTGCAGAAAAACTTAGAGTGTAAATTCCAACTTTTAGGGGTAGTTTTGTGGTAAAAAGATCAAATTAGACCGGCGTGTGCCGACAGCTTTATTATTTTCCACTGTTACGATACGGGCCAATCACAACCATGCACTGTTGCCACAATTGTGCCCGGTAGGCTCTCAGCAAGTAAGATCGTACCTCGCACTAAGGATTTTTAGTAGGTACGTCTTTTTTTATGGGAAAAAAATGTTGGAATTTCGGAAAAATTTGTTAATCTTTTTTTACTTCTACCATCATGTAGAATCACCTCCCGAAGTTAGTGCACTTGTTAGGACACCCTGTATATATGCATCTAATGTAATGTAATAAATAAATAAAATATAAATAATACTTGATTTATGGCAAGAATTCAATTACACATTGCTTTCTTCATTATCTCAAAACATAGTATTTGGAGATGTCTGACTAATCAACTGCCTCATTGATATTCATTTTTTTTTTTAATATGAAAAAAGCCATTCATTAGATGTAAAATAAAAATTATAAAACCAGAGACATATAAACTTCAAATATTTTGAACAGTGTCCCTCTATATTTATTACACTTCAGAAGTACAAGGAATGAATTCAAAACAAGGTATTAAGGAACTCAATAGGATTTTATTCAGACATTAAACTTGCATAAAATAAGATATTAAAATTCATAATAAATAATTAAATATCCCACACTTAAATAAAGGGTTAGATCATAGACTTATGAATATTACTAGACCAGAACAGACAGGAGAGGGGTACAAACCAACTACAGTGGGGCGCGGAGCAGCAAGATGATTGTAATGATATGTGATTCGTTCATTAATCAATCTGACAGTATAATAGGCATCTCGCATTATAATATCACCATTTAGTTCTTAAAAGTAAAATCTGCTTTTGAATAATGAATAGACCTTTTTACATGGGAGCGCCAATTGCTCACCACGTTATGAACAAATTTGCGAAGTCCAAATATGGCAAAGTAAAGTTCGCCTGTTGTAAAGAGTCGAATATTTTGTTGCCGTATTTAGTTAAGACACCTTTACAAATGTTTCATAATTTACTTCGCGTTGCCATGTATCTCGATGTGATAGTATGTGTATATATATTATATAATCTGAGTAAACTTAAAACGTAGTAAAATAATGCTTACCTATGGAATGTAATACAACAATTGGGTTTATTCTCTTTTTCGCTTCTATTTTTACACGTTTTCAGAGCACAAGCTACCATTTTTGCCGTGTTATTTCGTAAAATGTACCGATGAGAGCTCGACGATGGTCCCCACAAGAATGATCACATTTTCTAGATTCACAGGAGACTATCCCGAGCCCAGCCGGCTCCAAGTGGAACCAGTATGAGGAGGAGGAAATAATACTCTTTTATCACTTTATAAGGGCAGGTCTAGTAATAATCATATGTCTATGGGTCAGATTTAATTTTTAATACCACAGAAGAGTATCAACTGCCCGGAGCTAGTAGGATTATGGCAGAAAACCCCAAACTTAAGCCAGGTAGAATGTTCCCGACATTCAATACAATGTCATGTCGAAGATGATAATTATTAATAATTATATGTTTATGTCCAAATATTGAATTATTTATTGTTTTTATCTGAATACAATGCAAGGAGAGTTTCATCAATCTTGTCGCCGATTCCCTGCTGCATTATGTGGAGACTCTCCTCTGGACTACTGGAGGTGTCCTCCCTATCCGACATGGTGGTCTCCTCATGCGTCAGAACCTGGGGGATGTCCTCGAAGGGCGTCTTGGCCCGTCCGGCGCTGCGGGGGATTTGCGGAAGTGGAAAGGAAGCTGAAATTATATTTATTAAACAGCTTTTTAATATAAAGCCTGTGTACAGATTATATGTTGTAGTAATAAAAATATAAATTATAGTCTGTCAAATAAGAGTAGAAAATATAAAAAATGGAACTACAAAATTTGTAGGCTGGCAACACCAATTTAACTGTCAAATATTCTTTTAAAATGCAATGACAGTGAATGTACAGAGTACAGTAAACCAAATAAAAAAATATTTTTTTTCTTCATGATATAAATTTGATTAAAAAGGTGTTTTATAAAGTGATTTGCTTTAATTTAATTTAACATAAATTTGAATTTAACGGTAGATAGAAAGGAAGAATCACTAATGGTGAGTTTAGTTACACTACTTTAAGATCTGAATGAGTTAAATATATTCAGATCTAAAATTAGAGACACGATCTAAAGCCCGGGCAACGCTAGGTACTCGTTATTTAGGTACTCGTTATTTAGGTACTCGTTATTGTTCATTATGTTAACACAACATTTAAAAGGCATAATAAAAATAATAATATAAAATAAAAAAATCATAATATACCTACCTACAATTCTAATTTTGAAATCAATGGATATCTATATTGCAATGAAAAAATATTTTTTCCCATTTATGCCTTTTTAATTTTTTTTAAAAATGTAGGTTACACAGCTTTACTTTAACACCATGAATTACATGTTTAGTATTGCCATTTGAACAACAGTGGCACCCTCCTATGTTTTCTACTCTTATTTGACAAACTGTATAATATATGGCTATTTTTAAAAAGAAATCTTTTTGAAATATCAGTAAGTCAGTGGTAACATCGGTTTCCATTCAACTCTATATGGAATGAAAAGTAGTGTTATTAATTACATATATTCCATGAATATTATGTAATCTCACCTATAACTCCTTGAAGATGAAACTCTGTCTCCTTCTTTCCATCTGCCTTCTCTTCATTGGCAGCCTTTCTATTCTTGGCCAAAGACCAAACTGGCGGAGGGACACTATAGGCATCTTTCCTCACAATGGGTTCCAACAATCCTCTCCTGCTAGCTCTAACGCTGGCCCCTACCAAAAATGGATTGTTAATATCTTTAATATAATTTGGGTCATCCTTGTAACAATAATCCTCTTCATTCTTAAACTGATTATCTATGGAAAACACGGAACCATTATTTGCCGCATCACCGTTTAATTTATTCATATCTATGGTTGAATTTAATTTGTCAGTTGTGTCAATACCGCCATTTTGTTTATGATCTGTCATTATTTTTGGAGGGATAAATCGATTTTCCAAGCTGTCGGATCGATTGTCATCTGTCAGAGGTTTTTGACCGGCGTTGTCTATGCTCTCGTTACTGTGTTGGGTGGAGACTGACAGTTTCTGGGTGGTGTTGTTTATGGTTAGGGAGTCGGGGATGTTGCCACTAATGTAGCTGATCATGGTGCCATTGGAGTTAGGGGTGACAGGACTCTGCAGAGGTGACATTGTATGCAGGGGAGGAGCAGACGCCATGTAGTGGTTGACTCCATTCATCAATTCTTCTGTCCTTCTGAAAAATGAACCATAAAGAATATTACAATCGAAAGGATAATAAAGGAGTTAAAGTTATGAATATAAAGTCAAAGTTATGAATATTTGGAGTTATAGGCTGGCGGTGCAGAATAAAGAGATTGGAAAGATATAATATATCGACCGGTCAGTGGCTGAGTTGGCATCGCGTTTTGGTCCCACCCAGGCATTGTGTGTTCAATTCTTCGGCTGGCTAAGTCCTCCTTTACAACACAGGCAACATTTTCCGCTTAGTGTGGTAGTAATAGGAGATTTTTAAATGTTGTCAAGTTATTCGTAACCTGGGAATATATTTTTTTTCTTTAAAAGAAAAAAATGCATACAGAGACCACAAGCTTTCCAAGGTTCTGATGTTCAATTTGATGCCTTGTTTAACTAGAGTATCTTTATAATACACTGTAGACAGATAATCAACATGCTGTGTTGAATGCGTAGCTCGTCCAGATTGGATAGATTGGTGATGATTTTCTCTGAAAGATCTGATACAATTCAATTTGGGTTTAATCTTGTATGAACACGATAGGAAACATTAACTGCTGGCAAAGATTTTGCGGGTTCTTTGTATAATGAAGAATAAAGAAGTAAAATTCTGACCTGGTAAGGGGTATGATGACAGACTGCTGCGGATTGTAAATGTGATGGGAGAAGTGGTCCACAGTGGAGTTGCCGGCCACCATGCCCACAACTTCCATCACGCCGATCTGCGTTGTGCGCACGTGGTACGGGAAGTTCTTGTTCGCAAACGTGGGCAGCGTCAGCAGCTGGAGCCGAACACACAGTACATGTCTTAATATTTTCTTCAAACACAGTTTTCTTTGTCAAACACACCTTTTCTAACATTGTTAACCTTTCAGCGGTCGCACGCGATCTGTGAGTCCGCAGCGAACTTATTTTAAACTAGAGACTATAAACAATAGACAATTGCGCTTCCTTGATATCCTCGAGGGGGTGAGATATGTCCCCTCAGTACCCCAGTGACATTCGTCGCAAGCGCATATGTTCTTTTGTTTGTATTTGCGGTCTCAGATTCCGCATGCAACTGGTTGTATACTAGAAAAATCTCTTGAGTAATATAGATGGCTGGGTGGGTTTCATGATATTTATATCATATTATTTAGAAGTTAGTTTTATTTAACGTAAATACGTTATACGTAAATAAGTAGTTGTGAAAATTTGATATTGTTTCGTTATTATGTTGATTTATAGCATTGTTTTGTGTCAGATGTCTAAAAAATTGCGATTTCACAGACTTAAACAATTACGTACAAATTAAAATGTGATAACTAGACATCGGATTATACGCACTAACAAAGTGCCAAAATATGCATGCAAATATGCACTAAAAAAGGCCGAAATATGCACTAAAAACTCTTGATATGCCTAAAATATGCACAATGCAACATCAAAAAACCATTTTTTTGTATATTTTTATTAAAGACGATACAAAAACAGCGAAATATTCTTAAAATTATGCATTGTTTTTGTGACAATATACCTACAATTAAGTATTTTTCCAAATTTTCGAGCAAAATTTTTTGATATTTGTCACCCAAAATGCCGAAACCGACTTCTCTACGTCTACTGACGTCATCCGTCAAAATTTTAAAAATTTGGTGTCATTTCTGGAGATACCTGTTGATGCAGTGTATGTATGACCTGTGCCGTTGATGTAGGCATTAAAGTTCTTCATGTCTTCAAGACTCGGATTTTAAACAAAATGGCGTCTAACTTTTCACGAATCTTTTCTGATATTGAATTGGGAAGGGCGTTGGCGAGTTCAATCATTGTTTCCAGTATTTCTATTGATTTATAGAGGAAGGTTTTTTGTTTCCAATTTTTGTGTGGCATCTGGTAACTTGTGGAAATGTATTGAGATGAGGGCGATATTCTGTTCAATGGATGCGTCTTCAAATGCTAAATATGCACGATTGGGAAAAAAGGCTAAAATATGCATTAACGCCGTAATTAGAGACTTATATGCATTTGCATATGCAAATATGCAAATGCATATAATCCGATGTCTAGTGATAACCAATCAACTTTTTAAAAAATTTATTATTTATATAGACAAAAGACTTTTTTATTTAATGATATATACAATATCATGAAATATTCAGTCATCTTCTAAAACCAGTCGCCTAAAGTTGCAGAATCACTGAACGCGCGCGACGGCTTATGTTAGGCGCAACGGTGAGACTACTGGAAGGTTAATCAGGTTTTCTTTTTAACATCTGAAAGATGGTTCAGAATCTTTTACATTAAGTCAACGTTACGAGACAATTAAGATAAAAAGACAAAATCCATCAGGTATCGGATTGTGATATCTAATTTATTCTATTTTCTTAATGAGGATTACACAACAAAACTCGCCGTCATCTCTGGTGTTAGGATAACTATTTCTAACAGTTGATGTCTTAACACAAGCGCAGTATTTAGCTTATTACAGTGGTACAACACTTATGTAGTTATTTGTAAAGCCTCGATTACATTAAGCGAGTTTACAAGCTGCTAGCCGGCGTATTCACTATCTGCTAGTAAACTCCTTCAGTGTAAAATCTGCTATAGTCGAACAGATATCAAATGCACTCCCAAAATTTCACACGGAGATTAACGTACAGTAAAAACTTCGAAAAACCCAAACTCGAAAGGCACTCTACCATTATATTATTAATATTTATATTTTATATATTAATAATATAATGGTAGAGTGCCTTTCAAGTTTGGGTTTTTCAAAGTTTTTACTGTACGTTAATTCTCCGTGTGAAATTTTGGGAGTGCATTTGGTATCTGTTTGACTATAGTTAGCTAGTCATTTCAACAGCTCTGAAAATATAGCGATTGATTTTTTGGTTGGTTTTTTTTATCCGTTTCTTTCTTCAGTGTATCTGCTGTTGGAGACTGTGTGCACTTTGGGCTTATCAAACAAAATACTATCATAAACCGTCATCCGCCTATCAATGAATAGATGCACATTTTAAAAGGTCATTGACGTGTAAACCAAAAACAAAGTTGAAGACAAACCAATCCTTGTGGGACGCAAGCATTTATCGAATGCGAGGAAGAGATGATACCGACACTAGCCTTCTTAATACCTAATAACTGTGTAATGCGATTTAACATATTTTACTTTGTTTACTAATATTTTTTGGTAATAAATAAATAAAATAAATATTCATAAATTACCGAACAATTTAACGTGAATGTGGCTTAGCAATCTAGTCCAGTCTGTAGGTAGAAGTATCGCATATCAATTTTTTTTTCAATTTGTAACAACATGTTGTTACTTTACTTTACTTTACTCATCATATGTAACTATTTTCAGTCAACTCTATGCAACTTGCGGTACAAATAAACGCGTGTACTGACGACTTTATGTCAAAATCGTTCCTCATGGCAAAAATACTAAGTATGTAAAAAAAGTAAGTGCAAACCATTGCACAATTTATTTGGAATGCCACTGAATTTTTCCCGACAAATTAATGCATGATATGTAATTTGCTAGCATTGACAATATTCTGATTATTAATTTCCGCATCTAACATCTTTCAGATTTTGCATAAGACTATCTGAATGAGATTGTGTGTGTATAGTGGATTTGATATGTGTAAAGATTGACTGACGAAGGACCTTGATTTTGTATTACCGTTACTGCCTGGAAATGAGAAGAACATATGCTGCATAGAAAGGAAAGGACTCACCGGAAGGATAAAGAACTCTCATGCTGCCAATGCACTTGTCTGCTTTCTCCCCAATCCAATAGGCACAGAAACAGCAATAGGCGTGCGTTTCGTTTACTTGATAGACACGGCGGAATTATGTTAATGTCGATTCACAGGTAGCGGGAGCACAATGGCTATAGGATATGTTGCGGCGCGGGCGGTTAATTACAGACTGGTGCATGTGGTGAAGGTAGTTAAAAGGTGCGGATTTGGAGCAAGGTAGGATAGGATTTGCAACAATATTAATACCAGGTCCAGGTTTTGACCGGTCAGTGGTTGAGTGGGCATAGCGCTTGGGTCCCACCCGGGCGTCGCATGTTCAATTCCTCGGCTGGCTAAGTCCTCCATCACAACACAAGCAACATTTTCGGCTTTCTGTGGTGGTAGTAGGAGATTTTCAAACATTGTTGGGTTATTCGTAACCCGGGAATGTTTGTCTTTCTTTTAAAAAAAAAAAAAAAAAAAAATACCAATCCCAAGCAGTAACAGTATGTATGCGTGCTATGTAGGTATGTGTATGTGTAGGTATGTGTATTGACGTAACCACTATCCATAGTAGAGATTGAATTACCAAGGTAACATTGCATAACCTTGTTTAGCACATACTGTGATATCAAAGCATCTTTCAAAATCACTGTTCTCTCTAATGCATGAAACGCTTCACTCTTACATATATGCCATTTCCTGCAAAGCGATATGCAAAAATGTAATATATCATTGAAGAAGAAGATAACAATAATAATCTAAATTATAATATGAAAGAGAACAAGACACAGAAAAATAAAAAAAGTTGATGGTCGCAACTGGGACTCGAACCCAGAACCTCTCGTCTAACCGGGACGTGTGCGTTTACCAATTCTGCCATTGCCACCTTGTCATATTTGTCAATCTCATATTTCAGAATTATAATATTATCATAATATTAATTATATTATTATAACTTATATAGTGCACTTACATTGCGTGAATTTACTAGATATTCATTTGTGGAAAAGTGTGTGGAAGGGTTAAGTCTTTCATTTGGGAAAGATTTAACCCGGACATAAAATCTGGAGCACCGTTTTAATATTACTAATTTTTTCCCATATTATAGGCATCTACCCTTTTTTTTGGAAACAATCATTCTAAGAATTGTTTTGTAACCTAGATAGTGTCTCGGATAAATACATCCAATTTTATTTATATGGAACTAATTGACCTTTTTATAAAAGTCCGTCTAAATGAATATTCAATTTTTTTATAAGAAAAACTCTCTTTTTATAACTTTTAAAGGTTATTCCCATCAATGTAATATATCATTGAAGAAGAAGTTAACAATAATAATCTAGACGAAAATATGAAAGAGAACAAAACACAGAAAAATAAAAAAAGATAATGGTTGCAACTGGGGCATGAACCAAAAACCTCTTGTCTTAACGGGTCTTGCACGTTTACCAATTCCGCCATTGCCACCTTCTGTCAAACCATCATATTTGCAAAAATGTGATTATTGCTCACCAGGAAGGAGCCATGGCCAGCAAAAGCGATGAACAGCAGCACGGCAGTTACGACACTCTCGCGCACCCACTTGTCGATGCAGTTATTGGCTGCAAGGATGAAGAGGGGACCGGCATGGAACCATAGTGAACCCATCAGGCTGAATGGGTAGTAGAACACGCCCTGTAATCAATTATATTCTCAAACAATGCACCCCACTTTTACTTTCACAAATGCTTTTGGAAAATGCATTGGTTATATGTAAAACATGCAGTGTTGCATTGCATGTAATTCATCGAAATCTCATGTGAGGTTTGAAGGGTTTTGGTGCCCGGATTCATGGGGTGAGGTTGTTTAGGTCTTGGCGGTGGATGCACCCGCCCAACAGCTTCGTGGCTGATTGGATCAGGAGAGGCTGATTGCGGGAAAGTCTTTGACCTCTCCAGTTGGACTCTCTTGACCCATCGCCTTGTAAAGCAGTGGGAGGAATGGGTTCATGTTTGTCACTCCTGAACACGGTGACCTTTAGATTCCATGCCTTTTTCCTTCCTAGAACTTCTTCTCCCTCCACACAGCATTCCCAAAGATGACAAAGACCCCAAGGGAAAATATTTACCTACTGCGTTGAACTCTGCACGTGGTGGTTTGTTGCACAACTTTCTTAATAGGTATGTTAGATATAAACATTTTCAGAGACTTTGTTTTTTCTTACCTTCTCAGGGTACTTTTTAATGGTGAAAATGATGGAGTAGATGAACATGAACCAAGCCACCACCCTCAGGACTATCAGCCCGTAGCCGGCGGGGCTCTCGTACAGGTAGAGAACTTCTCCGGGGTCAAACTCCTGCAAAAGGAATAAGTGAAGTTATTTTGGTTAATAGAAAAAAAAATCATCAGACAGCAAAATGACATCTACTTTTAATACTCCAAATATACTCAGGAATCGCTGGTTAAAATCTTTCCGATACATGCTGTTACACCCTGTATGCATTGTTTATACTGCCATTATCTGTGGTATAAACTTGAAATTTCTTATCGAATTTCGGAATATTTCTTAGGTATTTAAAATGTCCTATATATATTTCTTTTTTTAAGATGTCATAAAAACAAATAACAGTTTAAAAAGTAGATAAAATAATCTTTTTTTTATTTGATTTTTGATTTTGAAATATATATAAATTGAAATATTTTAATTTCAAACATGAAAAAAGTTGAAATAAGAAAACCACACACATTTTCAACTACCATCGAAAAAATTGTAGAAAATCCATTTCTTTTATTAAAAATATCTTCAAGAATGTCCCTTCAGTTTTTATCTCGTGTGTATAAACGACATAAAAACTGTATAAAAGAAAACAATTATAACAATAATTCTCAGAGCCAGAGAATAACAAAAAATATATATTTTGAATTCATTGTTTGTACAATAGAAACGTTGATTTCTAGAATTTATATTTACCTACACATGCTATTAAAAAACATTTATGTTATTAAAAAACATCACTTTCATAAAATTCTTCTTAACCACTCAGGTATTTTGCTATTATGCAAGTTTTTTTAATCTAAAACAAATGGTCAGATTTATAAAAACTTTTTGTGTTATTTCTACTTCGCAATTAAAGCTCTATAAATGAAACACAGCCGAATACTAAAAACTGTTTTTGAAAGGTTATAAAATAAGATTTCAATTTCTTATACACATTAAAAATAAATATTGACATTTGTAAATATTAAAATTTATGATGTAAACATAAAAAAATTGTAAAAATGACTCACGTGATGTGTTTATGTGAAAACGGTACTAAAATCACAGATTATGTAAAAAAAAACACTTATTCTATTGTATAAATCAGGCATGGGCTACCTATCCTAGGTCTAGGGCCAAATTATCATTTTGTTTCAGAGTCAAGGGTCGGACTATATTATTAAACATAATAAAGTAATATTAAATTAAATAAAACACGTTGCTACTTCTTATATGTACCTATGCATATATTTTTATATGATGAACGACATAATATTAATATTGTATACTGATTACAAAATTTACTGTGAAGATTGGCCTTGTACTTGAATTACAAGAATAGATATCAATTTGGCATTGGTATTGCTTAAAGATAATCCTCGTTCAAAAAATCAATCCTCATCAAAGTGTTTCATCCTCGAAAAAAACTGTTCACACATATTATATGTTTTGCCAAAAAGATAATTGATTTTTCTTGCAAATTGCTGTAAATTGGTATATTTTTCTTCCACCGAATATAATTTATGACGTCACACAAGACAGGATTCAGTACAGGATAAATGAGGATAAAATTCAAAATCAAATCCAAGCAATGTTGTTAAATTGTGATTTTAGCACTAAATCCCCCTGAAGCTCAATAAGTTCCATGTGTAAATTTGCTGGTCAATTAAAAAATAACTTTTCTGAAAAAACCTCACTTTTCTAAGACGGGAATTTCATGTGTCAGTCTACTAAATGTGAGCACAGTTAAAGAAATTTTTTATTACTACCAGATCGAATCTTAGCTTGTATAGTCTTTATTCAATGCGTAACTAAAACATAGTTTAACGGTTGGAAGGTGTTTTTTATTAGTAAGGCTGTGTATGTTTAGCATCAGACATGTTATGTTAAGTACGTATTAGATAGCAAAACACTCACCTGAGCCTGATATATGAAGAGCGCTATGTAGGTGATGAAGTAGCAGCACATGAAGATGGTCAGCTTGACGGTGAATCCAACCTTAAGGCGTGCGCGGGTGATGGTGTACCCCTTGGCCATCAGCACCAGCAGCAGGAGGTACGTCATCTCCGACAGGCCGCATAGCAGCTGGCCTGCAAGTTACATGAAATTATTTATTGGCCCGCAAGTTAAATCAAAATCAATAGACATGTTATTTGCTGGCCTGCAAGTTACATGAAACTCAGCAAACAAATTATTTACGACATTAAGGTTACATCAAACTCGTCGAACAAATTATTAGCTAACCTAAAGGTTATGTCAAACCCAGCGGACAAATTATTCGCTAGTTTGCAAGTTACATCCTCAGTGAACAAACTATTTGCTGACATGCAGGTTATATCAAACTGGGAAACAAATTATTTGCTGATGTGTAAGTTACATCAAACTCAGCGGACAATTTATTTGCTGGCCTGCAGGTTGCATCAAACTCAGCGGACAAGTTATTTGCTGATCTGCAAGTTACATCAAAATCAGTGAACGAACTATTTGCTGACATGCACGTTAAATGAAACTTAACGAACAAATTATTTATTGGCCTGAAAATTAAATTAAAAGCAGCTTACTTATTAATTGCTGGTTAAATCAAACTCAGTTAACAAATAATTTGCTGACCTGCAGGTGACATCAAACTCAGTGGACATATTATTTGCTGGCCTGCTGGTTACAACAAGCTTAGTAAACTTATTATTTGCTGACCTGCAGGTTACATCAAGCTCAGTAAACAAATTACTTGCTGACCTGCAGGTTACATCAAACTCAGCAAACACATTATTTGCTAACCTGCAGGTTTCATCAAACTCAGCGAACAAATGACTTATTTTAAGTATTGTCTAAGCCACTTGTCTAAGCTACTTCATACTAATTAGTTAATTAGGTATTATTAGTTATTCAGTGAACATGACATGAAGTGGCTTAGACATTGTCTAAGCCACTTGTCTAAGCTACTTCATCCTAATTAACTAATTAGGATGAAGTAGCTTAGACAAGTGGCTTAGACAATGTCTAAGCCACTTCATGTCATGTTCACTGAATATTAGAAAAGCGATTTCTACTGACAAAATACTGGCGGCAATTCCAGAGAGAATACATATAAGTTCTTCCACCCCAGAAGAAGTTGGAGAACACAACTGCAGAGATTAAGTGAGGAGAGGTTGGAACTGCCATCTATGGAGGTCCCTCAAGCAGCTCAGACAGGGATGTTTGAAGGCACCTTACCCAAGCAATTTGGATGCTATTCATCATAATCTTATATGAATTAGGATTATGAATTAAAATCAATTTACCAAGTGTTTTAGAACTATTTCCTCCATTTCCATTGACTGCGTACTTCACATATGACAGGCCTTGCATGAAGACACCAATCTGTAGAAAAAATGTTATGTATTTAATTAATTTATATATGAATGGTTACGCTAAATTGACAGCCTCTATGGTGTAGGGGTAAGGCTCTCGACTCGTAATCCTGAGACCAGGATTCAAACCCTGGCATGCATAAGTAAATTTTACTATATTAATTTGTATTAGTTAACAATTTATTCATTTGAGATAATAGTATATTTGCAGGACGTGAAAGATACTGAGTGGAAGATACTCAAAGTATTGCCCTGGTGTAAGACCACTATCAGAATTGAAACGGCTTTAGCCAGGTATTCCCCCACCTTCTTCTTCCCCATTTCCTTTCCCTCCCCACTACCTTCAGCCTCACAACATATCCCAATTGGGGATGTCATAGTCTCACTGGCTGCAGACGGTTGGGAGCAATTGAGGCTCTTGTGTGGTATTCACATTAAAAAAAAACCTAACCTAACCTATAAAACACATTCACACATATGAACAAAGGTGTTTTTATGGGGCATTCTAAATCAACATTATATTCAAACATATTGTTTCCAAATACATACATTGATAATCTGTATGTTTATTTGCTATGCATATGTAGATTGTCTGTCTGTTTTCTTATTACATTTTTTTATGTTAGCTCCACACAGGAGGCCCTGAGGAAAATAATTCCTATCAGGCCCTATGACATATTTGGAGATGATGTATGGAGGGTATTTTTAGGAAAAGGAAGGAGGATGTTCTGGGAAGGAAAAAGGATGACGGGTGGCTAGGAATCTGGGGGTCGATGTGTCCAGGAGTGATGGACGAATGAACCTCCCACTGCGATGCAAGGCAATGTATGGAGAGAGTCCGACTGGAGAGGTCAAAAGGCCTCCCTCAACCAGTCTCTCCTGATCCGGCCCGCCATTCAGTACAAACGCATCCGCCGCTAAGACCTTGACAATCTTCAACCCATGAATCCCTTACATATTATATCTTAAAATTCATTGTAAAAACATGTATTTGGATTTGGCAAATCTGCTGAAATGTACAAGTATTTAAAGGAAATAGACAATTCGTTGTGTATACCTGCTGTAGTCCAACAGAGAAGAGGAACAGCTTGTAGGTGGTGTGAAGTAGCTGTCGTGACTTCAGCTCCACGGAGCACACCACCAGGGCGATACTGACAAGCAGGTAGGCAAACGAGAACGCTATCAGGATGGGCAGGACATCTGTCGATAAAATTTTTAACATTTATTTAGTTCCAGCCTCTTAAATGATTTAATTCATTTAATGTAGAAAATCACTCAAATTTATCTAAGTTTGTATATTTCGTAAAATACCTACAGAATTCATCAGCGGAGAAGTGTTCATGCCAGTATTCTCCTGGGGGACCGTTGGTCATCAGAAACCTGTACTTGACATCCAAACCCTGAAAACGCACAACCGAAGTTAGTATTTTTGATTAATTATTTATTAACGCCCTTTGTAGGGGATTTTACATATGAATATTAAAAATTATACAGTATTTTGTATACATAATCGAACTGCTTCAGTTACAATCTTTTTTTTATTTATTTAATGATAAATTGAAGATGTTCACTGACTCGAAGTAATTATTTCCCTATTGTATTCTGGGCTTGAGGAATACATTAGGTGGCCCAGAATTTCTGCACTAAAATAAATCCCGACTTCTAATATCACATATTGGAATCCGAAAGCTTTATCAACGCAGGCAATTCTGGACTATCAAATGTATCATTTAGATTTTTATATAGAAATACCAAGTAAAAAAAATCTTTCTGTCCAAAAATTTTAGTATATTCACATCATTTAAACATTAACCTATATTTAAAAAAATGTTGTAGTTAAACAAAACTGGGGAACATCCATTTTTAAACGTTGTAAAATTTATTTCAATAACTTGTATATGAATATTATAATGTGGGTTCCAGTCGATAGAATTGTACTCAAGTTGACTTCTAACACAGGCAAAATTTGACAGAATAATATAATTTATTGTAATAAATATGCGACTGATACCTCATAAGAGAGAAGAATAATGAGATAAAAGAATAATGTAGGTGTATGAAGGGTTGTCCAGTTTTTCACATCATCACCTGTCATCCTACATAATATATTGTGTTATTGTTATATTATTTTATTGACAATCATTCCGCCATCCCAATTTCACGGAAAAAACTGAAATATAAAAGACAAAGACATTACATTAATTATATAAAATCTTACTTTGTTTTCTCCGCAGTTACTTATAGCTATGAACCACCATCTTTCCCTCACGGAGCGAAATCGCCTCGCATTGTGGCAAGTGACTATGAGCCGGCCCGAGTTGCTAGGCGAAAATGACCCCTTGGGCCTGGGCGGGGAAGGGTCAAATTTCCTCGTTTTGGTTCTGTCGTAAAGCTGTTCTAGTAAGGCACTCCTTTTTATTATTTCTCCCTCCTAAATTAAAGAAATTTTTTTAGGTTAAGCATTTTTTATTACTTTGGTATATGCAGACTTGACATTTCAACTGGTCTCACGGGTTTTATTTTTTTATTAGTTTTTGGCGGCCGGCGCAGTCCAGCGGTAAGGCTCTTGACTCGCACTCTGAAGGTCGTGGGATCGAATCCCGGCGTGGCAAATAAATTTTATTTGATTAATTTGTGTTATTTCACAATTTATTAATTTAAAATAATATATAGTATATTTGCGGCACGTTCCAGAGTGGAAGATACTCTCAGTATCGCCCAGGTGTAAGACCACCATTCAGAATTGAAACGTTGCTTGAAATGACTTTAGCCGTGTTTGGTGACCAGATCTGAATAGCCAGGTACTTTCCAACCCTCCTCTTCCTTATCTCCTTCCCCTCCCCACTACCTTCAGCCTCACAACATACCCCAATTGGGGATACCATGGTCCCACTGGCTCCAGACGGGAGCAGTTGGGACTCTTGTGAGGTATTCACATAAAAAGAAAAAAAATGTATAGTAACAAAAATTTTAATATCTATCACATATGCAAAGTAAAAATAACATAGTGTAAATGTTAATTTGCACCCCATTGCAAAATGGTTGATAGGTACTTTGTTGTACTCTTAATTCTTCTGATTAACAATACAATTTTGTTGATCGGGATTTCAATAATATTTAGTTCGTCAAAGATGATGAGTCTTGTTTATTATCGTGTTGTATTAACATTCATTCTAAATTAAGTAAGTTCGTTCTCTCTGTAAATCTGCGATTAATCTGGAACCGCTCACTCAAAATGCCCACCTACAGATGGGATATAATCGGCTATCTTCGTAACCGTTTGGGTATTAGATGCGAACGTCTAACAGTTGTCTCTATCATGTACTACTATTGACACCTATTGAGACACCTTAAAAGTACATAAAACTACATATACTAACGACATCTGTTAAGAGCATTGAAACTACATACTCTAACGATATCTATTGAGAGACATTGACACTACTTACATATTTACAAACACAAGAGGCACAATATCCAGGGCGACAGGTGAGGGACTTCAATCATGTTTAGTGACCAGATCTGAACAGTCAGTCTTCCACACACCACCTCCTGTCATACTGTCATAGGTCACCCCAAGTGGTTCGCTACATTTGGTGACTTACCAGGGGTGCTCTGGTTCAGGTGGTGAGGTTTGTCCTGATCTTGACGGCGGATGCTTCTGCCCACCAACTTCTGGCAGGCCGGTTCGGGAGAAACTGGACTCTCTCAAAACATCACCTTGCGCCGCAGTGGGATGGATAGATTCATTCCGACCCCCAGATTGCTACCCATCCCTCAAACCTTTTTCCTTCTCAGAACTTTCTATCCTTCCATTTCTAAAAAGACCCTTCCCAAAGATGACATCGGCCCTGAGGGGAATTATTTTTCTTCTGGGCCTCCTGTGCGGAGCTAAAGAAAAAAAAAACTCCTTCTCTTCTCCACTTTCTCTCCAGCCTCACAACATATCCTGATTGGGGATGCCATAATCCCACTGGCTCCGGACAGTTGAAATCTTGCGCAGCATTCACATGTTGCAAGAATTGCATTTATGAAAGCTTATTTAAATAAATAAATATAATATACCTGTACATCCGGTCCAAACATGAATTCAACATCTTCCAAATTCGCAGCGAGATCGGTATCATTAACATTTCCTTCCCTCTCATGCGTATTGAACGGTCCTTCGGTATACCCCTCAATAATCTCCACATCGCTGGAGGTATCATTAACAACTGGCATATCTTCAGACATCAGTTCCAGAGTGGGTGAAGTAACGCTTTCGGTCGACGAGGAGTCAAAGAAACTTTCCTCGGTTGATTTTAGGAACTGGTCAAAGTATCTTGGGTCTTGTGTCGTTGCGTTTGGGTCAAATGGGATCTTTGGTCTTTGGGTTGTAGTTTTATTTTTGGTTTTTTGCGTCGGTTTCGGCGCAGGGCTGTAATAATTAAAATAGGGACTTATTAAATATTTTTTAAAACAGGGCTATAAAACCAATATAACTACTCGGTTTCCCCCAAGTTTCAACTACTTTTTTGACATCTATTTCCTTATTGAAAAGAATAAAAAAAATAAAAAGTATGGCATCTGATCATATTTTATAAATAGTTAATATGAAAATGAAGATGTTATGGTTTGGATGAATAAACAAAAAGAAGTTATTAAAACAATAAAAATCTGAAAACTTCAATATATAGGACATGTGATGAGACATCCAGAGAAATACGAGATCTTGCATCTCATAATGCAGGGAAAGATTGCCAGAAGACGGGGCCCTGGAAGAAGGAGAACATCATGGCTGAAAAACCTGAGACAGTGGTTTGGCCAGTTTACTGTAGAGCTGTTCCGGGCCGCAGTAAATAAAGTCACAGAACCAACATGATAGCCTGTTGAACTAACAGGGCACGAGAAGAAGAAGAACTAGTTAATAATCGATATTGCAAAATCTCCACAGCTCATACTGGAAATGATGTTGTGAACTGAAAATAGTTGTATTGATCTAGACATTCCGGACATTAAAAATTTCATGATGTCGAATCACACTGCTTACGAAATTTTGTCAAGACAAACGAACACATCTTTAGCTTGATTTTTGCTCTCGAACGAATCCGATGTTTTGATATGCTTGGAATTCTTTTTCTTCATGATCAAGGGTTAAATGTCCTCATGGCAATTATAGAATAGAATTAGCTAACAAGATTTGTAGAATAGAATAAAATTAGATAGTAAGATTAGTAGAATAAAATAGGTAAAACAATTTGGGAGGTAGATATGGGTACCGCGGCCCTGAGAACAATTTATTGGATAACCAACAGCTCTGCCATAGATCAGCCTAAGTAGTTCGCTACATTTAGTGACTTAGCAAGGGTGGGGGGGTTCATGGGGTGAGATTTGTCTGGGTCTCGGCGACGGATATGTCTACCCATCAATTGTGTGGCAGGTCGGATCGGGTACCCAACCCTCATACCTTTTTCTTTCCCAGAACTTCCTTTCCTAAAAAGACCTTCCACACAGCAACCCCAAATATGACAGAGGGGCCCTGAGGGGAATTAGAATAGAATAGAATTAGCTGATAAGCTTAACCTTTGAAATGCTGAACCTCTTTTTCGTAAAAGCTGGGTATTTTTGGAGCTTGAGAAGTTAATATAATAGAACAGAATGATGGAATGAGTTTTTTTTAATTGGCTTTCAAGGTACAATCCCGTTAAACCGCAATAGTTTGTCAACAGGATATTAATGTTCAATTACAATTTAAACATACATAAGTCCCTGGCCATATTATTAGACGCACTGCAAGATTTCATGTAAAATATTAATTACCGGGTGATATTGTACCGTTTTATTATTTTAGATTGATTTGTTTTTTCTAATTTTTATATTATCCAATCAATTACCGATTTATTTGACATAAATAAAACAGCATTAATTTAGAAAAGCATAAGTTTTAAAGAAAAGTGAAAATTGTGAAAGATCGCCTTTTCTACCCATAACGAAAATAGTCTAATTACTTTTTTAAAACACTGCATACAAAATAAACTAATAACCGAGTAGTATAAAACTGTTAAACAAACAACCACAGTCCATAGAGCCACAGAAACACTTCCGTACCTGACTCGATTCCGATCGCGACTGATACAGGTTTGTACTTGTTTACGTTCATGTATCATTTTGTCAACACAGTGTTGCCATATGTTAAAAATAAATACAAATATGTAGTCTACAACAATTCTTTAAATAAAAATTAACAATATTGTAGTTTAAATATACCATTATTGCATAAAAACTCTTAAGAAACATAAAATTACAAAAAAAATGCGGTGCGTCTAATAATTTGGCCAGGGACTGTACATAATATTATTACTATAACTATACAGATTGTCACAATTAATACACATGAATTAATATAAACAATCTCTATTTAGAAACCATTGTTTCAGCATATATCTCAATCTATTTGTAGAATCGCAATTTTTTATATTAATTGGTAGCATGATAAATATTTTTGGCACGTTACATTCCAGTGTTCGCCATCCGTAGTTATTATAATATTTTGGAACAAGCATTCCTTCATTCTTTGTGAACCTAGTATTATGTTCATGTTCCACTTTCCTCTAATAATCAGACTCAGATATATGCTGAATAAATATTTTGTACCATAATGAGGCCTGCACCGGTAATATTGTTAAATTCCGATACAACAATGATATGTATCGTCTCTGTGAAAAAATATGTTTTTGAACTAATAACTTAATCATAGAATTTTATACTGATTGTAGGTGGTTTAGATTAGTTTTGCAAGAGTGTCCCCAAGCAGGCGCGGCCCGTCCTAAAGTGCACTCGTGCGTCGAACCGCCAACAAAATTGAACATTTTGCAGCTCATCGTATTCCTACATAATATTTTTAATTATAAAATTGTGCACATTTTTTTTATGTTAAAAAAATTGGCTACCTACTAAATGTACATGAAATTGGTAGAGAATAGTTATCGGGGCCTAAAGCATTGCTTCCCGCGCGCACTTTATATCGGCTAGAAACAGAAGGAACCGAGTTACATACCATTCCGCCGCCGCCGTGCGCTTTAGTGATGCGCCGTTTGAGAATTATCATTTGTATGAAGTCCCCAGCAACATATTCAGACCGTCAAAACAGGCAATTGTACCCAAAAAATGCCGGCTGTCCGTGCGGCATGCGGATGACGGAAATGCCCGAAGGCCCGAAGAGTTCCGAAGAAATGGTTCCAGCGAAATGACTATTCTTACGTCGGGTTTAAATACGATAACTGATTGTATTTTGGTCTTGTAAAATGTAATGATGAGTCAACGGGTCAGCGTGTGCGATATTATCTTGATCGAGAGGGAACCGATTTGACATTGTCATTATTAGTTTTTGTGACCTTTTGTTTGTGTGAATTTTTGTCACATATTGCAAAATTCACTCGGTAAACCCCGCGCTACAAAAACGTTTAGGGTGTGTTGTTATTGTGTTATTATTCATTTTGTAGGCGATTGGCGGTGGCAAAACAAAGATTGAGGCGAAACAATTAAATTATAAATATTTAACCGGTTAAATTTGTTTTATGGGGCTAACAGTCTTAGCTATAATAAATAAAATATCATTTAGTTTTGGCCTATTTCAGCATATCGCTCGCCATACATTTTGCCTCCGTCAGCCGCCTACTAAATCATTATATTATAGAAATACTCTGATATCGCTGTTTATATATATATAAATAAATTTCCTTGCCTTTTTAAAATTAGTGATGTAATAATAAATATAGACTATATTAAAATATATATGAACCATGAAAATAAAAGCAGAATTATGGCCAATGGCCCGCCAAAACTACATTTAATTATCAACCAAGATAGTACCTAAATCCGCAAAGAAAACTTTGAAATGGATACTTTGTAGGTATAGCGTCGTTTTTTTGTGAATAATCACCTCAAGGGCACTGTACGAGTTATGAGTTACTAGGCTGTCTAATTTTATTTTTATTTTACCTACTTTTATTTTACGTTTTTGATGAATTACTCGGTGAACCACCAAAAATTTAAGGCACCGGCCGCGCCTGTCCCCAAGTGGTTAATCCATACCGTAAATTTGATTCTGCGAGTGATAAGATTAAATGTTTTACCTGACATTATTAACATCCTGGTCTATGTTCTTCAGGACACAGCCGGAGAATTCGTTTTCAGGATACCAGTGCGAGAGTGGGATCATTTGGTTCTGCCCTGCCGTGTTCAAGATTCTCTCACGCTGGGCACAACTCTAGAAATATCATAATTTAGAAAGCCATTTACCAACCTTTTGTTATGGTTCACTGGTATAATAGGAGGTTATTTTATGTTAGATAGGGTAAGGTTAGGATACAATATTAATGGGTAAATTGAGGTTGGGTGAAATTAATGTTAGGATGCAGAAAAAATCTTACCATTTTACTAGGTATATTCCACTGCATTTCATTTAAAAGATTAGGTTCTAGGCTGGGTTAGGTTACATAGGTTGGGTTAGATTGCAAAAGGCACCACCTTCATTAGCGAAACTCAAATCGAAAATCTGGAGACAGAAAAAATCAGAAAAAGATATTGGTTCCACTGGGACGCGAACCCAGGGCCCTTTGTTGACATGACAAGAGCTCTACCAATTGAGCTATGGAACCCATTTCTAATTCGGTCACTTTTTAACTGCATCATAATTCGACTAAGAACTATCAACATTATCTTCATTTTCTTAACGCACATATTATTGGCTGCTATCTTTATATATGATTGCAAGATTCAACCCGAACTAAATGCTATCTAGATAGTCTCTGGATAAATATTTATCCATTTTATTTTAATATAATTAGCTAGTTTTAGGATTCTAAGATAATAATTTAAATGTATGTCTTACCAACTTGCTGTGATACACACTAGGCCACTGACTCTCCTCGTCATAGTACAGCAGCAGGTTGGGCAGTCCAATCTCCCGGTTAAACTCTATCTGGTACTCAAACTGTCCATCGTAAGAGAGGAAGCAAAATCTCGCTAAGAATGCCCAATTCTGGAATATGTTTGGACATTTTATTTTTATTTCTTGTAACAACTTCTAGACATTTCGTTTTGTAGAGTTTTATTTACAATGTAGATTTGTTACTTAATTAGATATAATTAGGGAGTGGCGATGGGGGGGAAGAGAACGGTGGGAGGAGTCAAAATAACAAGGAAACACGGTCAACAAAGGTGACTTACAGGGGGCTATTTTTTGCAAAAAAAATTAAATCTAAAATCAATTTGTTAACAAAATAATAGTACCCAATAAAGTTATCTCTGTTGACCATTTTTCCTTGTTATTTGGACTCCTCTCATCGTTCCCCACCCCCTACCCTTCCCCCAATGTATATTGTAAACCAATCTCTTTGGAAGGGTTCCAACTATATGTATAAAACATACAAATACATATGTATATGTCGAAGGTCCCGAAGAACAATGTCAGATCTGCTAAAAAATGAAAATCGTGTGGTTGGCTTAATGTAATTTCTTTTTGTTGATTTAAAAGTCTGAATTTTCGGAATTTTGGAAGAAATTAAATGAAATACATAAATTTTTCTTATTTGCTATAATTCTTGATCTCAAAAACAGTAAAAAAGCAGAAATGAAAGCTTTAACAGGTCTACTGCAAAATTAAAAAATCGCACATCGAACGTTTTAATGCCCCAGCGTCTGTGTGGTTGAATTTCAGAATCCAGTTTCGAGCGCATGTTGATGCCACGCTGTACGCATTGCGCCACAAATAACATCTGTGTACGTGGAATTTCAAACAAAACTACCGTCGGAATTCGTAACAAGATGTCGCCACTTACATCAGCAGCTCGCATGTGGACGTTTCTTCCCTAAGTAATAAATACTACGAATTAATAGAATTTAAGTATCTTTCCGAATATGGAGGCATTACATATGGCGTCATTGCCTGTCATGGTTACTTTAATTCGGTGACTAGCAATCACTGGATCACAATGGATCCGAGGAACTGGCTATTTTTGGAACCAGTTCTTATCGGATTTATAAAATGGTTACCTACACTCAAACTGGGTGAAGTCGAACTAAAAGCCGCCCACAGAACCTAGCAGCAAAAACCGGGTTTTTAACTGCTAGTCTGACATTATTCTTCAGGATCGTCGATGTGATACAAGTCTCGCCCATCTTATTATTATCTCCTTATCTTCTATGTGGAAGAATATTTTATCAAAAGGAAACATACATTTTGGCACTGAAGATGCGCAAATTGTTCTTTTTTGTAATAAATTATACCAAATTGAAAAACATTTTTTTGTATTGTAATAAAATATGCACATTTTTTACACAAAAAATGTCATTAAATGGCCCAACACTGACTTCTTTTTATGGAGTCCTGTTACAAAGTAAGCTGTAATTTTGGACAATACTTTTATAGTTGGGATGTTGTGAGTACTATATGTATAAAAAATTGATTCAAATGTACATATTATTTTCTAAGATATATCAGTTTAAAACAAATTCCATTTTCTCGAACGGGTTCCTTGTTTTTACCCGACTGAAGGGAAATAATTTCTACTCATTCGCTAAAAATGGTATATTTTCAAAGATTTTTCAGTAGTCCCTATATTATTATGAAAAATCCCTTTTACATGATCCATTATTACTGTCTTACTTTGTCCAGCCATAATATTGACCTTTTGCACAATGTCATAAATTCAAATTACAAAACAATATTGATGTGCGACTATCAGGGGCGTGCACTCCATATAGGCACATAAGCACTGCCTACCCTAGCGTATTTGTAAAACGTAAGCATGTAAATAATATTATAATTTATTAAATTATTGCTAAAAATTTACACACTTTCAAAAATAAGCGCGACAAAACCGAGCAACCAAAACTACGCGACCGCCACATCAAACGGCATACTACAAACGTGACATAAACTGTAACTAAAAACTACACGCGCCCTCCGACTACCTCACTAAAATGCGGGCTAAGCAGGAATTATTTTTGCTTAGAGCTAACTTCATGCAAGATATAATATCAATGTTTACGAAATGCACGTAGCATATAGAGTAGAACTGTCGTTTGAATTTGCTTCTACGAGGTTTTTTTGTTAGTATCAGGCAGTGCTTTCTGGAAAAAATTAGCTAATGGCA
The DNA here is from genome assembly GCA_917563855.2 of Limnephilus lunatus. Classification (NCBI taxonomy): domain Eukaryota; kingdom Metazoa; phylum Arthropoda; class Insecta; order Trichoptera; family Limnephilidae; genus Limnephilus; species Limnephilus lunatus. Next base: position 19,891,261 of record OU830596.1, on the reverse strand, counting down.
ATCAGTGGCGACAGTGACATCTGTTGTTATCTGAAGTATGAAAGTGAGACAACGCCAACTGCTTTTATCAAGGCCACCTCGGATATCCATTAATTGGCTTGTGATAATACGCATACATGAAGCGATTATTTATTACTATTATTTTTTGTATATTTAAAGTGGCTTAGATACTCCAAACCTACATCATCTACAGCCAGCAGCAAGCACACTTAGCGAAAACTTGTACGAAGGGAGCTATCTGTATCAAGTTTTTTTTATATTTATTTGAATCAATTCGGCGGTTTTCCTACTGCCTACCCTGATCAAAAACTCTGTGCACGCCACTGGCGACTATCACAAATACAAATTGCAAGAATATTGAGAGTACTCACCTTAGTGGTTTTCAAGTGTCCCTCCACCCATTTAGGTGTTGCCGTAGGCAGTTGAAATAACAATAACAGTATTGCCATAAGAACACCAAACATGTTGTAACCTATCACCACCATTTTAACTTAAAAATATATAACTTCACTTTTTCAAAATATTAAAAATAACTTTATTTGTCCACATTTTATGCGAGAAGAAATCACTTTTAATGCTACATCTAAAACAAATTGAAGAAAGAAACACAGTAAATGTATATTCTTGATTGCTCCATTATAACCTGTCTTACTCTCTCATTAATCTCTACATATTATTAAAAAATGTCCTCCGACGCATCTGTCTATCGGTTCGCGAAAAACTCAAAAAAGACTGAACGGATTTTCATGCGGTTTCACCAATAGATAGAGTGATTCATGAGGAAGGTTTGGGTATATAATTTGTCAAGGTTGAAATATATCTAATATATAAAACAAAGTCGGGTTAGTTACACCATTCATAACTCAAGAACGGCTGGACTGATTTTTATAATCTTTGATTTGTTGGATTTGTGTCCGCCCCGAATAGCAGAATAGCTATTAACCGTTTCTGTGCCAAGAGCGAGATATCTCGCATTCTTGGCCGTGCCCAGCAGGCCGGCCATAGAAAAATAGCGAGTATTCTCGCTCTTTTTGAGCCTCTGTATCATACATATGTCCCATTTTTTATTAATTTAAAATATGGAACACACAGAGACATCTATTGGGATGATTTTAATTTTTTTATTTTGATTTTTTTATTTTGATTTTTTTAATTTTTTTTTTAAATAAGGTTTAAAAATGATTTATTTTGATTAAAAGTTCACGGCCTGCTGTGCACAGTTACATTTCTACCTACCGGCATTTAAAAGGTTAAAATATGAGAAAAAATCATGAAAAAACAAATCATAAAGTAAATTCTTTTCCTCATACATTTTGTATGAAACGAATTCTCATATTTTGAAAGAGCTGCAGCAATATTATGATAAATATAATATTGAATGGGGAGTGAATTCCAAAAATTCAAAAACATCAAATGACAATGCGCTGATTGTTTTGCTTTTGTTCCATATAATGCTGCCCCTCTTTCTTATACACTAAATGTCAATATTCGAAAATGAGACAAATGGTGAATGTAAGTCTGCATCTCTCCAAAGGAAAAATACAATAATTATAGAAATCTCTCACACACGTATAAAAGAAAATGAGTTAGTAGGAAAGTAAGAAAATCACAAAAATATTAATTGTAGACATACAAACATCATCTCTGATACTGAAAAAAACAAAACACGAGAGTTGCGCATCGATAATTGCTTCATTATGTAATTTTTAACGTAATAAAAAACTGATTTTAATTCAGCTAATAAGTTAACACTATTGATTCTGAAGCGGTACGAAGTTCATCGGGTCAGCCAGTAATATATAAAAGAGAATAATTGAATAAGTTTATTGTAGTGGAGTGCTATTATTTTAGTTATATTAGCTAATATTCTGTGCCAATATGACTACACGAGCATCTGCAAAAACTGCACTAAACAATACGGATACACAACTCCTTGATAAAAAGTTTGAATAATTTAAGGTGCAATTTCTGGAAATCGTGAGAATCGAGTATAAAGAAGAAATCGAAGAACCAAAAAATAAAACATTAAAACTAGAAAAAAATTGACACGAAAAAAAAAACAACCGTGAAAAAACCCTGGAACAGAATGCCGTAATTCAAAGAGAATTTAATGAATTACAAAAACAATTGGACGCTAACGAACAACACACATGCATTAATAACATAGAGATCATTGGGATACCAGAAAGAAAACAACAAAAAACCTGACGGAGATTATCAAAAGCAGCTATTCAGAATTAAAAATAGTAAGCCCTGACGAAATTGAATACGCCACCCGAGTAACCCCCAAGGAGAAGATCGAAGGAAGACCTTGAAATATTATCGTGAAACTGAAGTAACAGCAATACGAACGAGAAGAGGCCTAACAGCAGAGGATATTACCTTAAATGGAAAACAAAGGATCTATATTAATGAACATTTAACACACAAAAACAAAATACTCTACAAACAGGTCAGAGAGTTCACCAAAATTAACAAATATAAATTTTACTGGGTAAAAAACTGTAAAATTTATGGAAGACTAAACGAAAACTCTGATCACTATTGATATCGACCCAGAAGAACTAAAAAAAATACAATATTTCCATCCATAATGCTTAGAACATTCATATTTACCATATTATTATTAACATAAGAACTATCATATTAACTTATTGCATCATAAAATGGAATCTTTAGAAATATACTATCAAAACTTAAGAGGTCTCAGAACTAAAACGAACTCCTTTATTATATGTCTCACCTAAACATGGCTTAATAATTCAATCTTTAATGAGGAACTTTTCGATCCAAGATTCCACGTTTACAGACGAGATAGAAACTATCATAACCTCAATCAGAATCGCAGTGGTGGAGATTTAATTGCAGTAAAAAATAACTTCACATATGCACTTCATATATTCCACCAGATAATAAACGCTTCATTAATATTACATCACACATAAACAAAATATCAGAAATAATGACAGATAATAATGCAGTTTCATTATGGTAGGAGATTACAATCTACCGTTGGTTACCAATAAACGAGAACTGTGATTATATGTACACTGAATCCATCAACTCATTGAATCCCGCCCATTTGGACTTTTTATCATTTAATAATCTGCAACAATATAACTCTCAGAGTAATACTATAAATACAGTAGAGCCTCGCTAATCCGAACCCCTGTTAATTCGGTGCACGCTGTAATCCGGACAAGTGAGAGAATAGCGCGGGGGGACGTTCGTGGGGGGAAGCGGTAGGTGAAAACCTTGTGGATTCATTAAAATCGATAACCTTAAAGGATACAGTTTTTCTTTTGGCTAATTGCTGGAAGGATGTCGACCACCACAACACGGGCATGTGCCTAGCATGGTGTTAGAAAAATCCTCAATTTATGTAATAAAAAATTCAATGAATAAAGAAAACTTAAAAAAAAATGTGTAAGCATCCCTAATTAAAAAATCATGGAAGAATTTGCACCCTGGATTTCTCACTGATGATAACTTTGAAGCAGAAGATGATTATGCCTTTAGCCAAGCTTTTTAATAGGTTGAGGGAGCCCAATGATCCTCAAATAAGTGAGGCAGAAGTTCAAGAATTTATAAGTACATTTGTATGTACATACATATCCTTGTCTAAATTCACTTTAAATTTTTACTTTAATAAATGAAACCCAAGTGTGTTTTATTCCTATTAAAATATTGCATACATATCCGGATGTCTCGATAATTTGGAAGGGGTCTTGTTTTTCCCTATCCGGATTAGCGAGGCCCTACTGTAGTAATCGCATTCTTGACTTAGCTGTAAGCAACATATTACTGAAAATTACGCACAACAATATGTCATTAGTACCAGAAGATGTTTATCATAAAACACTAATAATTTCAATTCTTATTAAAAAAATAAACACCTGAAAACTAACACAAAGCAAGTATTACAATTTAGAAAAGCAGATTATTCAATAATAAACACAAAACTAAACGAAATTGATTGGGAACATAAACTGAACTATTTGAATACTCAACCCGCAACCGATGTCTTCTACAACATATTGAACAATATTAAAAAAATTATGTACCAACTAAACCGGCTGAAAACTGTAATTATCCACCATGGTACATGTCATCTCTCATAAAAATAATTAAAGAAAAAAATAAATATCATAAAAATTTTAATAAATTTCAAAATCCACGTGACTACCAAACATCTAGACAAAAACGAATTGCATAACAACTCTATATCAATTATATCCATACTGTTGAAAGTAACATGAATGGTAATCCTAAACTCTTCTGGAATTATTTCAATAACATGAAAAAAACACAATCGTCTCTTCCAAGGACGATGAATCCAGATGACAAAAAAGCAGATAATGGCCAAGACATATGCAATATTTTCATGGAATATTTCCAATCAGTTTACATAAATGATAATAACCTACCAACATTAGATATACCGGAAAACACAAATAACATAAATATCACCACGGTTAAATTCATACGAGAAATAGTCTTAAAAGAAATAAAAGCTCTTGACATAAACACAAGTGCGGGGTGTGATGACATTCCCTCATACTAGTTAATTGCGCGGAAAAACTTGCAAAACCTCTCTGCGTTGTATATAATAAATCAATGAACGAAGGCACGGTACCTGAAATATGGAAAAGAGCCTATGTTACACCAATCCACAAAAATGGTGAAAAAATAATGTTAAAAACTATCGGCCGATTTCAAAACTAACAATATTCAGTAAGTTAATGGAAAATATTGTTTACAAATATCTAAGTCCACAACTGAATCACATCATTACAACAAAGCAACATGGTTTTACAAAAGGCAGAAATGTGGTAATTAACCTCGTTCTTCTTACTGAATTCATTGTCGATCACATGGACAACCGCACTCAAGTAGATATCATATATACAGACTTTGCCAAAGCATTTGATAAAATTAATCAAAAACTATTACATACTCAGAAAACTTTGGTCATTAGGTGTACGTGGTAATTTATTTCGTTGGGTTACATCTTATATACTCAAGAGAGTAGGCAGTAGCAATAAAGGGCTTCGAAACAAATTTCAGTGAAATTTCCTCTAGGATCCAACAGGGTTCTCATCTCGGACCATTGTTTTTCATTTTATATATTAATGATTTGGTCAATGTTGTTAAATACTCTGAAATAGAATTATTTGCTGAGATGCCAAGCTATACAAGCCAATAAAAAGTCCAAACGATTGTGTCAATTTACAACACGATTTAAACAATATATTTACCTATTGCTAACAAAATCAACTATTTCTAAATGTCTCAAAATATCATCAAATTACCTTTTCAAGAAATAAAAATAAAACATTATTCTATAAATAACAACAACATTGCAACAGTCTCAGATATTCGTGATCTTGGAATAACCCTTGATAGTAAACTACAATATAACCTTCATATACAACAAATCACAAATAAGCTAAAATGTTAGGTTTCATCACAAGAAACACAAAACTTTTTAATATCATCAACATCATTAAGCAACTCTACTTTGCCTACGTACGGAGTAATCTGGAATTTGCATCAGTTGTTTGGTCTCCATTTTATAAAATCCACATAAACAAAATAGAATAAATTCAAAACAAATTTCTAAAATATATTTGTTACAAGTCATTTGAAAGATTTAATAACTATGCAGAGGCATCTTCATACTTTAAAATTGATTCATTGAGTGTACAAAGGCATCATATGGATGCACTATTCCTGTATAAATTAGTCAACAACATTATAATATATATAGAGCTATTTTATAGAGCTAAGTGCGTATAGTTACATATTAAGTTTAATGCCCAGAGTTGCTAAATAAAATTCAATTCAATGTACCTGCACATTCAACACGCTCTTCTGTCCTGTTCACGGTGGATCAATGCAACACAAACTCTAAGCAGAACAGACTATGCGATAGGTATAATAACACATTATCCAATGTGGAAATTTTTAATTGCGAACTTACCAAATTTATGAGGCCCATAAAAGAGTATTTCTTTGATGTTTCGTGAATAATATTATGTTTCTATTGTTTATATTTTTGTTATGATTTGATTTGTATGTACAACCTCTCTCCATGGCTACCAACGTATTGATAATTTTTCGTTTTACATTATTTTTTATTTTATATAATGTTTGGCTTCATATTCCTTTTTTATACATTTAATTTACATATTACTTATTATGGAATCTCAGAAGAGGTAAAATCACAAGGAGGAAATCCATAATTAGTTTTATTTTGGCTGTATAATACTTATGTACAAACTGAAAAAATGTAAACTGTTGATTTCCCGAAAATTAATAAATAAATAAGAATGTCTATGTATGGTGAACGAGCAGGCTGGCAAGCAGGCGGTGTGGATTTGATTTGTATGCAAATTAACATATGGAGGTGGTTATATAGGTTGGGTAACCATCCAGTAGATGGTATTGTGTTTCGTTAGCCACAGCAACGTGTGGCCGGGACAGCTAGTTAAACTTATATTAGAAAGGTTACAACGGAGCTCTCAGCAACACAACCATTGGCAGAGAAGAATGAACACCTACTACTTTTGCAAAGCAATATTCTTATTGTAGTATTTTTATTAAATGTATGAAATTGAAATTGATTGATCAAGTTCTAATTTGGAAAAACTTTCAAATATTAGATTTCCCCAACAGCTAAAGTTGACAGATAACAACATTATGTATGTACTAACTTGTTTTTTATTGACAAATTTGCTATGCAAAAGTCGCATATGTGATTGGACAGAACTTAGGTATCACAATAAATTATTATTATCAATTTACGCAATGTGAATGGGTTATTTCGTATAATTATCTTACAAATTGTGTCAAGTGTGGTTAATTTGCCGGATATGAGGGATTAGGTGATGATTTACGGTATATCTATAATAGTTCATTGGACGAGAAACTTCAATAAATAAAAAGGTATCTTTGTTAAAGCCAATGCTGCAGTACCGCCGAGCTATATACCGTGATGTCAGAAGGTTTTCAACCGACTGCAAATATTAACATTTTAATGGCTTATTACAGAACTATTCGGTATTTTTTTTTTTTTTATTCTAAAATTTATGTCCTCAGTATTTGAAAAAAACATTAAATTTCGTCGTATACGGACATTGCAGCGTTTCATAATATGTTGACCAACTCATCAAATGGAACTATGGTTACTAGTACAAGTTTTACCAGTTCCGCTGAGTTGTACAGCTTGTAGGGCCGAATTACTCGGATGATAACCAACCTCCGATAAAGAATATGTTTGAAACCAACTTTTAAATTAAATATCTCGGTGGGATCATTGATCAAAACCTGAAGTGGAGTAGTCACATTTCAGATCTAGTGAAAAGAATAAGGAAATGTATATATTTGTAAAAATAATGAAAAATGTGTAGGTACTATGTCCTTGTTCATTCTTTACTTATCTACGGAATTATAAGTTGGGGAGGATCTTACAAAAACAACCTAAACTTGAGATTTGCAAGATTTGCAAAGAATCATCATTAAAGTAATATTAAAAAAAAATCTACCATCTCAACAGAATCTCTTTTTAAATTGTTTCCAGTACCAAATGCCGATGACATATTCAACCAAGCTTCCACTATAAAAATGTGTAAAGAAAAAAATAACAAAGAATATCAAGAATTTTACAAACTAAATGAGAAATGGAAACCAATTTATTACACCTAATTTTAAAACAACTCAAATGCAAAATCATTATATTATCCAAGCCATAAAATATTATAATAACCTCCCTTCTGAATTACGCTGTATCATCAACCAATCAGAACCAATAAATAAAATTAAACAATTTTTCAAAAAAAACTTACAATAAAAAGTAAATATTTTATACAAAACATATTATAACTTACAACCTAAATAAGAATCGTGGCTCCCTTATCAGGCACAAGAGCTCCTCTTTTCTGATAAGGTATACAAAACCAAAAACGACCTTTATTATAATATTTTGTAAAATATAAAGGGTCCGCCATCTAAAGTTTTTTTTTTCAACTAGTGCTTATTTCGTGAATGGTAACACTTAGCTCATGTCTGATTTGACAGATAATTAGTTTTATCCTTCCGCTGAGCGAATATGGTTGTGTATACGCTTGAACAACGCTGGGAAATATTGCGATATTGCGATATTGGGAAGATGCCGATTTTGCCAAAAAAATCATCTTTTCGGATGAAGCTCATTTTGATCTTGGCGGGTATGTAAACAAGCAAAATTGTCGTATTTGGGGCACAGAAAACCCGCACGCATACATTGAAAAGCCGGTACACCCAAAACGAGTCACTGTTTGGTGCGGATTTTGGTCCAGAGGCATAATTGGGCCATTTTTCTTTGAAAATGAGCAAGGAGTGGCCGTTACAGTCAATGGCGATCGTTATCGGGCCATGTTGAACGAATTTTTGTTCACAAAAATTGAAGAGGAGGATATTGGCAACATTTGGTTTCAACAGGACGGCGCTACGTGCCACACAGCCGAAGCTACACTCGATGTTTTGCGCCCTGTTTTTGAAGATCGCATTATCAGCCGCAGAGCTGATGTCGTTTGGCCACCTCGGAGCTGCGATTTGACACCGTTGGACTATTATTTGTGGGGTGCCCTCAAAGATAAATGTTACGCCGACAAGCCAGAGACAATTGACGCTTTAAAGGACAATATTCGTGAAGCCATTGGTGAAATACAGCTGCACACAATCGATAATGTGCTTAAAAATTGGACCGATCGTGTAGGCTACTGCATGGCCAGCCGAGGCAGCCATTTGAATGAAATTATTTTCCATTATTAACCGGAAGGATTGTACTTATAAATAAAAAAAGAAATTTGAGAAAATATTCAGTAGTTTTTTTTTTATAGCATTTTCAAAAAAAAAAAGTTATTTGGCGGACCCCGTATATGTTCATATGTAAATATTTTATATTACAATAAAAAAAAATAAAAAAAACTCTCATGAATAGGCCACTTGCATGGATTTCATAACGACTTGGAAAAAATCGTGTGGATAGATTTTATTACTATGATTACGAAAATGTTAGTAAAAATGTATAGTTTTTTTTATTTTTAAATAAATAAATCCATTATTTGAGCTCGTGACATCACTACATGAAAATGTCCCGTCTCCGATTATGTTTCTTTAATTTTGTAAAATTCCACACTGATAAATTTTTTTTTATATGGCAACACTTTGATTTCCGGCGAATTTTTGAATTTGCGTTTTACGTTAACTAGATTTATTGTTTGTTCTATGCAAACTTATCCTTTGGTTTGATTTTTTGATTAAGATGGCGGTGTTTTTACAGATGTTAGGAAGAGAACCCCGTACAATTTATTGCTATTCGTGTGGAAAACGTTTTTTTTTAAAAATGATTTTCGGCTATGTAACTTTCGTTTTTTCACACTCATAAAATTATGTCCAGTTTTTCCGGTTAATAAAAAATGGTCCGATTTTTCCGATTGAAATTTTTAAAAAATCGTCAGGGTTTCAAAAATACGATTAAAAAAAAAATACAGAATGTCTTAGAATATTTGCCTAAACTGGAATTTTTTTTTAAAAACGTGATGCAAGTGGCCTATTATGTCACGTACCTATGTATTTTTGTCTTATATCTCACCAAACACATTGTTGTTAACCCAACTATTAAACTGTCAAAGTTCTTTCTCCCTTGGAAGACGTGAACCTCGCTAAACCGCATCCGGTGCAGTCACAGTCGCTGTGCGTATTGATGCACAAACAGGGCCAAACCAAAGATATTGAAATACAAGAGATATGCTGTGATGGCTGACCGACCATCAGCAGACTACTGTCTAATGGGAATAGTTTGAATACGAAAAAAATTCATTCATTTAGTTGATTTTTTAAAAGTGTGCAGTAGTATTGGTTAACAATATAGTTTGAATACGGAAAGAATTCGTTCATTTAGTTGATTTTTTAAAGGAGTTCAGTAATATTGCTTAACAATATGGTTTGAATAGGAAAGAATTTGTTCATTTAGTTAATTTTTTTAAGGTGTGCAGTTAGTAAAAACTTCTGATAGCACTTCTCTTAAATTTCAATATTTTTGGGTCTAACGAACTCTGAATGTGGACCTACTGACAACAGAACCCAATATTATAGAAGAATATCCACTTCATCAATTTCCCTTTGGCGCATCTGTGCTGAACCAAGTGTCTCCCCGTCCGGCTGAATAACTTCAGAATCCCACTTTGACCTCCACCAAATTTCATCCACCATTTGAAGAAGAAGAGAAGTCTAATATTTTAATTGTATTGTGTCATTAAGCATAGAAATCATTAGATTAGTTTTTATTTTTATAATAATGCATAAAAATGACAAACAAAGCTATAGATGGAAAAAATCATTAATTCATATCAATATTTATAAACATGTTTAATGGAAACAATGAATTGATTTTTAGGCTATTTTTATAACTTATTCCACATATCTTTGGTTTTAATTTCATTATTATAATATGTTTTATTGCATTATTTGAGCAAAGAATTCATCAGATATTATAAATGTTGTTAATTTTAATGTAAAATTGATATTCAAACCTTTGAAATAGAGCACTGAACTAGTGACGTTGAGCAAACTAAGGGATGTTTTTATGTTATTTAGGGGTTGATGTATTCATGGTAACTATGACAACTTAGAATCAAAACAAATAACCTATTATGTGTGTGTGGATATCTTCTTTCAGTAATGACATTGAAACCACTCAGCATATAATATGTATGTTAACCACTGGAGCAATTATGGTAAAAAAATGGACCACCTTTATTTTTATGCGATTGATAGCGGTCCAAAATTGGACCACATTTTCCTACCATTCGTAAAACATTTATTGTAATTATTTAAAACATTTCCATGACCAGCTATATATTTTAAAATGAAGATATTTAAATGCTTTATCTATTATGACCATAGATGTCGCAAATCCGAACTTCGTAGACTATTTTAGAATGATGTTAAAAATATATTTTTTTAATATTTTTTTCACGCCGAATTTTTGATCAGCTGTTTACTAATTATTTTTAATTGATAAACTAACGTTTAAACAAGATTTTTATGCATAGCACAAAGGGTATATAACAAATATTATAATCAATAATTATCAGCCTGAAACACTCATCTACATTGAAAAAATCTTCCGAGAAAAGATACTGGCCGCCAACGGGAATTGAACCCGTGACCTTCTGATTGCCGGTCAGCAGCTCTGACCACTGAGCTATGGCGGCTTATCTAATACCCGCCAAATAATTCAATATATACTAGTGTTTCATTCGACAATTACTTATTATTACATTTTTCCAACTGAAAACAACCAACTTTTATTTTTGTGAGAGAGGTATTGTTAATACTAAATCTCCTGCTAGGTGGCGTCGAGACTAATTATGTCTGCATTTTTTGCTGAAATACTTTAACTTGTCAAATATTAATAATTATTTTTAATTGATAAACTAACGTTTAAACAAGATTTTTATGCATAGCACAAAGGGTATATAACAAATATTATAATCAATAATTATCAGCCTGAAACACTCATCTACATTGAAAAAATCTTCCGAGAAAAGATACTGGCCGCCAACGGGAATTGAACCCGTGACCTTCTGATTGCCGGTCAGCAGCTCTGACCACTGAGCTATGGCGTAGCGTAGAATTTAGATATTTGAAAATGTTTGAACAATTTCAGCAAAAGTAAGGAAAAATTTACCTTACTTTGGGCACATGGAAACGCCCACATCACACTTCTGTATCCACCATTTGGGTTGCAATAGAAACTTTGTTCCAACCATCAGGGCTCTTGTGTAACATAGCACATAATAAAACAACTCCGTGAAATGAATATATAAATTTATTTTCATCTACATACATAGATGACCAATATAAAATTTTAAAATTTATTATACAAAAAAAAAACTTAATTATGAGACCAAATTCAGAAATTTTGAAAATATTTTTTTTTTGAAAATGTTGCATTTTCCAATCAAAATTTTTTCAATATCACTGAAAATAGGGCAACTTTCTATAAAAACGTAATTCTATGAAATAATAAACACCGATACTCCATTTTCAAACGCAAAATAACCATAGATTCGACATTTAAAAATAAATCACATGACCATATATTTTTAACTCTATGAAAAAAAATGCCATAGATAAAAATTTACGACAAAAAAAAAATCTTTACGCTTTATTTTGCATTTGAAAATAAGAACTTTTCTAATATTAATTTAACTATAAGTAATAATAAAATAGGAAAAAAAAAACTGTCAAACTGACATAATATTTGACTATCATAAAAATATATTTTAAACTATAGTCAGTCACGAAATAGGAAATAATATATTTTTCAATGACTTATTGAGAATAACAGCGGTGCACGTCAATTCATAATTTTTGTGATTTTTTGTTTCGGATAATTTAGATTTCAAAATAACTTTCACCGCTTTATTAGTACGTAAATTTTCTAGAATATACATTTTTTCTTTCACAAGATAAACAAAATTTAATTTTGATCTATTACCCATTATTTTTTCTTAAAAATACGAAAACAAGGAGTACTTAATGGTTTTTTTTTTAATAAATTTTATTTTAGAAAATAATGTTTTTTTTAAATAATTTTGTTCTTTTATAATTTATGACAAAAAAGGAAGAAAAATACAGTCTTAAAGAATTAAAATTAATTGTTCATGTTAGTATTTTATAATATACCTACTAGAACAAAATAAAATTTAAAAAATAAGTACCTACCTAACTTAAAAAATATTAAAGATCTTTTATTAAACATAGATAAGTGTGTAGGTATGTATGTTTATGATATTTCTTAAGAATACATAATTTATTAAAACAAAAAAAGATATTGATAGTGAAAAACATTTTAAACTAGTAAGGTCCAGGTGCTTAAACTCCTGTCACATTTGATGTAATCACCAATCGGCATTCATTGAAAAGAGTTCAAACTACTAGACCTAAATGAATTTAACAAAAATTATATCATTTTAATTTTTTTAAAACTGAAATCATAATTTCATCATTTTGAAACTTTAGAATAAAATAAAAATTAATAGTACATAATTATTATAACAGGAAAGTACATTACAATTGTTGTGTAGTGGAATGTTGCAACCAAATTTCTAAGAAATAATTATTTCCGATTAATATACATTTACTGGTTGGCGAAGGCCACTTTGGTTATCACGGAAACAAGTCGGGCATTTTAGAAATGTTGGAAAGTAAAAAAAAAAAAAAAAATTGCCGTGTTGGTTGCCATGAAGAGAAAGTGGTTAAATTCAGTCATTTTGGTTATCGTGGAAACAAGACCACTAAAATCAGCCATTTGGTTACCATGGGTACAAGATTGTTAAAAGTAGCCATTTTTGTAACCATGGAAACGTAACCATTTAGTCGGCACATTTTCATTACCATGGAAACAGGATCATTTAAACAGCAATTTTAGTAACCACGGAGATAAAAGACGGTTATCTTTGGCCTTTTTGGTTACCACGGAAACGAGAAAGTTAAAGTTGACCATTTCAGTAGCCATGGAAACCATACAGTTAGTCAGCCATTTTGGTTCTCAAGGAAACAAGATCACCAAAGTTGCCCTGTTGGTAAACATGGAAATAAGACAGTAGTTTAACGTTGGCCATTTTGATTACCATGGAAATAAGACAGTTTCAGATCGCCATTTTGTAAATTGACATCACGAAACTGAGATGTTTATAATCGGCCATCTAGTAAACCATCGTTAGATGTCTTTGAAATAAGATAATTCAAATTTGGCCTTTTATAGCTACAATGTAAACTAACCATTTCGCTTACCGTGAAATTTTACATTTTATTTACCACGGAAATAAAACCACTAAACAAGAGTGGTATCAATACGTATGATAGAGTCCTTCCGCCAAGAGCTCCGTTGCAACCTCTCCCTCTAGCGCATGCACTGTTGATGAAAGAGAGGGAGAGGTCACGAGGGGGCTATCGGCGGTACGCCTTTGCTGGTACTACTGACATTCCTGGAGAGCTATGAGAGATCTACGGAAGAGTTCCTGCTGGGCGCGAGCATGTTTTATCTCAAGTTCCGCCATCTCCACAAGACTGCAAAAAAAGACAAATTAATATTGAAAAGATTACAGTGAAACCTACATATTATAGGTTCTCACATAATAAGATATCATGCTTAACCTATGGCATGCCGGTGTAGCTCATCGGATACCCAAGATTAATACCAGTCGTGTATAGGCATATTCTTAACCACTCAGGTATTTTGCCATTGTGTAAGTTTTTTGTCTTAAACGAACTGTCAGATTTATAAAACTATGTGTTATTTCCGCTTCGCAATTAAAGCTCATTAAATGAAATATTTCCGAACGTAGCCTAATAACAAAAACTATTTTTGAAATGTTATGAAATAAGCTTGCAAATTGTATTATTACAAATAAATATTAACATTTGTAAATATTAAAATTTACAATGCAAACATAAAAAAAATGTTAAAATGACTAACGTGATGTTTTTATGTGAAAACAGTACTAAATCACGGATTATGTAAAAAAAAAAAAACACTAACGGCCTTACTAAAAAAAAACCACAGCACGACCGATTACCTGTGTTTTTGTAGCATCATGGATACAACACATTTACACTAAAACACGAAATATTACTAAAAAAGAATTTCACTCTAAAACACGTTTTAAATTTGGCAACACTGCAATTTTTCAAATTTTTAATACAAAATTTTTTTGTTTTCATTCATAGCCGCTAGATGGTGATAGCATCGCGCCTGCACATTTGTACTATCTTGCCCGCGCAAAAAATAGCAGTTTAGTTTTTATGTGGCGGGAATATTTCTAGTAAATATTGAGATTTTACTGAATGATTTCTATTATAGCGACCAATTCACTCTTCATGTAATTAATATATTTGCCGTGTTATTTATGTGGTTTTACATCAGTTTTATCAAGTTATTGCACAACAAACAGTACTTTAAAAGTTGAACTGTCAAAATATTGTTTTGGGTTACATAAAAGTTCAAATTTACGTTTTTAAATCTTTATTTTATGAGAATTTCTTAAAAGTGGTGTTTTTTTAAAATATTAATATCAAATTCACGTGTTGGTATACTTATCAAAGAAATTAACATCTTTAGTGGTGCAAGAAATTTGTTGAAATGTCAGAGATATTTTTAAGGTTATTTTTTTGGCATTAAAAAAAACTTGTATTAATTGTATGCACGAGGAAAAAGTGAGGTGACAGTTTCATTTCAAATTCATTTTATAAAAGGTCTGTATTTTTTAAATTTAAATTTTTTTTATATTTCTGTACACTTTCATCAAAAATGTTTTGGTAAGAAATTATTTTACATTTTTTTCCATGTTTAAATCTTAAAATATGGCAGTTACTTAAAACTAAAGTGTATTTCAAATACACAAATCTAAAAGGTAATTTTATCTAGTTTTTAAAAATTGTATTTGTTTTTACGGCACCTTCAAAAATAAGAAATGTATAGAACATTCAAAATACTTTGGAAAATTCCAAATTTCGTTCAGACATCATCCCTAAAACAGAGATAAACTATCCCCCCAGGCTGTGTAAACGGCGTGTATTTTTTTCAAAGAACAATTTTTTAATTAGTAATGTTTTCACATCCGCGGCCGTTTGTCAATTGAATAAATTTTTCACGGGGTTTTTTAGTAAGGCCGTTAGTCTATTGTATAAATGCATAATAAACAATTTTATCACCTCACTTTTTTTACCATTTCATACAAGAATATTTAATAATAAAATTAACAATATCTAACGGCACTTAGGCGGTTTGGCGGGTGAAACTGTTTCTACAAAATAAGTATTTTTTATGTATTTCTATGGACAACTTTGAATAGAGATGTGATGTGAAGCTTGATTTAATATGGATCTTTTCTTTTGGTTTTAGGGTTGTCACTAGAACAATAACGGAGTTATAAAGATTTCTGTTAAAACACACGAGTTAGCTTGACAACAAGCTTATTATACTCGACTGCTATTGTTATATTGTCGTATAAACACGCTTACGGGTTGGAGTAAATAAGAAGAAATTGTTTTCATGCCCTTGAAAAACCTACATGATCCAAGATGACTACATAACTTCTGAGGTGGCTATAACCGAGATGAAATAGTAAATGATTAATTTACCTTTTCCTGAAGGCTTGAACCCTCCGTGCGCGGAAGTCGAGGAGTTCTTCCCTTCCCCGAGCCGACATGGCCTCGAACCTGCTGCAGGCTGCTGTCTGGGCTTGTTCCGCCTGAAAAATAACATATATTATGTACCATTAGTTAAAAAATAAAACCGTTGTATCGTGCAATGTTGCTGCAGTCATAATGAAGGCAACAATTATTTAGATTAGCAGCATGTGGCTCTTTTCGTAGACATTTACAAATCTTTAATACCAGCTTTACCTCCTCTCTGCAGCCTTGTTAGAAAATTACGATACTCCAACGGCACGATCACGATCTGTAATATGCGTGCTTGCACTAGTACTGTATCAATAATAATTTTCATGTAGAAGCCAACAACACTAATGCAGCAAATAACTCACGAATTACTTGCGCAATCACAACTTATACCCACTACGAAAAATAACTACACTTGGACATTTTTCATGATTCCTTGCTAACATACAAAACTAATTTATAAAATTTCTAGCGTGATGTAAATTATTTTAAAATTACTTACGCTTCATTTTTCTTTAAAATTTTATTAATACATAGTCAATTACAATTCATGAACATATAATTCTTGATTTAAAAATTTCACTTTATCTCTCCACACACTTCCTTCCTTTTTATTACTCATACATTCATTAATTAAGTTTTAAGAGCTATTCACATCTCAGGCGAAATTACCTACTGATATTCCATGGACTTACGTAATAGGTTTTTTTTAAAAAAAAGTACTATAACCATGTAATAATTTAATTTAATACACCTATGACTTGTATCATAATGTATTGTGTATGTACAGGTAAACTCCGTTCATCGCGACCCCGGTGAGTGCGGATTCGTTATAATGCAATATTTTAAACAACGTCCGACTTCGACACATTCCAGGAATCGTTATAATGTGTGATTGCACGAGCGAGCTATCTTTTTTCTCGTTCACTCACATAATTATCACGTGCATACATATAAATGTAAATTTACAAGCGCTAGTGAGAGAAAAAATGTAACGTTGGTACGGCGGTGCCTAGTATGTTCGGATCAACTTTCACCTTCAACTTCAGTGTAATCTCAGTTGCGGTGTCGAGCGCACGTTTCATATTTTTATTTCAAATTTCACAAAAACCAACAGAAAGCCTGAAAAATCGGTTAAGAAAATTCGCAATGCATTGTCCTTAGAAAAGAAACTATAAATAATTGAAGAGATCGAAAACGGTGATAAATTTGCAGTTGTGGAAAAAAATGATTGAACTTGCATTGCCTTAAAATGATTTGCGAATCGGCTAGTGCAGACATAGAATCAGCTAAAAAATATGTTTTTTTAAATCCCCCATTGATCGTGGAATTTCGCTTAACGCAGCCTTGTCCGGATTGCATCTCCCGTGATCACCGGGGGTTACATGTATTAATAAACAAATCCAAATATGTGTTTTCTCTTTCTTACACCGTTTAAATTATATTTATAACAATGATAGTAAGGGCGACTTTTCATCACAATATCTGTAAGACCTATATGAGTTATTCCGGAAACAAACAAATTATATATGTGCTTAAAAATACATACCTCTTGAACTTCCAAAGGCTGGCGATGAACAAGCAGACAAAATTAAATATACAGGTTAGTATTTTTCTTTACATTATATTATATATGTTATTTTATTATAGTAAGGTTGATTTGCGTCAATTCTTAAATGATTAGTCAGACTTACAGCATGGACATCCTTGTTCTTAGCTCTGGCCTTCTCTAGGCTGCGATTGGCCGCCTCGTATGTTTGGAGGCATCTGGAATATATAAATAATATTAGTTTGTTTTTGTCACAACAATAAAAGTAGGTACATAAATACAGTAGAATCCGGGTATAACGACCCTCAAGGGGCCGGCGATACTTTGTCGTACTAATCGGATGACGCACAAAACGGCCAGATAATTTAAGTTTGTTTTTACATGGGACACACCAAACTCCTTCGCCAAGGTTACGACGCAATTTCTTTCCTTTGATTCACCGGCTTCTAAATGGTGTAATATAGCACTGTTTTCTTCAATTGAAAAATACTTTCGCTTCACGGAACTCATTGTGTCGAGCTTTTAACCTAGTCACAACAGATGATACTGACTGTGATTTACGCTTGCTAATAAGGATAGGTGTTAGTGCGCGGGGAGAAGGCGAGGTGCTGGGCGGCAAGGTATTGGTGTGTAGCGTGCACTTTAAGCAGTTGGTCGCTTAAAACGGAGTTGTACTAAATGGATATGTTTTCCTAGTACCTATGAAACCTAACTTGAGTTTACATTGTCGTCGCTAAAAATGGTAAGACGTTATAAGCGAAGTAGTTATATCCGAATTCTACTGTACGTACATTTTAAAATTTTATTTTTACATTAACTCCACAGAGGCCCCGAAGAAAAAAAATTCCAGAACCTATGTCATCTTTGGGGATGGTGTGTGGAGGCCTTTTTTTGGAAAGGAAGGAATGAACCTGAGACCCATGTTGTAGGAGGGAGGAAATATAAAGGCCTGCAAATAAATATGCAAATTGTTCCACAGCCGAGCTGTTGAACTCAAGAATGAGTTGTAGAAATAACCTGTTCTCATGAAACAAATGTCAACTGTGTACAAACTTTGGGCGCGCGTTTGGCGTGTTTCCCGACTGTGCACCGGTGTTGAAGGAATCAATGACGCTAGTTCCTCGGAGCATCTTCCATTGAAATACCGGTAGAATAATGACAGCATTGCCACCCGATGCATGTGCCCTAAAGGAGAATCTCTTAAACAGACCCCTCATTTCTGAATAAAGTCGGGAGTTTATTCAGGCTTTTTTCAGGTATTTTGAGGCTCCAGACCAAAGATGACTGCCAAATTCAACCGTGGGGCGTACTTGAGATTTGTACAGTCAGCAGTTCAGTACTATTAAAGTATCTGCGGGCCCTGTACAGTACGCCCAGCTTCTGGTAGGCTAACCTTACTCTGGCTAGCCCCCTTGCCTGAGCTGATCCCTTAGAGTTACACCAAGCCCATCAACGGAAGGCCTGTTCAGAAGATTGCTTCCGTTAAATGAGCGGAGGAGCTAGGAATTCACAGAATTTTTGCCAATCTATAAAATCCCATGCGCCGAAGAACCTACAAACTTTAGAACATGCCTCACTGCATATTTTGACCACCATCCGCCACTGGGCAGGAGTGTGTCTTCTGTAATAAGTGAGATAATGATAACGCTTGTGTGATATAATGTGATGGTCTACCTCAATCTTCTGACGAGCAGACATTTAGCAGCATGAGAGTCCCGCTGGTAGTACCGGAAGGTGTCGGCCAGCTTCAAGTCCTGGTCCGTCGCTACTCTGCCCTCGATTTTCTAAACAATTAATTCAAATCAATAAAAACAACTATAACCAAACAGATTTTTAAACAGTAAAAGAAACACAACATACAGTTGATTCACCTCAAATGATACACTGGTTTACTGGGACAGTCGGTTATTTGGGACAAAACCCAAAGAACAGAAACCAAATAACGAAGCTGATACTAATTTACTTCAGTTATCTGGGACACCATTCCGTTTAATTGGGACAAATTTCGATAGTAGATGCAAAACACGTATCAGTAAACAAATTTTAATTAACCCCTCAGGTCTTGGACCTATTTTGTCAGAAAAATTTTTAATGCAAAAATAAAAAGTTTTAAAAATGGCTCAACTTACGTTTTTTCCAAAGATATTGAAATATAAGAGATGTGCTGTCTGCAGTTTTTACTGGGTGGGACTAAGTTTCCTGGCATCGCCGATATTGTTAACCAATACTACTGCGCACCGTCAAAAATCAACTAAATGAACGATTTCTTTTCATATTCCATTAGGTAGTAGTCCGCCGACAGACGACAATCTCTTTTATTTCAATATCTTTGGTTTTTTTCTAACTACAAGAAGAGAGACCAGATGATAATACAAATATCTATATATACTCACGCGGCATTTCTCGAAGGTCTCCGAGACCTTGGTAAGGAACCTCTCCATGGGCGGCTGTTCCAGGGTGGCCTGATGCAGGATGCAGCTAGACAACTTGATGTAGGAGTCCGCCACCTCTGGACAATGAGAAAGCAGCAGTCATAAATAATCACCAAACTATTTTTTATTAGTACAGAGAACATATTTGACACATTGACTTTGGCTGTCCGACGAGTATCCCTTACAGCAATTCCTGTGGAGTGAATAAATAATTCTCCCTAACTTATGCTTTTTTTACATTAACTCCACACAGGAGGCCCCGAGAAAAATATTTCCCTCAGGGCCTCTGTCATCTGAGATGCTGTGTGGGGGGTCTTTTTAAGAAGAGGAAGGAATGACTATTGGTCTTGAAGAGACCCATGTTGTAAGAAGGAGGAAACACAGAGGCCGGGAAATTGTTCCACAGCCGAGCTGTTGAACTCAAGAACGAGTCAAAGATGCGACCCGAAAAGTTGCGTTTTCAAATGACATAGATGAGAAAAGGCGGCGTACCTTTGTGTTTGCTGGTCATCTTGTCAGACCTCTGGGTGGCTTCCTTGAGATGGTTGTTGTACTCCGACAGGAAGCTCATCTCCTGCTCGAAGAAGTCGTTGACATCCCGCACCGTGGCACTGAGGTACAGTTCGTCCGTTGTGTTTCCAAATGACTTTACCTACAACACAGATGGTATTGCATTCATTAGCGGATATTTACCTATGGAAGGTGCACCGATCTACTCATTCTGAAAGAGCAAAGCTTCCAAAATAGACTATCAACTGTCTGCCTGTAACGTAACCTGAGATAGTTTTGACTTGTGGCTCACCAAACTGATAACTGACACCTGAATAAGCTCATTCGTCACGTTTTGCAGGAGAAGCAGGGAAGACCACACAAGCGTTGGAGTTAATGGCAGTTCTTCAGGTCAATTGGTCAAAGACCTCCAAAATTGTAAGATGACAGTAAAACATAATATTATTATGAAATATTATGCACATCAAAACAACTGGTGTTATTTTAATGTACATATTTGAAATGCACCGCGTGATAGCAGGCAGCGGCAACTAACACACTCTGATTGGCTGGGTCAATTTATCAAATGTCCAAATATCATGTCTTTTGTCTCTTTAGTAAAAATATTTTCGGATTCTGAAGACAGTTTGGGTCATTGCCATGAGGGAGAGAGCATGATGAATATTATGCGTCTGAAAGAGATGGTTTGATAAACTTAGGTTGATTTTGTATATTGTAGGCTTGTCGCATGAAATAATTTACTATATTAAATGTAATTTGACTCTTAAACTCGTGAGGCACCTACAAATGAAAACTATCATATTTAATTTGATATTATATCAAAATACCAATTTTTTTAAATAACCTTCCACTTCTAGACCCCTAGAGCCGACTCTGGATGGAGTGATCAAGTTTCACGGGTGTCCGCAGACCTTTATTTAATTCAGGACCATGAGAAGTAGAGGAACCTGGTTTATCAGGGCAATTGGATTGGGGATCACAAGCTTGAGCATTTTTTTTTTAAATTAGCACCACATAGAAGGTCTTGAGGAAAATAATTCCTCTCAGGGCGTTTGTCATGTTTGGGGATACTGTGTGGGGTGTTTTTTAGGTAAAGGAAGGAGATAAAGTTCTGAGAATGAAAAGGATATGAGGGGAGAATAGATATCTGTGTGTCCAGGATTAATGGATGTATGAATCCAACCCTCCCACTGTGGTGCTAGGCAATATTCCGAGAGATTCCTGCTGGAGAGATCAGAAGGTCTCCCTCAACCAGTCTCTTCCTATCCGGCCTGCCACGCATTGGATGGACAGGTGCAACTGTCACCAAGACCCGGACTTAAGTCACGAAGCTAAGCGAACCACTCAGGGTGACCTATGGCAGAGGTGTTGGTTATCCAATAAATGATTCCCGGGGTGGCATACCCACAACCGCCACTAAAATTGAAATTTTTACTAGCATGCAAGCGATGAAGGACTCACGAATCCGCCGAGAATGTCCATCTTCCGCTTGGGCTTGGCGCATAGGTCCTGGTCGTACTCCAGGAATACGCGGAGGTGACTGTCCTTGCGGAACATGGGGTGTGCAGCCAGCCGCGTCAGGAACACCTCGTGCATGGCCACCGTCTTCTTGAACGTGGCCAGATATTCACTGGAACATACATATTACATTGTTTAATTCAAGTGGAAACTCGGTTAAGCAATACAGTGAAACCCTCTTAAGAAGTTTTCCAAGGGACCGGCAAAAACCAACTTCTTAAGCGGGAAAACCTTATAAGTGGGAAAAATTGGGCCAATTTTGAGCCGAGGGGCCGAAAAAACCAAACTTCTTAAGCCACAAAACTTTTTAAGTGGGAACTTCTTAAGAGGGTTCCACTGTATCTGCTTTAGGGACATTCAACATTTGCTTGCAGGCTTTGAAAAATCTTAATATTATAAATAAAATCTCGTCTAAAATGGCATCACATCACAGGGTAATGAAATGCCTTTGCGGGTGAAGGGCACAAACCAACATGTACGGGGCAGGCATCAGTGGCGGTCAGTGACTTTTGTATAAGGGATGCTGAAGGAAATACTTATTATCTATTCAGCTTTTTACAATTTGATAGAAAGCTGAAACGCACTAAAAAAATGGTAAATTTTATCATCATCCATGGTCGAGGAGTAAGGCTCATGACTAGCAATCCGAAGGTTGCAGGTTCAAATCTCGGTGTGAGAAAATAAATTTTATTTGATTAATTTGTATTATATAAATTAATTTATTATTATTTTTTTTTTTTTATATGAATACCGCACAAGAGTCCCAACTGCTCCCGTCTGAAGCCAGTGAGACAATGGCATCCCCAATTGGGGTATGTTGTGAAGCTGATGATAGTGGGGAGGGGAAGGAGATAGGGAAGAGGAAGGTGGGGAAGTACCTGGCTATTCAGATCTGTTCACCAAACACGGCTAATGCCATTTCAAGCAAGGTTTCAATTCTGAATGGCGGTCTTACACCAGGACGATACTGAGAGTATCTTCCACTCTGGAACGTGTCGCAAATATACTATATATTATTTTAAATGAATTAATTGTGAAATAACGCAAATTAATCAAATAAAATTTATTTGCCACGCCGGGATTCGTTCCCGCGACCTTTGGCGTGTGAGTCAGGCGCCTTACCGCTGCACTACGCCGGCCTCCATATAGTACATTTGCAGCATAAGATGTCTCAGTATCGCCCTGGTGTAATTCAGAATTGAAACGTTGCTTGAAATGGCATGTTTGATGACCAGATCTGAATAGCCAGGTACTTCCCTACCTTCCTCTTCCTCATCTCCTTCCCCTCCTCACTGTCTTCAGCCTCACAACATACTCAATTTGGGGATTCATCACTGGCTCTAAATGGGAACAGTAGGGACTCTTGTGCGGTATTCATATTAAAAAAAATAATAATTTGAAGACTGTCACACGTGAATTTTTGCGAAACAACTGGGACTTATAATTTAAAAATTTAAGTTGGCAGAAACATCTCCAGAGGCTGAGCCGAATATGGAGGGGCCTTGTTATACGCCTGGAGGGGCCTTGTTAATGAGATGGATCCCCGACAAGATGAAATGATTATTTAAGATAAAATAGAAGATGACTCACTCTTCCAGTTCCTCCTTCATCTTGAGGAACTCCCCGCGGGTGAGGGCCCCCTCCCCCTCCCCCAGCCGCTGCAACTTCTCACGGCTGGCGTCAAAGTCGGGCCGCGGAGGCGCAGGCGGGATCTACACACATAAACAAAGTGGGTAATCAACGTTAATCGGATGACAAGTGGAGTGGGGAACACAAGTTAATAAGATCAAAACACAATTTATAATTGGCATTTAGAAAATAAAGGAAAACCTTTATGAGATCAGATAAAGATACATATTGTTTATGCATCGGAAGAGGGTTGTTTATCTGTGGTAATCAGTTGTGAATTTTAAGCATCAACGTTAGTTTCTTGGATATCTGTTTATCCACACAAACATAAAGGGGCATACATTAATTACGTGAGCTCAAAAGGAGGGGAGAGGGGGTTCCAGCAAAATCTCACGTTAATTGAAAAGAATATACGAAGTGGCCTAAATTTATCTCACCAAGGGAGGGGGGGGGTCTAGATTGGAAGAAAAGCTGCTCACGTAATTAATGTATGGCCCCCTAAGGCATTTATGTTAAAAAAAAAACACTTTCATGGAATTCTTATTAAATTCAAGACATAAAAATTCAATTCAAATTATTGTATGTATAAGTATTTGACTAAAACTAAAAAAAATTAACACAAATAAATAGTTAATATATTAAATTATACTTATATAACAGTTAATTAGCCACATTAAAGAAATAATTAAGAAATTCACGATTTACATGCCAAAAGCGATGTTGCCGGGTTTATAAATAGCACAGAAAAAGAACTGTTTTATTAGTACGATTTCAAAACAGTACTTGTACAGTCTTTATTCAATGTGTAACTTAATTAAGAAATTCACGATTTACATGCCAAAAGCCATGTTGCCGGGTTTATAAATAGCCCAGAAAAAGAACTGTTTTATTAGTACGATTTCAAAACAGTACTTGTACAGTCTTTATTCAATGTGTAACTAAAACACCATTTGACGGTTGGGCAGTTTTTTTATTATTTATTAGTAAGGCTGTTATAATAATATAAAAAAACAACAGTTGGAATAAACTAGTGCTGTGTGATCATAATTTTAGCTTGCATCAATTGCAGCATTTTAGAATATTAGCATTATTAGTTTACGAAAGAATTGGGTAAACGTAAAAAGTGAGATTCACAATTTTTAATGCTAAGAATTTGAATTGGAACGTAAATCATAAAAAATTAAAGAAAACAAGTTTTCACCATAAATAAAATTACTTAGGCTTAATCACTATGAAGAAATAAAAGATCGTGTGTTTTTGGTTTAAAAATTTGATTAAATAGAAATATTTTAGATGCTTTAATTAAATAATGAGTAGAACACATCCATTGGCCTTTGAAATAGCCCAGCAATATAAGCCCAGAAAAGTAACAGTAACAAATTAAGTTCTTTAGAAAATGATAGTAAAATATTTAAATATTTATACCTGAACTTTGTAAAAAAAAATAAAACACTTTTCGGCAATGTAATTTTCTTAGTGGGGGTTTAAACTTTAAACCTTATCGCCATCTATATAAGGAGTATTATTATTAGTGGCCCAATTCAAAATGTTACACAAAGTGGTGCATCGGCTTAAATATGAAATGTCTCACAATAAATCCGGCATAGTCCTCGTTTTCTTCGAAGCGATCATGCAGCCAGATGAACTCCTCATGTTGCCGCACCACGAAGAAGTCCGATTTCTGGAATTCGGGCAGCGAGGTGCGCGTGTGCACCGTGAACTTCACCTTATCCTTCTCGCTCAGGGCGTCCGAAATGTCCACCTGCGTTAATGGTAACATCAATAGGTTATAAAGTGAAAGGAAAGGGGAATACAGATATGTATTGGATTAACAAAAATAATTCAAAGAAGAGTTGACATATTTGTGAACACAGAGAAAAGAGTGTTCTAAGATAAAATAAAGGGGAATGAACTCAAGAATTTGGAATTCATCATAATGGGAGAAAGAGGCAACCTAAGAATTTTCTATCTATCTTGCTTTAAAGCAAGACTTTGCAATCTAGTATACATTTAAAATCAAGAATTTACATCGAACAAAAATGGAATTTACATCAAACAAAAATTTACAATCCGAAATGCATGTAAACCACAGAATTTATAAAGCATGTCATGCAGTGTTTGTTTTATCAGCATGAGCCATTGTCTATATTCTATACATATATGCGTATTATACAGAGTTCTATGAATAAATGCGATGAAAAGCAAAATAAACAAATTGTAGCAAGAAAAACTGACACAAATAGAAGTATGTACTAGGTTAGGCTGAAAGTAATGCACACATGCTTGTAAAACATAAACAAAAAAAAATAGCAAGAACGGGCAAAAATTACATAAAAATACGATTCTTAAGCTTCAAAATCATATATTTATTTTTCAACATAGTCACCGTTAAGGCTAACGCATTTCTCCCAACGTGTAACAAGTTTTTTCATTACGTAACTGAAAAATTCTTCCGACATTTCTCAAATCCATGACTTGACAGCTGCGTTTACCTCATCGTCTGAGGTGTAATGATTACCCTTGAGGTGTCTCTTGAGTAGAGGAAAAAATAAAAATCGCTAGGCAAAAGATCGGGGAAGTGAGAAGGGTGTGGAATCGGTTCAAACTTCAGGTTTTGCAGAGGCTCTAATCGACACTGTTTGTTCTCGTCTGTGAAACGGCGTGGTACCCATCATCCACAGATTTACGGTATCCTAATTATTCAACAATGAAGCCGACCCGTTCCTTGGATATTCCAAAATGGTTTGTGATACGCTTTTGAGTGTTTCGGCGGTCAGTTTGGATTGTTTATCGTATCGAACAATTTTTGTTTTTCAGGCTCACAACCATGAAATTTTATTACCCACCCATTTGCAATAGACCTATCGATAGCACCGTCACCATAAACATCCTTTAAATGACGATGAATCTCAGTAGGAGTCACTTTTTCAGCAGTTAAAAATTCTATAACAGCACACTGTTTATCTGGCGTTGACATAACACTAAAACACGTCTCCATATTTTCGCTTTTCAAAATACATTGGATGAATTCAACAACCTCAAACTTGCATGTACGTATAGAAGAGGAATGTCACTTCCATATTCCACCTTGCGCGCTTCTAAAGGTCATTTTGTTCGCGCTGTAAAAGCATGTGTGCATTACTTTTCAGCCTACCCTCGTATTAATAACGAAAGCTGAAATTATTTCACATTTAAGATAATGAAAGCTGAGATTATTTGACTCGCGATATCATTCATCTGATTGAACTGGAACCGATATGATGAATAGAAAACGCTGCAAGCTTCATAACAACATTATTTTAAAAGCATCGTATACACTTGCTATCCCTCTTTGGCTAGTGACAATAAGTAGGCGTAAACAAGACAAAGGGCTGTACCTCGCCAGTGGAAGTGCTAAGTTTTTTTGCAGCCAACTCTCGCTGCTTTACCTATAACAAGACAGTATCCAGGAAATCATTCTTACCAGCAGACTATTGTCAGTGAGTGAGACATTCTCGCTGGGCTTTCCAGTCTTTCCCTGCTGCAGGGTCTTGTTCTCCGAGGGCTGGAAGGGCGAGGACTTGCTGTTCAGGCTACTGTCGGTATCCTCAACACTATCCTGTAACAATACAGACAAAAATACAAAATTTGGGTATATATTTTGCAAAAAACTTAACTTTTTTTTAGATGTTCACGGCTAAAAGTATTTTCGTTATTTGTTTTTGGGGTGTTATGCCGTGTTGCACTAGCTCCTTCTTTAGCCAACGTTTTGGACAGCGTTACTGTAACGAAACGTTGGTTAAAGAAGGAGGTAGCGCAACACGGCATAACACCCCAAAAACAAATAATGAAAACATCTAAACTTGGTTATAACGAACACGGTCAAACAGCAGCAGAAATACATAGTAGTAAGTACACAATAAACACTTCTTCACTTTTGACCGGTTCCATGACAGTTGATCTGCCGACAATTGGGCCCCCGGTGTACTTATATACAATGTGCAGTCGGTTTAGGAAAAATACGGTTCACATAGCACTCTTTTTAGGGTGAATTGCCTTAAACGACAAATAAAAAAACGGTTTTATACAAAATATAACTAAGTGACCCCGGAGACGTGCAGAGAGGATGTACCGCCGAATAACAAAAGTATAAAACATATTTTCATTCAAATGCATCAAGGAAAAATCTGTTTCTCTATATACTGTATTTTCCAGGGCATAAGTACAAGAAAATCAATACTGTATAAATTAGTTTGATATTCATACCAACTTATTATTAAGGGTATTTTTGAAGTCGATTTTACGTTTGAAATTGGGTAGAAAAAAATTATAATTTTATAGTAAATATCATTTCAGGAAGCCAACTGTCGGCGGATCAACTATCAGGTCACTCTTTTGACCAGCCAGTGGCTGAGTTAACATTGCGTCTGGTGTTGTATTCCTCGGCTAGCTAAGTCCTCCATCACCACAAAAGAAACATTTTCCATTTAACGTGGTGGTGATAGGAGATTTCAAATATTGTCATGAATTGTTAACAAAACACTTAAGCAGACTCCAGATATTTTCATATCAGAGGGTTCGGCTCTGATGAAATCCTAACTGGTCCGATAAATCCTACTGATCCCTCAATATAAATATTTAAAAAATCTTTCGTAATCCTACATGTATTTAAAATGACCGACTTTTGCATTTTTATGTACAAATTTTTTGACAAATCTAATACGCCTAAATTTTGAATGAGAGAGCTAGGTATAATGACAGTAGCCGAAATAACAAATGGTAATATTTTTATAGTCTGAGAATGCCAAATTCGTTTAATTTCATTTCCTAAATCTGTATATTTTCTAATTTTTTCAGAAACAGTTTTCTGAATATTACAAGAATTTGGAATAGCGACATCAATGATATAAGTTATTTTCTTAATTTTGTCATGTAAAACTATATCGGGTCTATTATGACTAATTGTTCTGTCTGTCAGAATAGTTTTATCATAATAAATTTTATAAAATTCATTTTCTAAAAATGAATTTTATAAAATTCATTTTAAAATGACAGATTTTTGCTAATTATTATTATTATTATTATCATTTTATTTTAATTATTTTATATTCAATTCCCCAAAAACACCCATTATTTTATCAGCACAACACAATTAAACAATAAATCAAATTATAATTAAATTACACACTGATACATAATGTGTCCGATTGAGCCATCTACTGCGCACTAATAAAACTTTCTGATTTAAATCAATTGTGAAACAAACAGCACTCATTATTTATGGCTAATTACGGTCAATTTAAGCAGTAAATAAAAGATGTATGTGGCTCAGAGTGACAATAGAGTTACACTAATCAAATATAATATTGATATCAATCGTTATTTTGTTTGGGATGGGTAACGCCCCTTAATTGGTACAAATTTGAACTTATTAAGTCAGGTACACCTCCTGCGTCATACAAATTAGATTTAATTTTTGTTTATAAAAACTTTCTTTTTATACTTTTTTTAAGGTTATTCCCATCAGTGAAATATATCATATTAGAATAAGTTAACAATAATAATCTAAACGAAAATATGAAAGAGAACAAGACACAGAAAAACAGAAAAAGACAATGGTCGCAACTGGGACTCGAACCCAGACCTCTCCGTCTAACCGGAACGAGCGCGTAAACCAATTTCGCCATTGCCACCTTCTGTCAAACCGTCATATTTGTCAATCTCATATTTTCAAATTTTAGAATAACATTTTCATCAACTAATTATTTTTCTACATATTACGGGCAACTGCCCTTTTCATTGGAAACAATCATTCTAAGAATTGGTTTGTAACCTGGATAGCGTCTCGGATAGATATATCCGAATTTATTTATATGGAACAAATGACTTTTATAAAAGTCTAAATGAATATTCAATTTTTATAAGAAAAACTTTCTTTTTATACTTTTGAGAGGTCTGGGTTCGAGTCCCAGTAGCGACCATTGTTTTTTTCTGTTTTTCTGTGTCTTGTTCTCTTTCATATTTTCGTTTAGATTATTATTGTTAACTTATTCTAAAATTAGATTTAATTAGTCTGGCAATGTTAAATTATCGTGTAAACAAGCTTACACGTCCGAGTGGTTAATATTGGTAACTAGCTAACTTTTTTTATGTTTGCTCCTCACAGGAGGCCCTAAGGAAAAAATTCCCTCAGGGTCTCTCATCTTTGAGGATGCTGTGTGGAGGGTCCTTTTTAGGGGAAAAGAAGGGGAGGAAGTTCTGAGAAGTAAAAAGGTAGGAAAAAGGTGGGAGTCAATGTGTCCAGGAGTGACGGGTGTATGAATCCATCTCTCCCACTGCAGTAATAGGTTGAGAGTCCGGCTGGAAAGGTCTAGGTTAGGTCTCCCTCTAACAGTCTATCCTGACCTGGCTCGCCATGCAGTAGGTGGGCAAACGCATTCGCCGCCAAGACCTACATAAACCTCACCCCATGAACCCAAGCACCCCTGCTAAGTCACCAAACATAGCGAACCACTTGTGGTGGCCTATGGCAGGGGTGTTATTCGACTTCCGGGGCGACAGTATCTATACCGCCTCCCAAATTAGTTAAGAGCATCGGAGGCCAAATTGGACGGACAAAATTGGAACCTATTTTTTCACTTTATGACTCATCTAAATATATTAAATCAATGCATTGGCCAAAAAATTCCAGATGGAAAAACTGTGTTGATTTTATGATACCAGCTGAGCTATATCTTTTGTGGGATCGTTATCGAGATAACGGACGTGATCTCCTGTCAGATTTGTGTGGTTTATTTACTTTTTCTATATACAACGTAAATTAAATGAATAAATAATCTTGCATCTTGCAGGAATTCGTGTTTAAAACGATCTAAACTAAAATATGTGACAGTAAATATGTAAAAAAATCACACAAATCTGACAGGAGATCACGTTCGTTATCTCGATAACGATCACACAAAAGATATAGAATCGCTCGGAAGAACTCACTGTTCGAGGGCAATTTTGATTATAACAAAATAATAGATTTTCTGATTAATAGTTAAGAATGTGTTTGTAATATATTATTCAATTAATAATCCACAGTGGGCAGGTACCCTAGTTTAATAACTCCACAGGCCTCGACCATATTATGTCCGAGGGTCAAAATAAATTAAAATAAATTGAATATTTCTTGTACCCAAAAACTAAAAATGGTTTTTGAAAGGTGATTAAATACACTTTCCAATTTTATAAGTCGAAATAAACATATAATTTTTGAAATATAAAAATTGAAAAAAAATTAAATATGAAATATAAAAATCGCTCACCTAACATTTTTCTAACTAAAATTACTGATACATAAAAAAAAAACACATACGTATTTTATTAGACAAATAAATGTATTTATAAACGTTATTGTCACCTCACTTTTTATCATTCCATGTAATAATAAATTATTAAAAAATTCCCAAAGTTGCATTAAAATTTTCGTATTGCGATCCTTGCAAAACTTTAATTTCATAAAGGTCTACATTTTACTTATTTTGTCGTTCACCTTAATATTTGAATGTAAAGTGTGGTGTTTTCTCTTTCTAACACCTTTTGCATCATATTTCTCACTATAAGGGAGACACAACGATTTCTATGAGATATATATGAGTTGTTCCGAAAAGCAAACAAATTAGGCTGATGGGTTTAATTTTACAAGTTTGAATTACAATAATATGCAGAATTATCTGAATACAAAGTGATTTGTTATCATTAAAATAACAATAAAAAAAAATATATAAATATTATTCAAACTCATTTCAATTAAATCTATTGACAATCTTGTTATTATTTATAGATGATTCAAAATGATAAATTGATATAAACATGTAGACATTGTATAGAAGGAGATTAGAGCACGCACAAAATTTCCACACTTCAATTATAAGCCAATGATTTTGTAATAATATAAATAGACCTGTTATTGTATCACAAAATTAACCCAAAAATAGCAAGTTACAAACACTCTTCCATTGCCCGTAAATTCCTATATTTCTCTGAAAATAAGTAGCTATTCTTGAAAAACTACTTATGGTAGATTATAATAAACACTAAATATGGAAAAATATGAAACCAATTTTATAAGAATATTATGGTGTTATTATAAAGTTCTATAGCTCATACTGTAAAATACATTACCAGTACAAAAATAGTTGCATCAAGAGAAAAAGCTATGTAACTATGACAATAATTCAACTAATCAAACATTATTACCGTAGCATCTGCGTGGTTGAATTTCAGAACCCAGCTATGAGTGCATGTCGATGCCACACCATACGCACCGCGCCACAAATAACATCTGTGTATGTGGAATTTCACACAAAGCTACTGTTATAATTCGGTTTCGAATTCAAGAATTCGACACAAGATGTCGCTACTTCCGTCAGCAGCTCGCATGTGGACGTTTCTTCCCTAGGTACTACGGATTTATAGAATTTAAGTATCTTTCCAGATATGGAGAGATTGCACATGGCGTCATTGCCTGTCACGGTTACTTTAACTCGGTGACTAGCTGTCACTGGATCACAGTGGATCCGAGGAACTGGCAATTTTTGGAACCAGTTCTCATCAGATTTATAAAATGGTTACCTACACTCAAACTGGGTGAAGCCAAACTAAAAGCCGCTCGCAGAACATTTTTAATGAAATGTCTACATTTTTAATGAAATATCGTACTAGAGTCCCAAATGTGTGGAGTAAAAGGAACTATGATATTTCTATTCTGAAACTGCTGTATTATTTTTAAAAAACTCAATGTAGAAAAATTCATTTAACAATGGTAAAAAATAAAATTATGCGGAATCCTTATCAGTGAATAGGAGATAGCGTAAAATTACTGCTAACAAAAATATAACTAATCTATGTTATGAATCATTCTAACGACAAAGTCACAAAAAAAAATTGTATTCATGAAATTGGGGGGATTATGTTTTAACTAGAGGTGCAGTCACAGTCGCTGCGTATATGATCCACAAAATTCACACATAACACAAAGTAGAAGAAAGTCCCCATCACATTTTTTCTTTGTATTTCTATGGCACATCTGTGCCGAACCAAGTGAATCCTGACGCTGTTGACTGGCTAAATAACCTCAGCATTCCACTTTGATCTCCACCAACTTTTCCTCTGTAACAACAAGCAGGCCGATCATGATACGCCTGAGGCACTTCACGATCTACAGCCAGGTACTTCACGAAGTAGCTAGGCCTATCATGATCTGCCTGATTTTACAATCGGCCGCCGACATATACATTACTTCAGCTGCCTTTTTAAACACCAGCTTACATCGTGATATTTACAATCATAGCTAAAATCATTTAAAATGACGATTGCATATAACTTAATATACCACTTCCTGTGACTTTAGACGATTTCTTAATTAGTTGACAATAACACTTATGCTATGTATATACTCACGCCCGTTCATGTTCAATGGTTTTTCACTCATTCGAACATATTTTGACGTGTGTACAATGCTAATGTTTCAACTTAATTAGTCAAAGAAACAACTTCAAAATTTCCTATCTAAAAGGATCCGTTTAGCGCCAATTTTTTTTTTTTATATGGTTTTGACATTTGCGAAGTTTTGAATGAATTACTTAGTTTACCCAAACTAAGAATCTAATAACCTATTTTGTGCATGTAAACAGTTGTTTCTTGCATTCATTGTTAAAATGAAGTGTAATTTTCATAATCTGTGCCTAAAAGTGCGGCGGTTAGTGGAATAATTTATTTCAAAATAAATTCAGGTTCGTAATCCTTGATGTTGCAAAGGAATTCAGCCGAGCATGACTCAACGTGTAGACAACGCATTGAACATGTTAGTCATCCGTCTTGAGTTCGATGCGCTTTTTGTCCTTGTCATTGTAGAACAAAAATAGATATTAGGAGTTTTCCTCGCTATTTCATTGAACTTTTTATTAATTTATATCGTGAAGAAGAGTCTACAGATTTGAAATTGGACCATAAATAAACTAACCACATTTGACCATAGGTATGATTAGTTTATTTATGACCGTAATGAGTTTTCTTCTCAACTCATTGGGAATAATGTGTTACCTACCATGTTTATGTAATACATTATAATTAAATAAATAAATAAATATCTGAACCGACTGAGCAGGGTCTCGCGTCGAACCACTTGAGCTGCATGACACAAGAGCGCCACTCGAGCGTGTGGACAGAACGACGATCATAGTTCCAAGTAAACATATTCGATCGAGCCAAACCGTCGAACATGAATGGGCGTAGGTACAAGGATTTAGTTACGAACTTGCCAACTTATAAGGACAATGTTTTCAATGACTAACAATCAAAACATCTGCTTTATAAATTTGTTTTTCAACACTCATTATAAACACATAACCTTAGAATTAGATCAATCAATTTAAAATATTTCCTTGCATTACATTTCCATATTGTTTATCTTGGATTTTTCGTCATAGAGCGCAATGTTATTCTGACGTCTTTCATTTCACGAAATACATATTGTTATTTATCCAACAAGTATACAATTAAAATATGTTTAAAATGTGTAAACGACTCACCATTTTGCTAGCTCCGGTGTCCGTCAAAGCTCGTTATTGTTAATAAAGTATTTATTGGTTTAATTGAATGACAATCAAGTAAAATAAATTCACTCTGTATGAAATTTACTCGTTTTGACAGATGATAGCAAATTGCACGCACAGTAAGCTGAGTTGGCTGCCGGCTCGGTGTGGCCACTATGAAAAAATTGTTTTTTTATTTTTAAAAATATTTTTTACAAGATAAAATGAATAATCTCTAAAGTGTCTAAAGCATGTCTGGCCAATTCAAATTGCACCACGGGCCGCATTGACGACCTAAATTTTTCCGAGGGCCGCACGCATAAATAAACCAATCATGCCGCACGGGTACCGCACCCGTCGCGTACTTCGGTACTTGGATGGTCATATACGCGTCGCGGGCCGCACTTCAGGCCGGTTGGCCGGCCCTGCTCTAAAGCATAAATAAACCAATCCTCTAAAGTATTGTGGCGAAGTGATAGCGATCCCAAAAAAAAATGTTTGGAATATTGTTATTAATTTAGGTACCTACCGTTTCTGCTTGAAAAATAATCGATAATAATTCAGTGAAAATGTCGGGAGAATTCCGGTATTGCATGCCGGCAACACTTTTTGAATGTTTGATTTGATTGGTTTATTTATGTCACATAAATAAACCAATTTTGTGTTTGATTTTTCAGAACAATAAAATGGGCCCTGAAGAAGATTTAATTGGTTGAGCGCATAAACCAATTTCATTTCAAAGTTTGACGTAATCTCTCTTTCTTCAACCAATCCACCTAGATCAGGGGTTCTCAAACTTATAAGTATCACGCCTCCCTACTGCTTAAAATGAATATGCCCCCGCCTCCCCTCGGCTCAGGGCCCAGCAAGTAACAGCAAGTGGGCTCGCCAAGCAATTGTAAAATAAAATAAGGGTAGGTAATAAAGTTCAAAAATACATTTTTAGATGTTTTATTATAAAAATATTTCTTTTACACACGTGTTATAAGAAGAGTCAATGCGATGGATGAGCTTGCATGTTTTTGACAAGATTTTGAATGAAGAGCGGAGTGGTGACCGCCGCCCGTACCCTCGCCCCCCTCCACATATATTCGCGCCCCCTACTTTGAAAATCAATGACCTAGATCATCAACACGATATTTTCCAAGTCATAATAAAATACGTGTGAGTGGTCTATTACCTACGCTTAGTTTGGAATATTAATTGGTATTTTTTTCTAAATATAATGGTGAACTCTAACACGTGAACCAAAATTAACAGACCTATTGTTTTATGACGTTAATATTATGTTAATAAAGTCTGGCTAAACGGTTCAATGATAGTCAAAATTACAATATATACAGTTACTCACCGTCAGGTCAACGGGTGACTGAATCACAATTATTAAAATTTTGATTGTCTTATAATATCAACTGGTTAGTACCCGGCATCCGTTGTAATGCCTCTCAAAGAAAGAAAGTATGTTTTAATTCTATTTACCGGGGACGGGTGGAAAAGGACACGCTGGGAAGGAATGGGGGAGGGTGGGGACGAGGGAGGGGCAGAAGAGTATTGAAAAGGAGGCATAGTAGCGGTAGGGAATAGCAGGGGGTAAATTAGGAAAATCTATGCTCCTCACACGGACAGCTGTGAGAAGTGTGTGTATTTTAGGGGAAGGAAGGAGGGAGGGTGAGACTGTGAGAGGAATCCGGGAGGGGGGAAAACAAAGGTGTGGGTCCGTGGGAGGGGGGACAATGGAATAGGGAAGGCGTGGGGAGGGGGAGGAAGGCGGGGAAGATGGGAGGGGTGGAAAAATTTCATCAAATCAAAATGACATCTACATGATGATCTAAAATCATGTAATCTATATTTTTACTCCAAATATATCCAGGAATCGCTGATCGCTGTTACATCCTGTTAATAAATTTCGGTTAACTAATTTGATCGATTATGGCAACCCTGTACAGGCCACGTCCATTTACCGAGCAGGGTCAACTATTACCTTCGTTATATGACTCGGTCCTTGTACATATTTCCTCCAAGGTTATTACTTATCACTTATTATTGTAACTGAATTACCTTATGAAGTTCAGACAAATGTCCCCTCAAATTATGCTCATTAGGTAGATATATGTGACACATTGCATATTGACTGCTCCTGCTCATTTCTATTGCAAGGAATGTGCTTGTACATGGGGTCCTAGCATGGTCGATCGATAAGGATTGGTAGGATAACTTTCGGTAACTTCTCATCGTTCCCTAGGGCAACTGCAGATCGCTAACGTACAAATAACAGTTGACGTCGAATATATTAAGAACACTCAGTCATTGTGAACTGTTATTTATT
Organism: Limnephilus lunatus; assembly: GCA_917563855.2. NCBI lineage: Eukaryota > Metazoa > Arthropoda > Insecta > Trichoptera > Limnephilidae > Limnephilus > Limnephilus lunatus. Next base: position 19,854,502 of record OU830596.1, on the reverse strand, counting down.
TGTTAGCGACCTGCAATCGTACTAGGCAACGATGAGAAGTTACCGAAAGTTATCCTATCAATCCTTATCGATTGACCGTGCTAGGGGGTCTGGCTCCGCAGGTTTTTGCTGCTAGGCCCTGCGAGCGGCGGGCGACACGACAGTACATAGCTTACTCACAAACTATCATCCGTATCCAGACTGGAGAGATTAATGAAAGTGCAAATTCAAGAGTAGGGGAAGTCGGGGCGTGTTGTGACTAAATTACAAAACTAAGTATAGTAGAAAAATCTTTAATGAAATCAAAGGTTTGACATTTTAATAGAAACAAATAAGCCAATATTATCAATCCTGTTAACATCCGAATAAAGCGACACAATATTATTTTACAAAATATGGGAATTATCACAACCCGTGGGGTAAGTTGTGACAATGGTGGGGCAGGTTGTGACGAACAAATAATTAAGTGGAAGAAATAGGTAGGTACGTAATAAAACTGGTAAAAACAATAGTCCTTATAATATAATATTATAGTCAGTTAAATAAAAGTGGTTATAGTACGATATACGATAGGTACGCGTATACCTCCAATGTAATAAAAATAAATAAAAATAATTAAAATCAAATCCAGTAAAGCAAAAGTCGCAGATGAAGTCAGGAATTTATTCGTCCACTCCGGCACATAACTCTTGATATCATCTATGACTATGACATTTTATGCTCCTCACCCACCTTTCACCAGAATATCATTAGAATAAGGTTTTTTTTTTAAATTAGCTCCACACAAAAGGCCCTGAGGAAAATAAATCCCCTCAAGGCCTAGGTGTGTCATCTTTGGGGATGCTGTGTGGAGGCTCTTTTTAGGAAAGGGAGGAGAGGAAGATCTGGGAAGGAAATGGGTATTAGGCGTGGGTAGGAATCTAGAGGTCAGTGACGGACGAATCCATCCCTCCCACTGCGGTGCAAGGCGATGTTCCGAGAGAGTACGGCTCCCTCAATCGATCGCCAACTAATGAACAACAGTTCACAACGACTAAACGTTCTTAACTTATTCGACGCGCACGTTGTTTGTATGTTAGCAACACGCAGTCGTGCTCGGGAACGATGAAGAGTTATCGACATTATTGATAAATTAGCTTTTTGCACGTTGCAGGCAACTAATCAGTTAAAATAATAAACGATTTGACGTGTCAAAGCGAGAAGGGTGGCGTCTACTAATATCTACAGGAATTCAAAAAACTGATCAAATCGGACTAATATCTATGAGAACCAAAGTTAGGACGAATATCTACAGTTCAAACTGCTGACTAATATCTATGGAAATTACTAATAAATCAGTTCACTTCGACTAACTTGTTTTATTACTTGTTACCTCAGAAGTATTTTCTTCAACACCAGCTGCCTCCCGCCGGTTTCTGCCTGTCTTCAGCCCTGGTACCTACCTCCTCCAGACCAGCCGGCGCTACTCCAGGACACCGCAAGGCGCCAGGCTCAGGCAGAAGAATAGGAACATCCAGTGTCCCTTACTCATCAGACACTGGTTGCACGGAGGCCAGCTTTATTATTTTCTCCATCATCATCATCAGCTGCGTGCACTTAGACCCGGACCTATTTTGCAGTTCTTGTAAAGGCGTCACGTCTGTTACAGTTAGGTTAGGTTAGGTTCTATATAACGCAATATTACGTTATGCCAATATGCTATACATAATTACAAATCCAACCTCTGCCAGTGCTGTAGATATTATTCGTCGACATCACCTGTTCCATAGATATTAGTCAGCAGTTTGCGCTGTAGATATTCGTCCTCACTTTGGTTCCCATAGATAATAGTCAGCAGTTTGAGCTGTAGATATTCGTCCTCACTTTGGTTCCCATAGATATAAGTCAGCAGTTTGAGCTGTAAATATTCGCCCTCACTTTGGTTCTTATGTATAGATATTAATCAGCAGTTTGAGCTGTAGATATTCGTCCGACATACAGGCTGTAGATATTAGTATCTGGAGTCGCGAGAAGTGTGTGTTAAATTAAACATTTGGAAAAAAAAACCGATGTCTGAATGCAAATGAAGCGAGCAGAGTGCGCCCCCAAAAAGGGCACAAGTATAACAGTAGCAGGTACCTATACAATTTTGTATAGGTAGGTACCTGCTACTGTTGTACGTTCAGTATTTTATTTGGAAACCCAGCAGTGCCTTATCTAACAAAAAGTGGCATAGGAGCTTACTGCTCAATTTTTCACTATGTCATTCGGGTTGTGCAGGTTGATACGCGTAATTTGATACCCATAACGCCTACTTTCCTGTTCCAAAGAAGACTCCTACAACCTACAAATGAGACACTTTGGTCACTGACACCCTTTAAACCATTTAGGTATATAAACCAATGCTTTAAACGGCTCAGGGAGCTCACAGCTCAATTCAGTACACCTGCTACTGAGCCATTTCGGTCGCCCGGCTCAATGCATTCAGTAAGGGCTTGATAAATCTTTTGTCGATTGACCGTGTTAGATACCCTGGTCACAAGGTTACCTACACCAAGTATGTCAATGGAACTTGTTAGCATTATTGCTTGTAAGATAAAATTTCCCTTACTTCAGACACGCAAACACTTCCGTAACACACATATGTACCTATCACTTCACAAGTTGCCGCTTCAGAAAACTAACACCCATCATACAAGGATGTGTAGAGTTGTTAGCGAGGCTTTTATAAGAAAGCAATTGATAATATTACGAAATTAAGTAAATACTCTATTAATGAATCAATTGTGAACCATGCTGTACTTGAGGAACTTCATAAGAAACTTGCACTTAACGTTCAATTATCCTGTTTGTCTTGAGAGGACGATTCCATGTCACACGCCGCAGTGAATATATTTTTTAAAATTTGAAGTAACGATTTTTTAAACACAAATTTGTAAAGGAACAATTCAATCGAATCCGACCAGGGAAAGTGTTGCTGATGTTAGGTTTTGCTGTAGAATTTTTCAATTAGTGTAATTATTTTTGTCTGAATTTTTTATTGCGCTTGCCGGCATTTAGGCCGCAGCATTCCGGATTTCTACCGTTTTATAACATATTTCTCTTGAACACAGTTTTTAAGATTCTAAAAAAGTATATGTTATTTTTTAAGATAATATCCATACATTTGTCATGCCGAAACGGTAATTATATGAAATTCCCTTGGTAGAAAAAATCTCAAAGTACTCGTATGCTCTTAAAAATATTACAAACACGTATTTTTTCTGTTATTCAACAAGTTATATGTATGAAAAAAAATCACAGTCGTACTTTAAATGCTATGACATTTCCCATCAGATTTTTTGCTTTACTTTGGATGAGTCGTGTTTTATTAAAAACTAGCTGGTTCCCGGCATGCTTTGCAATGCCATATTCAAAATAAATTGTTTCTCCCTGCATGTCCTTTCCCGTGCGTCCCCGTACCCTCCCGCATCCTTTACCCTCACGCGTTCCCCTTACTCCTTCCCCGACCACCCTCTACCCTCTCCCGCTCCCCCATCCCGCAAACCCCACTCCCGCGTTCCATATATTCAGTTCCAGTACATTCAGGTTTCAAACAGCTCGCGTGCCACCTATTACAATTTTTTTATTATTTTTTTTTAATTTTTCGTATATTACAAATATTATTTTTTATACCTTTTATAAGAACAATCAATCAAATTTGGTACCTAACATAGGTACCTATTTAAAATATCTATAGTTTAAAAAATCCATAGACAAATCTGTTAAAAAAATAGCTGCCTGCTAAATTCAATTTCATCAAACGCGCGAACTGTCAAAGTGCGAAGTTAAAATAGTGGTTAAGTTTTAAGAAATTATTAAATTTTCTGCGCTTTTTTCTTAATTTTACTTTCCTTAAGAACCTTCTACAAAGTATTGGAAAACTTAAAAAAAAATTAATGAAATAGGTAAAGTCGTTCTGAAGTTATGGCGTGACCAAGGGAAACAGGGATTAATTTGTATACATATAGATTTTTATAATTTTAACCTAAATATTATCGTTTTTAATATTAGCGTGTTCCTAACATTCTTATTTACTTATCTTCCCTTCTTCTTTATGAGCGCTTATTACTAAGGCTTAACCTCTCCACGAGTATGGGCGAAACGGTTCGGCGAAGCGAAAAAATGCCTAGAAGAGTGTGGGTGAAACGTTTCGCCCGCGGCTATTATTCAAATATTGTCATATATAATGAAACTATTTGACTTGTTGTGGCTTCCGTTGACATCTGCGCGTAGTTTGAAGTTTTGGAAGACATAACTACAATACCAACTTCACAGTTTTATAAAAATATGACGTACTACCTAGGCACCAAAATTTTTGATATTTTTAATAGTTCAATAAGGAAAAGTTAATTCTCTCATATGAGTCGGGTAGTAACTACAAGCATGAGTTGAATTATAATGCCAATAATAGGTAATATAAATATGTATATATAATTAAATTTGGGAGCCACCTCTGGGCTAGAGCTCAAAAATATTTGATTAACCTACTTGATTCTGTGTAAAGGCTGGCGGTTCATCTGATTGAGAATCCGTTATTAACAGATCGACTGCCATCCCTAATGCTTAGACGCAATTTAGGCATGCTGAGTCTGTTCTACGACTATACTAATGGAGTCTGCTCTAAGGAGCTAGCAGTATTGATCCCCGGTGCATCGGTGTACGTGCGTGAAACTCGACTGACACGAGCGTTCACAGTTGATATAGTCTTCAACGCTGCCCAAGCGGGTGGCAACCCCCAGTTTTTACATCTGTTTAGACGGAGGCGCTCTTGTAAGGTTCAACATTTAAAAAAACATCAACAAATTCACACTCGGCAGAAGTGAAACATTCAGAAAACTAAAGTAAACCATAGTTGGGAGGCTAAAAAACTAAAGGCTAAAAAAAACTGCTAAACTCAGGCTAAACCGAGGCTTTTGCACGGCACAAAGAGGCGACCGATTAGTCTATTTCATTCTTTCGCAGGCTAAATTCTATAGATGTATATGTTTGTCTCTTTTTATAGTCGCTATTTTTCGTTTCATCGAGTTTCAAATCACAACCATGCTAAATAAGTTTTCAGTTTAAAAAAATACACTGATGAACATTCGCATGGAACTCACCTCGGCAAATTTGAAAGTCCGACAGCCTTTACTCGCTAATATTATCTTTCGACATATTATAACATTTTTTAAACTCAAAACGCAATGTTGTCTCTTTAAACTCCTTTCAACACTCACTGGCTGAACTTAAATGCCAAAAACGTATTTTAAAAAAAAACATATCGCACTTTACACAAATTCGCAACACCAAACAAAAAATAAATATTAATCCGTTATAAAAATAAAGTTAAATAGTGGGTAAAAAGAACGTTATAAAAAATCTCTGATAAAGAAGTGTTTAACAGTGTTTTAATTGATATTTCCGTGTAATATATAAGTAAGTATGTGACTGTGTTTTATTAGCACGTATTGTAAATGCTTAATGTAAATGTGAGCCGGTGGTCAATTTCGTTTTTTATTTACAGTTTGTGCTTCGACAAATCAACATCGTTTTTCGCTATGGAAGCGCCTGACGTATTGGAAGAGGCACTCACTGAAGGTAGCCACTTATATTATTGATCTTTTGGTGATTTATTATTTGGTTTTTGTTTTTAAAAATGAGGACTCTTATTATATTGTCAAGGAGAATGCAAATAAAACGTAGTTCGGTTTGGATAATTTTGTCTGTGGTTTTTGATTTTAAAATTTTGATATATTTTTATGTAATTTAAGGCTAAAGTAACTACCTCTACCGGTTACCAGACAGTAGATTAGCCCCCCAAAATGATATTTACTATAAAATTATAAAATTTTTTACCAATTTAAACGTAAAATCGACTTCAAAAACTTCCTTAATAATAAGTTGATATGAATATCAAAAGAATTTAAACACTGTTTCAATATTTTTGTACTTGTGCGCTGGTATAATGGAGTATATAGACAAGTAGATTTTTCCTTGACGCATTTGAATGAAACTATGTTTTATAAACTTTGTTATTCTGTGGTAGGTAAATCTACTCTGCACATCGCTTCGAGTCACTTAGTTATATTTTGTGAAATTAGGTGTACCGTATTTTCTCTAAACCGACTGCATATTGTATTTAAATAAGTAAGGCGGTGGGCCAATTGTCGGCGGATCAACTGTTATGGAACCACCTCTATCTACCCAAAATTTTAATTCGGCGGTCCCTAAGAACAATATCGGATCAGCGATTTTGTAGTTTTGCAGTAGAGCTGTTTAAAGTTTCCTTTCTGCGTTTTACTGTTTTTGATATCAAGAAATATATCTAGTGTTGTTTTGATATATTGCATTTCATTTAAAAATTACGAAAATACAAACTTCTAAATTAACAAAATAAGCCGACAAAACCATTTGCATTTTTAGCAGATATTATTTTTTCTTTAGAACCGTCGTCGAATTGCATATTTTATAATTTTGTCTGTGGGTGTTCTGTTTAAAATTTTGAACTCCTTTTTTGGTAGGCAATTAATTAAACGAAGGTACCTACCTACCTACCTACCTACCTATTATTAACGTTAATTTTTGAAAGCTTTTAGATTTTGGCAACATTTTCATTCCGTTTTTTTTTCACTTCGTTAGATTTAGTTAGATTAGACTACTGGATCTTCATACCACGATATTTTTTATAAATTATTCATTTGTGTGGTAGTTTGGTGTTATAACATAAAAAAACTGAGATACCTAAAATTTTGATTAAGTATTTTGTGATAACTTCCTTAATTATATTGGTACGTTGCGCGTCGCTCTTACAGATATTGTGGACACGAAATATGTTGATCAGTAGGTACCTACCTTATGTTGGTGACATTCTGATTGTAAGATTGAACTAGCAATCACGATATTTGAAGAAAGATAATTAATTATTAATAAAGAAAGTAATTTATTAATTTGAATTAGAATATTTTTTTTTTATGTGAACATTACATAAGAATCTCAACTGCCCGAAGTCGGTCGCACTATGGCATCCCCAATTGGAGTGGGCTGTGAGGCCGAAGGGTGAGGAGAGGGGAACCAGTTTAGGAAGAGCACGGTTGTGAAATATCTGGCTATTCAGATTTGGTCATCATTTTCCATTTCAAGTAGAGTTTAGATTCTGAATGATGGCCATTCACCAGGGCGATACTGAGAGTATCTTCCACTCTGAAAAGGCCTACCTACCTTTTTGTGTGTATAAATATACCTCATAAGAGCCCCAACTGCTCCGGTGTCTGTAGTCAGTGAGCCTTTGGCATCCCCAATTGAGGTATGTTTGGGGTATGTTGTGAGGCTGAAAGTAAGTGGGGAGGGGAAGGAGACGTGGATGAAAAAGGTGGAGAAGTACCTGGCTATTCAGATCTAGTCACCAAACACGACTAAAGCCATTTTAAGCCTTCTGAATGGTGGACTTACACCCGCCGAGTGATACAGAGAGTATCTTCCACTCTTGATTATCTTCTTTTTCTGATTTGAGCAGCGACCTCCGGTTCGCTAATTGAGAGCCTTGCCCCTCAATCACGGAGGCCGTCCAGACCATCTTATCTATCGAGAAGCAGGTAACTTGCAAGTTGAACAAAAACGAGACTGCTTTATAGTTTGTTTACTGAAATTCATACAATATCCTTGCTTATACAGGTTACTTAATAAATATCTACTTGCACTTTTATTGTGCGCTTCGGAGCGTTTGCAAAAAACCTGTCTTGAAATGCAACCAGCCCAAATAAAGGTTAAACTTGTACCTTGACGTTCAAATACAGCTACTCGAATATGAAGTTGCACTCGTCATTGCCAAAGAAAAATTACAACGAAAAATATGAATACCGAATATTATACCTTTTAATACATTTAAAAAAAAAATTGAATATTCATTTAGCCTTTTATAAAATGGTCAATATAATATGTTCCAGATAAATAAAATCGGATGTATTTAGCTATCTAGGTTACAAACCAATACTTAGAACGATCGTTTCCAAGGAAAAAAAGGTAGTTTCCTATGATATGGAAAAATTATTCGAAGATAATATTGCATTCTAATATTTGAAAATATGAGAATGACAATTATGACGGTTTGATGAAAGGTGGCAATGGCTGAATTGGTAAAAGCGCACGTCCCGGTTAGATGAGAAGTTCTGGATTCTTTTATTTTGGAAAAGCGAAAGTTTTGGCAGTTTCTCCTGAAACATTTTATATGAGATGCGTATTTAATATTGGTGTTTAAAGTTGCGGAATCTTTCCGGCTAAAATATTTTTTTAAAACATCTTAGCAGGTCTCGGTTTTTCGGCCGCAAATCTGTTTTCCGTAAAAGACAACGGAAAACTCTGAAAAAAATGTGACACTTTAGATCCTGACCTATCTCAAAATTATCTAACATAATGGATAAGGATAATGATGATGATGAGGATAAGGATGAGGATAAGGATAAGGAGGGTAAGGATAAGAGGGAGATATAAATCAGTGAAGTTTTACTTCAGTCGTGTGGTTTAAAGCACACTCGTTTTTTTTAAATTTAAGTTAAAAATTATATACTGAAGCAATTGTCGATGCGCAATGTCCGTTTTGTCAGTATCAGAGATGGCGTTGTGTACTGATTTATAATTTTTGAAATGGGTTAATAACTGCTAGTAATATATTTCAGTCATAATATTTTTGCTCTGCGTTAAAGTAATTACTAAGTGACAAAACACAAAAACCGAAAAGTTAACGGTAGTGATTCCTTTTTGTGACACCAAGGACTAAAATCTATAAACTTCATATTAGTGATTTACCGTACCTACGGAGTATAATCAGCAAAAACAAAAATATAACTTAATATCATCACCAAGGTGTAACGCAGGTAGTAATTAAATTTACTTACAAAATGCATTGCAATATCTGCCCGGATCCAGTTATAACAGAAGAGTCAATTTTTATGTGCTCTACGTGCAAAGGCACATTTCATCTAGCCTGCGGGGGAATAACTGAGAACAGTTTCCGTAGGCTCACTCAGGAACGGCGTGCGCTACTAAAATGCAAACAGTGCAAAAATACGAAGACAGCAGTGGCGGCCGCTTCGGGCGTAGCGGAGACAATTAGCGGTAACGAACCTTTGGAGCCAGGTAGAAAAATGAACAATAAAGGACCGACAATCACCGCTCAGGCCCAAGCAAACTTAGAAGATCTGCAAGGGTTAGTCTTGGATAAGACATCCAATCTTGAAAGGAAACAAAATGACATCATGGAACAAAACAATAAAATTTTAGAAAGCATTCAATTCATGAGCTCACAATACGAGGACTTCCTAGTAAGGATCCGTGAAATTGAATCAAGGAACGAGGCGCTTACAAAAAAGAACATCGATTTGGAAGCCCGGATTAATGTACTGGAGGACCGTCTTGAATTCCAAGAGAGAGCTCTCAAGGCCAACAACTTAGAAATCAGAGGAATCCCGGAAAATAAAGGAGAAATACTACAAGACGTCATTTTTAACATCTGCCAAAAAACTAAGTCCAACATCCAAATCAAAGACATAGACGCTATTCATCGAGGAGCAAAAAAATTAAATAACAAATATCCGAGAGAAATAATAATCAAACTCAAATCGAATATAGCAAAAGAACAACTGTTAGCGGATGTGAAATCATATAACAAAAACAACCCGAATTTGGAAGACAAATTAAATACCTCGAACATTGGTATTGCTGGCCCGACTTCAAGAATCTACGTTTCCGAACAGCTGACATTTCGGGGCAAGCAACTATTTTGGAAGGCTAGACAAGAAGCGAAAGGAAAGGGGTACCGGTTCACGTGGACCCGAGCGGGTCAGATATATGTTAGACACGATACAGGTGCTAATGCAATATGTATATCTGATGAAAGCAAGCTCGCAGCGATGTAATACAACGGAAAGAACCAAAATATCGAGGTATGTACCGTCTCGCCCGTCTACAGGTATATGCAATAAAGCCGAAACTCAGCGATACAGCGAAGTTACCAGTCCTCATTACACTATTTACCATGATGTAAAACGATTAGCGTTGATTAATTATTTCACTAGTCAATTGTACGAACACACCCCATCCCGCTCATTTACACTTATTATTTTGTTACCATCAACATATTATAATTTTTTTATCACAACGTTTCAGCGGTTGCAAACATTCTGCTTTATATTATCAAATCACTGTCAACTTATTTCCACACACACCTATCTATTCAACTACATTGAGAAGAGTTTTAATTTTAATAACATATTATTGGAACGCTGTTTGCTATTCTACATTCAACAAACTTTTAATTATGTTTGATTTACCTTATGATATTAATAACCATTCAGGTATATTCTGTAACTCAAATATTATTGATAACTTGAATAATATAAAAAACTATAATTGGGGCTCCTACAGTCTAAAGATTATACATCAGAACATAAGAAGCATATCTAAACTTGACGATTTCCTAATTTTCTTAGATCAATTTAATAACGCGTTCGATGTAATAATCTTATCGGAGTGCTGGATAAATAAAGAGTACACCTCAAAAGCAATTCAAAATTACTCAGAATATCATACTAACATAATTCTAAATAAATCAAGTGGAATTGTAATTTACATCAGAGACGGTCTACAAGCACAAGTTGATGAAATATTACTACCACAAGCAAACTGTATGAAAATCGTATTGAACAATAACTTATGTATTTTCGCAATCTATAGGTCACCCTCTTTCCAAAATATTGACACTTTTTTGAATTCTCTACAATCTAACATCAACAGTTCAAAACAATTAGAACGGCAAATAATTTTAGGCGATTTAAATATTAACACGATCCCCGAGTACCACCGTCAATCCGAAGATTATCTGTGTCTGTTAACGGAAAATGGGTTCATGCAAACAATTAACAGCCCTACTCGAGAACAGGGCTCAAGTAAATCTTGTCTTGACCACATTAACGTTAAAAAAATTAAACATTGCGACTCATTTGTTATTCACACCACAATTTCTGACCACTACACTACAGCTCTCTGTCTTAAAAATAAGCCTCCCACCGCAGTCAAAATTAAATACATACCTCGAATAAACTACTTCAATCTACTTGAGGACTTAAATTCAGAAAAATGGGAAAACGTTCTAAACCAAAGAGATACTGACTCAGCAATGACAGAATTCATCACCAAGTTACATGATTATATAGCCAAACACACTAGTAAGAAACTCATATCTAATAAACAATTAAAACTTACACCATGGATCACCCCTGGCCTTGTCAAATCAATTCATAGAAGGAACCAACTACACAAAAAGGCGAAAAGTAGCCCAGAGAATAATATATTACAAACCCGCTATAAAAAGTATAGGAACTTGTGTAAAAAAATAATCATTTCAACTAAAGAAAACTATTTTAAAAACATTATTTACGAAAATAACTATACACCAAAAAGGCTATGGGAAGCATTTCGCAGTATAACTAAAACCAAAATCAATAAATCATCTGAAATTAAATCACTACACATTGATAACACTATCACATCAGACCTAAAAAAGATAGTAAACTTTGCAAATAACTATTTCACGTCAGTGGGAACCACTCTGGCCAAAAAAATTCTCGACAAAATTAACACAACTGAAACTGATCTCGCTAAGAAAACTGGCTGTAATCTCGAGCATAAAATAGATAATATTCGAACTACGTCACACGAAGTGATGAAAACAATTGACGAACTTAAGTCATCCAATGCGTGTGGCCCAGATAAGATCTCTACAAACCTGTTAAAAATTATAAAATCCGCCATAGTATCACCCATAACGTTCATTTGTAATCTAAGTTTTAACTCTGGAAAATTCCCCAATCATTTAAAACAATCAATTGTTATTCTTCATCACAAAAATGGGGATAAATCACAGATCAACAACTACCGACCTATTTCTTTGATCAACTCTGTGTCTAAAATTATTGAGAAAATTGTTAAGAATCGGCTCACCCTATACCTAGAAAACAATAACATCCTTTCCAATAGTCAATACGGTTTCCGTCCAGGTTTAGGCACTGAAAATGCTATTGCTAAATTGACAAAAATTATCTCTAATAACATAGATAGAGGTACAAAATGCATTGCGCTCTTCCTGGATCTAGCCAAAGCATTCGACACTATCTCTCATAAAATCCTGTTGAATAAACTACAGCGCATTGGTATACAAGGTCAGCTCTTCAATCTGTTGTGTAGCTATTTAGATAACAGGAGCCAAAGAGTGCTTATCAACGACACTATAAGCGATTCAGCTAATATTAAATTCGGTGTACCCCAAGGAAGTACTTTAGGACCACTTTTATTTAATATATATATAAATGATCTATGTAACAGTTCCTTTGCCGACCACATTATTACCTTTGCTGACGATACAGTTTTATTATTTGAAAGCAAAAACTGGAATGTTGTTCACAGTAAAGCAGAAGTGGGTTTAATTAAGGTTAAACAATGGTTAGACAACAATCTCCTCACGCTTAACTTAGATAAAACCAAATTCCTCCGTTTCAGTGCAACACAAGCAGGAAAACCAAAAGAAATACACAACATCCTTATACACCATTGTAATGACCAAACCACTTGTAAATGCTTAAACTTAGAATGTGTCGATAGCATAAAATATCTTGGAATCATGATAGATTAGTCTCTGAGATGGGACGAACATATAGTCTCAACTTCCATAAAGATCAGAAAACTTACTCATCTATTCATGTCTGTTAGAAATATTCTTCGCGTAAAAGATCTGAAACAAATGTACCATGCCTTGTGCAACTCATTGCTAGAATATGCTTCCTTGGGATGGGGCGGCTGTTCCAAAACAATAATGGATCCTTTAGCAAAAGCACAAAAATCACTTCTAAGGGTCATCCTTAAGAAACCCTTCAGGTATCCCAGTGATCTATTATTTGAAGAGATACGTGTTCTTGATGTACGGCAACTATACATAAGAAAAATTATTTTACATACACAAAAACACCGACACCAATATTCATCCATTGATCATCTCCACAACACCCGCCATGCAGGGAGGAATCCAGTGGTTCCACCTACTACAAACACATCACATGCCCAAAGACAATACTCCTACTTAGGGCCTAAATTGTTCAACATCATACCCGATGCATGGAAATCGAAAAATACAAGCACTTTACGGAAATGGGTTAGCAATTGGCTTCTAGATATGGGGAGAGTCAAGAGCGAACATATGCTAACACAATCTCACATACCTAATATGTACTAAAAAGTTTATGTTATTCAAAAAAAAAAAATCTTTTGCTCTGTTTTCTTATCCTTGTAATATAACGACTGTTCTTTGATTCTTGTAAAATAACGACCAGGCGTTTCAAAAATAAGTCCTGAAATTATCTATATAAATACATAGGAAATTCATATGTCATGTCATAATTATATTCTGGTTTAAATGGATTATTTCTATTACTTACTTATGGTACTTATTAAAATTAAATAGTCAAAAATAAATTGGGAACTAATATGTCAAATATTGGCAAATTATAAATATAAATGTGTAAATTCTAATATGCAATTGATAATGTTCTCCAAAAAGACCTCGAAAGAATTTCAAAATTGTGATCGCCCAAAAGAAGCTATTTACCTATTCTGAAGACAATTATTGATGTAATTAAATGTAGTAAATTTAAAATATTATATGTAAAATATAAAAATCCACAGTTCCGAACTCCTGCAACTTGCAGTGGGAGGTACTGAAGGTACTCGTACCATCGAAACAGCGCGCTGCGGCGCATTGGAACTCGAAACATACTAAGGTGTTATTGAAAGTTATTATTGCAATTTTGTAAACCTAAGATCACCTTACTTTAAATTTTGGTTGTATACATTTTTATATTATGTTTGTATTCTTTCTTATCGTAACTTATTGATAACACATATCTCACTGTACTTAAATTTATATATTTTTTTTGCTCATATCTTTATTTCATGTATATGTTTTTAATTCCATCATAACTTTATTTGTTCTAGTTTTTTTTTCTCTTAAAAAAAATAGAACAAATAAAGTGACGTATATAAAAAAGTTACGTATATAAAAAAAAAGTATTTATATATCATTTGTCATAATATATTGAGTATATAAATGGTTTCTTTCAAGATATCCTATGATATCTTGAAAGAGACCATTCACATGTTAAAAATATTATGAACTGAATATACAATTTGGCTGTCCTGAAACGGGTATCCTTCCCAGTTGGACAGACAAAGTATAATTTTCTCACTTATTGTAATATGTATGCATATATAAATAAATAAATAAATAAATAAATAAATTTAAATTATTGTATTTTTCCTGTGGAGGGGTGCAGACATACGTTCACCGTTTGTCCCATTTTCGACTGTTGACATTTAGTGCGTAAGAAAGAGGGACGGCATTATATGTGAACAAAAGACCATTCCGAATTGAAACGTTGCTTGAAATGGCATTAGCCGTGTTTGGTGACCAGATCCGAATAGCCAGGTACTTCCCCACCTTTCTCTTTCCTATCTCCTTCCCATTCCCACTACCTTCAGCCTCACAACATACCCCGATTGCGGATGCCATAGTCTCACTGGCTTCAGACGGGAGCAGTTGGGACTCTTGTGCGGTATTCATATTAAAAAAAGGCAAAATAATCAACGCATTAACATTTGACGTTTTGGAATTCACTCACTACTCAATATCACAATATTCCTGCAGCTCTTTCAAAAGATGAGAATTCATTCGATGGACGCTCACCTTAATGGTGAGCGTCGACCTGTCCGCGCCGGCCGCAACGTACGCACGGCACGCAACGGATTTTTCTATATCTTTATATGAATAAGTACAGCACTGCGTCCACTACCGGCAAATACCGGTGGTCGGTGCTAGCCGGATTTTTCTATAAAGATATAGAAAAATCCGTTGCGTGCCGTGCGTGCGTTGCGGCCGGCGCGGACAGATGGACGCTCACCATTAAAAGACATTGGAATTAGAGTTGTTAGCGCGGTTACGATCAAAAGTTTAATGGGTTCAAACCTCGTTAAAATACGTTTGAAATTAGATGTATAATATAGAAAAAAAACTCTGTTTTACTGATTGATTTTTTTTTTTTTTTTTTTTAAAACCATTTGTAAATTTTTACATACAAGATTTCAAAAGCAAAACAATCATTAACCCCTCCTACCTTGAGCATGTTTTGTCAGAATATCAGAATATTTTCGTTTTGAAATACAATCCAAATAAATGTAATATTCTTGAACACTTCCGATAACTAAAAACTTTATTTGAAAGGTGATGAAATACGCTTTCAAAAGTTGTTTTAAGAAATAAACATTACATTTTTGAAATATTTTTTTTTAAATGCATAACTTACGTTTTTTTATATATTTTACTTATTTATTTATTATTATTATTATATTTTTACTGATAAAAAAAAAGAAAAACACCCACATATTTTTGACAAAAATCTAAAAACTTCCACATATTTTATTAGACATTTTTTTGGCAGTAATATAGGCATTTCACAACTCCGTAGCTCATGACGGAAAACCTTTGCAAGATGAAAATATTTCCGCTGCTATAAAAAATCGACACTAATTTGCGAAAACTACATCAGATAACAGATTTATTTTCTTAATAAAATTTACATTTGTCAACTAGGTAATTCAAAAGCCTTCGAATGTAATTAGGTACCTACTTGCACACCGGTAACTAAATTACTTGTAAATACGGCTCATTCATGATCGCTGCAATTACTTTAATAAATTTTTGCTTTTTTTAATAATTGAAGGTTTAAAGACGATCGCCTTGACATTTCTACACAGTTGACTTTGCACTTGAAACCTGCCAAATTGAGAATTTTTAAATGGGTACTTTTGAAGTGAAACTTAACTAACTAACTAACTAACCATCACGCCGTTTCCCCGAAGGGGTAGGCAGAGAGGACGGACCACCAAACAACTCGGTCTTGGCACACACTCCTTGCCTCGTTAACATTCATACATCGTCTCATACATGCTCTTCTATTATTCTGACTCTTGACATGGCCCGACTCAAGTATCTGAATCACTTGGTCGTGCCATGTCTTTCTCGGGCGTCCCCGACTTCTTCTACCATTCACATTTGCGTCATATATTCTCCTTACACTCCTTTCCTCGTTCATTCTCTCTACATGCCCGAACCATCGGAGCGTTCCTTTCTTGATCTTACTCATAACGCTTACATCAGCCTTGCATTCTTTGCGGATTTCCGCGTTTCTCACACGATCATACATGGTTTTACCACACATACGCCTCAGGGATCTCATTTCTACAGCATTCAGTCTACTTTCATCCTTCCTCTGCCAGTTCCTTGCCTCACTGCCATACATCAGGGTAGGTACCAGTACTCCATTATGGACGGCTAGTTTTGCGTCTTTGGACAGTTTTTTGTTGGTGCCAACGGCGTTCAGTTCTCCATTAATATAGTTACCTACATTCACCCTTCTTTCAATATCTCTTTCAGCCTTCCCATCTCTCGTAAACATACTTCCCAAATGAACAAACTCATCCACCTGCTCCAAGTATTCATCGTTCACAACTATATTGCATAACGTTTTCGTACTCTCTCTTTCAAACACCATGACTTTAGACTTACTTACATTCATCATTAACTCATTCTTCATACATACTTCTTTCATCCTTGACACGAGAGACTGTAGATCTTCCATACTGTTAGATATCAGCACCGCATCATCAGCATACAACAGGCAACATACTTTTAGATTACTCAATTTCGCGCCCAATCCCATCTCTTTTAATTCTTGCATACAATTATCCATGTATAGATTGAATAACCACGGCGACATTACGTAGCCTTGTTTAACACCTTTTGTGATGTCAAACCACCCCGTAAAATCGCCGTTCACCCTAATACATGCAACGCTTCCCTCATATAGAGACGCAATTGCCTGTATGAGATTTGTATTCACTCCATACTTGGACAATACCTTCCATAGCTTTTTCCTTTCAACTCGGTCGTATGCTTTTTGTAGATCTACAAAGGCACAGAAAAGTTTCTGGTTTTTTTCAAGAAACTTCTCAGTGAGCATACGCAATGAGAAAATCTGGTCCATGCACCCCCTTCCACTCATAAAAGCACCTTGCACATCCCATATTTTATCTTTTGTTTCCATTCTTACCCTTTCAATCAATATTCTACCATATAGCTTGCCGACTGAACTAAGAAGGCTAATAGCCCTATAATTCCCACATTCCATACGTGACCCTTTACCTTTGTACAATGGCATGATTACAGCCCTCCTCCAATCTAGTGGCGAATAACCCTCCTCTAAACATTGGTTGAAAAGTTTGCACAACCATGTGAGAATAATACGGCTATCCCCCTTAAAGTATTCGGCAGCAATATTGTAGAAACCCACAGCCTTACCATTTTTCACACATTTAATAGATCTTTTTATTTCATCCGTGCTGATTTTGGTAATATTCACTACATCATCGTTCACACCCGATTCACCGCTGGGATTACAGTCATCCGGGCTACTTTCGAGTGAAACTTCTTTGAGTGAAACTCGATGAAGCGGAAATTACTGACACCAAAAAGAGACATATTTAAAAAAAATAGCGACAATAAAAAGAGACAAACACATACATCAATAGGATGTAGCCTGCGAGAGAATGAGATAGTATAATCGGTCACCTCTTTGTGCGGTGCTTCGTGGCCTTCCCACTCATGTCTACTTTAGTTTTCTGAAGGTTTCATTTCGACCGCGTGTGAATTGCACACTCTTATTAATAGATATGACAGCTGTTTCGACGTTCAAGGTAATTTTTAAACCTAGGTTAGGGCGCGTTGAGATGACTTATTTATATGATTCTATTTACCCCCACCCAATTTTAATTTTTATGCTGCCTAAAATCATTTAATATCGGTTTAACCGATTTACTGAGAAAACAATTGTGACAACCGATTCTCTATTTTGTGGCGTACTTTGAAATCTATTTTCCTTGCATTAAATGGTAATTTTTTTCTTAATCGTTCAGCTATGACGTGATTGCTATTGGCTTATTTATAATACAAAATTAAACATTAATAAGGCAATAGCAGTCAAGTCATTATTAAACAATTAAGAACAAATTACCGTTTTATGATCATTTTGTTTATTTTGCTTTATAACAATACCGAACAACATGTAAAACTAGTATATTTATTGTAAAAAAAATATTAAGTAAATAAATAAAAAAAAGAGTTAAAGCAGATTTAGTACCCATAGAATAGAGAATCTACTGTCACAGTTATTTTCTCAGTTCATAGGTTTAACCGGTAATATATCATTACAGGGGTAAATAGAACCATATAAATAAGTCGTCTCAACGTGGCTTAACCACAATTTGAAAATTGTCTTGAAAGCCGAAATAGCTGTCACAATAATAAATAAAAACTAAATTACTCAAAGAACATTCCCCACCTTCCTCTTTCTCATTTCCTTCCCTTCCCCACTTACCTTCAGCCTCACAACTTAAGCAATTTGAGAATTTTTTTCATTAGCTCCACACAGGAGGCCCTGAGGAAAATAATTTCCCTCGGGGCCCATATCATCTTAAGAGATGCTGCGTGGAGGTTTTTGGAAATGAAGGAGAGGAAGTTCTGGGAAGAAAATAGGTATGAGGGGTGGGTAGGAATCTGAGAGTCAGTGTGTCCAGGAGTGACGGACGTACGAAACCACCCCTCCAACCGCGTTGCAAGGCGATGGGTCCAGAGATTTCGATTGGAGAGGATAAAAGACCCCTTTTAACCAGTCTCTCTCGATCCTACCTACCACGCGGCAGATGGGCAGACACATCCGCCACCAAGACCTAGATAAACATGAACCCGGGCACCCCTGCTAGTCACTACTGTAGCGAACTATTTGGGGTGACCATGTCAGAGGTGTTGGTTATCCAATGGTTCCTGGGGCGGCGGTCACCATACCCGCCTCCCAAAATATAAATAAATAATAATTAAATCGTAGCTACCCAAAATTATGCAACCGTTAACTTGAAAATTTGCTTCCAAGACAGTTGCAGTTGATCCGGCACCCGGGCATACCTATATACAATATGGTGACCAGACAACTCAGAATGAAACCAACTCAGAAGCACCTCAGAAAGGTCATTAAGAGTGATGATAAAAAAACATAAAAAAATTGTTTAAATAGGTTAAGTTGGGTTAGGGTTACCGGCTATTTTAAAATTATTTTTTTGTAGCTTTTAATGACCTTTCTGAGGTGTTTCTGAGTTGGTTTCATTCTGAATTGGCATGGAACCATACAATATGCAGTCGGTTCAGGGTAAATATTGTATACCTACTTACATAAAATATAACTAAACCTAATATAAGTGTCCTTAAAGGGGTGTGCAGAGAGGGTGTATCGCCGAATAACAAAAGTATAGAACATATTTTCATTCAATGCTTCAAAGAATAAAACTGCTTATCTATAGTATATACTGTATGTACCCAATTATGAGTACCAAAAATCGGTTCCATGCCAACTCAGAATGAAACCAACTCAGAAAGGTATTTAAAAGTTATGAAAAAATAATTTTAAAATAGCCGGTAACCTAACCTAACTTAAAGTATTATCCATTTTTTAACTGACCTTTCTGAGGTGGTTCTGAGTTGGCTGGTCACCCAAAAAATCGACACTGTAAATAATAAATTCGATTAATATTCATAGATACCTGCTTATTTTTGAAGTGGATTTTATTTCGAAATTCGTAAATAATGCACAATAAATTATAATTGTATAATAAATATCATTTCCGATGATTGTTGGAGGATCAACTGTCGGGTCACCCGAAAATTGACTTAATGTCACTTAAATTAGACGTTTTAGAACCGTCTACAGCAGAAGTGACCAACACAAATCGTTTGGTGGGCCAAACAAAAAATTACTGAGCTTAGATTAGCCTCGGGGGAGTGTGGGGGGGGGGGGGGGAGCAGTCAGTATGGCAACCTTCAATGCTAGAAGGCATAAACTGAATATATGCGCCATGTGTGTCGTTTGCACTCACCCTCCACTTGTTAAGATCAGGTTATAATCGATATGTGTGCGGTAAAATAGTGATGTGTTTGGAAGGTGGTGATTGGAATTGATTGCGAAAATAATTTTCTAGTGCAGCCATACGCCTGCCACTTTTCAAGCGATAAATCAAAACACTTATCGAGAGTCCGAGGTCTAATAACAAGAAAGTTCTAATTTCATAAAATCTATAAGTATATATATATAAATGTTTTTGTATGTGCGTTTCTTATGCGTTGCTAAACCATTCACCCAATAGCGATGAAACTTTGGGGATTTGATGTGCGCATGCACGCGATGGTTTCTATTTACCTAACAATGTGTTGCTAAACCGTTCAACCGATTGCGATAAAACTTTCGTAACTTGTTGTGAGCACGCCCGCTAATGTTTCTATCTATATATATACATATATATATTTATTTTTTTTTTTAAAAAGAAAGACAAACATTCCCGGGTTACGAATAACCCAACAATGTTTGAAAATCTCCTACTACCACCACGGAAAGCCGAAAATGTTGCTTGTGTTGTGATGGAGGACTTAGCCAGCAGAGGAATCGAACATGCGACGCCCAGGTGGGACCCAAGCGCTATGCCCACTCAACCACTGACTGGTATATATATTAGTGAGCTCTGGCATTATGAAATTTGTATAAAAAATTGTAATAGGTGGCACACAACCTGTTTGAAAACTGTATATATCGGGACTGAATGTATGGACTGCGGGAATGGGGAGGGGAACGCGGAAGGGGGGTTTGCGAAACTAGCTAGTATAATATAAATATGATAAAATTACGAGAACATTTTTTAAATTTTTTTGTATGAATACCAAAATCCAAAACATAGAAAGCTTAAAACTTTAATTTCGACCGCAAAAAATCTTTAATAATTGGGCCGCACGAGGCTCACGGGCCGCAGTTGGGAATGCCTGGTCTACAGGTACATTTAGTTGCTTTAGGTCAAGCGATGAAATACCGAAGTCTGCTTTATAATTAATTTGTATTCAAAGTCAAAAGAATTGTTAAAAAAGCCAAATTGAATAATTTGTTTATGAAAACTGAATGGTCGATTTTATATTTACCGTAACGATTCACGGTAGCGGTATCGTGAATCGTGATGGCATAAAAAAGCCAATAAACATTCGTTCTTTATCACAATATCGCTACAGCTCTCTCAAAATATGAGCTTCACAATGTACGTAAGTCTGTTCCCTGAAAAAATAAATCATTTTCTTGCACCTCTCTCACACACCGCACCGTGACACCCCTACCAATACTATTAACCGTGACGATAATTTTGAAAGTATGGAATATTGGATATTATATATACAAGGATAATATTGAAGTGTGAGCGAAATCCAAACATTCAAAAACGTTCAATGTCAATGCGAAGATGGTTTTGCTTTTGTTCTTAAACATATAATTCTGCCGCTCTTTTTTACACACTAAATGACCAACATTCTTAATAATTGACCAAAATGAGACAAAATGTGAACGTATAAAAAAGGAAAAATACAATAATTTTCATACATCTCCCTCATACGTATAAAGAAAACGAATCGCAATTCCCGTTGCAAAAAGGGGTATGCAATAGGGGGAAGAAACAGTCACACGTATTTTGTGTGTCTCACCATTATTTTTTTATTGGTTTTCAAGAAAATATCCCGGTAAACCACAATAAAGTAGTTTGTCAACAGGATGTTAATTTTCAATTACAATTTAAATATACATTCATAATATTATTACAATAACTATACAGATTGTCACAATTAACACACATAAATTAATATAAGCCATCTCTATTTAGTAAACATTGTTTCATCACATAAATCTCCATCTATTTGTAGAATCGCAATTTTTTAAATTACTTGGTAACATGTTAAATATTGTTGGCACGTTACATTCCAGGGTTCGCCGTCCGTAGTTATTATTATATTTTGGAACAAGGATTCCTTCATTCTTTGTGAACCTTGTATTATGTTCATGTTCCACTTTCCTCTTATAATCAGACTCAGATATATTCTGAATCAATATTCTGTACCATAATAAGGCCTGCAACGATAATATTGGTTAATTCCAATACAATAATGATAGGTATGTTTCGTCGCTGAGAAAAAAACATGTTTTTGAACTAATAATTTAACCATAGCATTTTGTACTGATTGTAGGTGGTTTAAATTTTTGCAATAGTGTCCCCAAGTGGTTATTCCATACGTAAAAGTTGATTCTGCTAGTGATGGATTTAATGTGTAAGAAAGATCTGCACCATTTTGGCGATAATGAAAGTATGTCTATTGCCTGATTTTGGCGTCATGGTACCGTTACCATAACCACAATCATAACGGTAAATATAAAAACGTCCATTCAATGTTTGAATGAATGATTATTATTAAGTTGTTATTATTTACCAGTGTAATTTACGCTTCGAGGCTAATTTAAACATTACACAGGTAGTCGCAAAAATGTATGATAATGCCGTGTTGATAGGAAAGGATTTTTATTATATACAATCTAATTTTATAATTGTAATTTTCTGAGAACGCAAAAAACCGCGGGAATTTTATTCAGGGTTATAGGTAGGTCCTGTACATGGTATTTGGAAACCTTTAGTACAAGCCGGAAAGAGGGTATAACCAGAGAAAACCGAAAATATGTCATTTTTAAATCAAATTTTAGACGTATTGACTCTTTTCCACAAAAAAATAATAATTTGATTTCGAAAGATTGTTATTTTATCTAGTAAACGCAGGTTTTAAATTTTGAGAAAAAATGTTAATTTTTAGTAGGTATAATAAGGTTACATCATAGATCGTTGGCAGATTTGTTAAATTTAAAAAAAAGATTTTATATTATACAACACCCATTTCAAATCATATAATCAAAAATTTCCCTTCTAATATTAAATCAGCTTTTTATACAAGAAATAATATCGGTAATTTTTTGAGGAAAGCTAAAGATAAAGAAAATAAATTGTCTAATTCCGGAATATATAAAATTAAATGTAATGACTGTTCCTCATTTTATATTGGAAAAGCAACTCGTAATTTTGAAATAAGAATCAAAGAAAATTTAAGGTGTCTAAATAATAATAATTTTTCCGAGTTCGCTAACCATATCATTGAAAATAACCATAGTTTTGATAAAAATACGGGGATAAATGTTCTTCACATTAACACTAAGGGAAAACGGTTAGATAACTTAGAAGCCATAGAAATAAAAAAATCTCTTAAAAATAATGAACCCATTATTAACAAACAAAAAATATTATCATATAGCCCAATCATGGATATGTTCCCCCACCCACTCCTAATTAATCCCTAGCCACGCCTTCACCCCTACCACAACACTCTGTAATAATATATTGTACCCACCTACTATTTTATAATTGTCAAGTCAGTATACGTTTGCCCTGAGGAAGGAACGGTCGTTCCGAAACCGGTCGGCTTTAAACAAATATACAAGTGGTTCAAACAAAGTAACATTGTTTCATTTATATTTAATTTGTCTCGACGCCACCTAGTGGGAGATTTAGCACTTTCAATGCCTTTCTCACAAAAAATAAACTTGGTTGTTTTCAGGTGGAAAAATGTAATAAGCAGTAATTGTTGAATGAAACACTAATATATGTTGAATTACTTGGCGGGTAGGAGATAAGCCGACGTAGCTCAGTGGATAAAGAGCAGTTGACCGGATATCAGAAGGACACGGGTTCAAGTCCCGTCGGCGGCATGTATCTTTTCTCGGGAGTTTTTTTCAATGTAGATAAGTGTTTCATGCTAATAATTATTGATTACAATAATTGTTATTTAATGTGTGTTACAATAATAATTATAGTAATTTTATGTTTTTCTTTTTCTAGGGAGCGAAATAAAAAAGTTTTTCAAAGGATCATGCGTCCTCGTAACGGGAGGAACAGGCTTCTTGGGTAAAGGTGAGATATTCATTTACCATAATAATTAATAATTATCAACACAATCGGCCATTATCTTTTAACTGTTAATAAAGATCTTATAGGGTGCAGCATGCACGCAAATGACGCAGTTCAAGAGTTGAAATAACACCTCAACGGCGGGCGGTAATCCGACAGGTGATCCTTGATATTTGGCCTCCCAAATTATAATATTTATATAATAATTAAACAATTATTATAAGCAATAATTATCAGCCTGAAACACTCATCTACATTGAAAAAATCTCCCGAGAAAAGATACATGCCGCCAACGGGACTTGAATCCGTGTCCTTCTGATTGCCGGTCAGGTGCTCTTGACCACTGAGCTATGTCGGCTTATCCAATACCCGCCAAATAATTCAATGTATACTAGTGTTTCATTCAACAATTAAAGCTTATTACATTTTTCCACCTGAAAATAACCACAAAAATAAATTTGGTTGTTTTCAGATGGAAAATGTAATACGCAGTAATTTTTGAATAAAACACTAGTTTATGCATATTGAATTATTTGGCGGGTATTAGATAAGCCGACATAGCTCAGTGGTAGATCGCCTGACCGGCAATCAGAAGGACATGGGTTAAGTCCCGTTGGCGGCATGTATCTTTTCTCGGAAGATTTTTTCAATGTAGATGAGTGTTTCAGGCTGATAATTATTGCTTATAATAATTGTTACCCTTTGTGCTATGCATAAAAATCTTGTCTTATAAAAATAATGATAGTTTATCAATTAAAAATAATAAAATAATTGTTTTTTTTTCCATCATTTACCAATTTCAAATCTAAAATCGACATACCTTTAACGATAAGTCTTTTTTACATTAGCTCCACACAGGAGGCCCTGAGGAAAACAATTTTCTCAGCTCAGCTTGTGTAGCCCCGAGTTCTAGATGCGACGGGGATTCCCTTGGCAGAAACATACGTTCATAAATCAACTAAGGATGTTTTCAAAATCCAACTGGGCGTTTTACCCCCCCTCATAATCACATAAAGGTCACCACATGTAATCAAAATACTGTATGTCTCTTTTGTCCGCTCAATATTAGAATTCGGATCAGTCATATAGAATCCCCAATACAAAGTTAATATTTTAAGGTTAGAAAGAATTCAAAAAAAGATACTGAAACACCTCGACTTTAAATCCTTTCGAACATCAGAAAACCTACAAGACTCATTAACATTCCATAATTTATCAACCTTAGAAGATAGAAGAAATATATCCGACCAGAAATTTTTATTCAAAATTATTAACAACGTGGTTGACAACAACTATCTTCTAGAACACATTAATTTCCACTGTCCAACAAGAAATACAAGGTCAAACCAACTATTCCACATCCCACACTCAAAAACAAATTACACACAACACTCATTTTTCCGAAGGACGTGCACAAAATACAACGATATGTTTTACGAAGCTGATATTTTCCATTTGTCCTCAGGCCAATTTATTAAATTCATCTACTACACTATATAAAGAGGTAAGGTTTGTTTGTTTGTTTGTTTGCATCGAATAGGCTCTGAAACTACTGAACCGATTTGAAAAATTCTTTCGCTGTTGGGAAGCTACACTATCCCTGAGTGACATAGGCTATATAATATTTTCAAAATAATTAGGGATCATTACTAAAACTCCAATAATGCAACCCAAGGTGTAAAAAAATTACCTAAAATATTCTTTACATCGCGTGCGCTGCGAAACTATTGATGATAGAATAAAATAATGTACAACGACTTTGTAGAACACATCATTATTTACAAAAAAGGTCGCGACAGCATATGTCTAACTATTATGGTTATGCCACAATAAGTATTCTTTTATTTTAACAATATAATTAATATGTCGCCGTTTGAAAAGGCTTTTTATTTATATCTTGGTGTTAATCCTTATCAAAATTAATTACTTCATATTCAAGACAGCTTCAATACCTTAATTTAACTTTTTGAATTTTTCAATTCGGATATTTAATTAGAAAGATATCACGAGTTTAAAAATGTTAGTATTAGAAAAAAGTTTCTGCTACGGGCCGGGCGGGAGAGGAGTCAAGAAATGAAGTGCCAGGGGGGTTGGCGGGACGGGGGAGCGGAAGAGCGGTGGCGGGGAAGGTGGAAGTGGAACGCTGGAGGTTAACGCACGGGAATGTACGCACGGGAGTAACATTTTATTTATTTAAATATGGCATTGCAACGCATGCCGGGAAACAGCTAGTAACTGATAAAATTAAAACCAATTGTTAAATGCGAACCCTCCATCCCTGCTGTCTGTTGTTTTTTCATTCTCATTATGTTGTTTTTCCTTCTTATTATAAAAATAATAATATTTGGATGATTTATTTAGCGCTATTTTTTTGTTGTTGTTGTGAAAAACCCCCTCAAGGGCGCTGGCAAATGGCTAATCATTTATCCTTAAACGTTTTCTAATGATGTGAAAATATGTTAATTTCCCACATGCTTTAATTTGGGTTTTTTTCATTTCTGTTGTATTTGTTTTTCTTTTTTCTAACACTTTATTTTTTCTTTAACGTTTTAATCTGTGTTTATATATTATAATTTTTTTGCGGAAACTTCACTGGTTAATGCACACATGTAATATGTAATTACCTTATAATATGTACAACTGTTTGTTTCCCTAATAAACAAAAACAAAAAAAACTTATTATTGAAGGTATTTTTGAAATAGATTTAATGTTTGAAATTGTTAAATAATGCACAAAAAATTACAATTTTATAATACTTGGTTGGGCATTTGCATAATACATAGTACACTTACACAAATATCTGACACTGTCTCCCGCGCCAACAAAATGCTTGGATTTGTTCTTCGTAATGCGAGATCATTTACTAATGGAATTGCAATACGAAGAACAGAATATGCACTTGTTCGCAGCATCGTGGAATACAGTTCCATTATTTGGGCCCCCTCTGAACAAAACCATATCCTAGCAATAGAAAGAGTACAAAAAAGGTTTATGCGTTACCTTTTTATGAGGGAATATACATAACTACTACCCATTCCTGTATCCATGGTTGTTCTTAACGGGAATGCTCGATCTTAATACCTTAGAAGCCCGCCGAAAAATATTTTCGGGGAAATATTTTTTAAGCTGATCTCCGGTACTGTACTGAATCCACCCATGTTGAAGAAGATTAACCTTTATATCCCTAACGCGTATACTCGTGGAGATCCCACACACTGCTCCGAAAGCGAGAACCTCTTCCTGTCAGAATGCACCATTAAACAGAGCAATTCAACTGCTTAACGATTCTGCATTGAGCATCGACATCTTCAATATTACCTATAGAGAGTTCAGTATCTATCTTTTGACATACGTCACAACGTAGTGAAACTGCCCCCATGGCCTGTTTTTACTTTTTACGGTGCTCCAGATTTTATGTCCGGGTTGAATCTTTCCCAAATGAAAGACTAAACCCTTCCACACACTTTTCCACAAATGAATATCTAGTAAATGAACGCAATGTAAGTGCACTATATAAGAATAAAACAATACAAGAACAATACGTCAATCCACCAGAAACATAATGGGAAAATATTTCACCGACTCCAGATATTTTCATATCAGAGGGTTCGGCTCTGATGAAATCCTAACTGGTCCGATAAATCCTACTGATCCCTCAATATAAATATTAAAAAAATCTTTCGTAATCCTACATGTATTTAAAATGACCGACTTTTGCATTTTTATGTACAAATTTTTTGACAAATCTAATACGCCTAAATTTTGAATGAGAGAGCTAGGTATAATGCCAGTAGCCGAAATAACAAATGGTAATATTTTTATAGTCTGAGAATGCCAAATTCTTTTAATTTCATTTCCTAAATCTGTATATTTTCTTATTTTTTCAGAAACAGTTTTCTGAATATTACAAGAATTTGGAATAGCGACATCAATGATATAAGTTATTTTCTTAATTTTGTCATGTAAAACTATATCGGGTCTATTATGACTAATTGTTCTGTCTGTCAGAATAGTTTTATCATAATAAATTTTATAAAATTCATTTTCTAAAAATGAATTTGGTTCATATTCATAATATGGTACATTACGGCAGTCAATCAAGTTATGTTTAGTTACCAAACTTTGGTGAATTATTTTTAAAACTTGATTGTGCCTAAATGTATACTCGGACGGCGCTAATACAGAACATCCCGATATAATATGTTCTATAGTTTCCGGAAAAGCCAAACATTTTCTACATAAATCATCAATTTGATTTGCATCTTTGATGATATGCTTCCTATAATTTTAACTCTCCAATACTCAACCATTTGTTTGACGAAAATTTGTCAACATATGTTTGGTTGAGATAATTGAAGTGTTTTGCGTGAAGAATTTTATTTGACCAGGAATCTAATAATTCCTGGTTGGTATTTATAAGAATGCTGGCATTCTCGTCGTATAAATTTAATGGTGAAATATTTCTATCTGCCTTGCAAATAATTTTGTGCATTTCTGAACTATCAGCTTTCCTATGGAAAAAATTTCTTAGCATTTCAACCTGATTATGTTTTAAAGATGTTATTTTGACTATACCTCTACCTCTTATTTTATTATTATTATTATTTTTATTTTTATTTTATTTTTTTTTTTATTTCAAGACTTGTTTTTACATTAAAAAATGATAACATTTGCAAGGTTAAACAACATTTTTTTTTATTCTACTACTCCATAAGTTGAGCTCTGGGAGCTCGTGTTTATGGGAGGAGTATTTATTCACACGCAAAAAATAAAATAATAATAATGTTCTAATTAAATGTTTAAAAAGAACTTATGAGATAAATACAAATATTAATTGATTAATATTTGTATTTATAATTAAATGTTTAAAAAGAATTTATCAGATAAATACAAAAAATATTTTTTTATAAATACAAATTTCTAATTAAATGTTTAAAAAGAACTTATGAAATAAATACAAATATTATTTTTTTCAAAGAACTTATGAGATAAATACAAATATTAATTGACATAGGTTCGTAATTTAGGAAAAAAATTGTTAGACAAGGTCAATACTTAAAAAAAAAAAAAATATTAATGCTCAGTTTTCAAAAAACTCACTTTTCTCCTTGACGGGAAAATCGACCGCACCGCCCCTTAAGTTTCACCACTCTCAAGGTTCAATTTCGGATAAAGCATTTTCAGTTTTTTTATGGATCCGAAAATGACCTCTCCGCTCCTCGAGTTTCAAAGACCGCAGATACCATTATCGGATCCAGGGCCGTTCACCGAAATCGTGTCCCGATTAGGACCATTTTTCATACAAAAAACCGGTGCACGGTTTACAGCGCACCAAACGGCGAAAACTATAATTAAATCTGTCACCTACGAAGAAATTCGGCCTTAGTTCTATTTCCTGCCGCTAGGTTCACCCGTTAAAAACGTCGCATTTTTCACGGAATCTAATGAAGTTTTTTTTCCATACAAAACTGATTTTGCCCGGAATTTATACTAAATAATTAAACGGCTTCGAGAAAATTCTTGAGAAAAATTGACATTTTACAGGGGCTTTACGGAATTAAAGATTACGTTAAAAAAACACCTTCCGGCGGACATGTTTTTGATTAAACATAAGCAATACAAGTTTTATAAACTTTTAAATCCACGACATGACCGCATGTCATTCAAAATGTTTGACAATTTTGCATCAAAGATTGAAATAATTCTGACATTTGTTGAAATTAATCTGTCCTCGACAATGAACAATTTTGCGGCCAGTTAAAATGAATTCTTGGTAGGTACCTACCGGCGTTGAAAGGCGAATAATTTACATGCAGTAAATAAATAGTTCCTAGGTAAATGAAACCAAATGAGATAGTAGGTAAGTACCTTATACAAAAGCGCTAGATTTACCCGCGCTTCAACAGCAAATTTAAATGTCAAAAGAAAACGGATCTCTCAGCGGTTTGGGTTGTTGTTTTTCGGGAAACGGCATTGGGGCCGGAAAAACGATTCTGGCTTGGATGTTTTTAGAAAATACGGTACCCTGAAATATTAGGCAACTTTTAACAGTAATATGACGTGTTCGTCTCATGAAAAAATGTTCATGAGGATATGATAAACATATAACATTTTCCAAAAAAATGAGGAAAACGCGTGCCATAGATTTCAGAAGTGGAGATTTTTACTGGCCAGTTTAAATATGTTCCTACAGGGTAGGTACTTATTTCAGTGGTATTGCAAATATGATGAAAAAGCAAATATTGCCGGAATTTTAGTAACAAATGCGGAGGTACCTACCCGAATACGTAGCTACACAATTAAATGCAATACTTAGGTTAGGTTGCTGTACAACGATACTGAATAATTCAACATTTTTTTAAGGTTCATTTTTAAGTTCTTCGTAAGTTCTATTCAAGTTCTGTTATTTTATCAGTACATGCCAGTTGCATCATAAAACTGAAATAATAACTGAACTTGAATAGAATTTGAACCGAACTTTTACAGAACGTTAAAATTGACTTGAAATATTGAAGAATTTTTAATTTCGTTAAACAACCCAGCCTAAATATGTGTTTTTTTTTAAGTATGTATGCAAGTGTGACAATGATACAAAAGAAGCCAGTATAAGACAAGGGGTGAGACAGGGATGCTCTCTGTCACCTGTTCTTTTTAACGTTTATATACAGAGTGCGATTGACGACTTGAGAGAGAGAATGAGTCACAGAAAAGGTGTAAAGATACACGGGCAAAAGGTGGATATGATAAGGTTTGCTGACGATATTGCTTTGGTTGCTGAAAGCGAAGAAGAACTGCAAGAGGCCTTAACAACCATGCAAAGCATTCTTCAAAACAACTACAACATGAAGATAAATAAAGACAAAACAAAGCTGCTGACTGTAGGCCGAACGCAACACCAGATGAGAGTAGAGATGGCAGGAGTTCCACTAAAGAACACCAAAGAGTTTGTCTACCTCGGGAGCAAAATAACATGGGACGGTCGGTCTAAGAGCGAGGTCGACAGCCGTATACACCAGGCTAGGCTTGCATTCAATAAAAGGTCGAAAGTAATTGAATCAAATAATATAGACCTAAAACTGCGAATACTCCTCATCAAGACCTATGTGTGGAGTATCTTGATGTACGGCTGCGAAACATGGTGCCTATCCGAAAGAGATAAACGGAGACTAGAGGCTTTTGAGATGTGGTCCTATAGAAGATTATTAGGAATTTCATGGAGAGACCACATTACAAATGAGGAGGTTCTCCAAAGTATCGAAGGAGGAAGGCACCTGCTCAGGACCTTGTCCGAAAGGCGTGCAAGATGGATCGGACATGTTATACGACAAGAAGGTCTCTTGCATACCATAATGGAGGGTATGACCGAGGGGACAAACTCTAGGGGACGCCCACGCCGAGAGTACCTGGACGACCTGCTGGTGGACGTGCGCTGCTCATCATATGCAGAATTCAAAAGAGCCGCACAAGACAGGGAAGAATGGAAAAGAAAATTAAAGGAAATTGCTGCAAACCAATCCCAGGATTGAAACCAGAGAGAGAGTATGCAAGTACCAGCACTCAAAATTTAGGTAGGTACCCATCTGCATATAACAACTCGGTATCATCCGACTATATTGCATACGTATTAGTTTTCTAATTTTACAATGAAATTAGTCGAAGTTGAACGGGATATTTTTTAAAAGTATTAAATTCATATAGCGCTTTATTTTAAGCAGTAAAACTACTGGTGAGTTCTGGCATTATAAAATTTGTATGAAAATGTACGTACTCTCATAACTTCCGAAGGACTGCAACAATTTGAAAAATTCTTTTTTTGTTGTGTTCGTTATTATTACTACAAGGTTTGTATAAAATTACTGGTGAGTTCTGGCATTACGAAATTTGTAAAAAAAAATTATAGGTGGCGCCCGAGCTGTTTGAAAAATAAATGTACCGGGAATTAGTGTATGTAATGCGGCAGGTGGGGAGGGGTGGAAACAGGAAGGGGGGAGGGGAGCCTGGGAGGGGGGAGGGGAACTCGGGAGGGGGTTTACGATACGGAGAAGCCTAGGAGTGAAGTGGGGTGAGGGAAGGTGAGGGAGGCGGAGTGGAAAGGGGAAGAGGATGCTGGTGAGGAAGGGGGGAGGGGATTCCTGGTTCCTGGATACAATAGTGAGCTCTGGCAACACGAAATTACGCATTGCTCAACCGTTCCTCCGATTGCGATGAAACTTTGGGGATTTGATGTGTGCATGCCTACAACGGTGTCTATATACCAACATATGGTAGGTTTTTGCTACTAGGCCCTGCGGGCGGCTTTATAAACATTTGTATGTATAACCGCTAAGCGTTGCTAAACCATTCATCGGATTGCGATGAAACCTTAGGTTTTGATGTGCGCATGCCTACCATGCCTTTATGGCAGTAGATACCTACCCGCTTACTATGAATTTTTTAAGTTAGTTTAAACCCGTTAATTGCATTTGCAATAGGCATAAGCTAGTTACAATTAAAGTAAGGGTAAATTAAATTTAATTAAATTAAGGGTACAATATATCATTATCCAATTTCAGTGACTTAATTTGTTTTTTGAATTGTTCATATTTCAATGTTTCAGTTACACTAATTTTGTTTTTAGATAATAATATATTGTACCATCTTACACCTAGATACAGATAGTGGTGCTGAGCCGTGGTAGTTCTAAGCATAGGGATGGCTATTAAGCCATTCGTAATCTTTTTTTGTAATCTTCTCCTTAATAATTTGGCGTACAACTGTTTTATGGAGAACATAATTTCTTTTTTAAATATGTACATACACATCTACGATTATATATCATAAACCCTGTACTTGTAGTTAGTATTTTTACATTTCCTTCCTACCCTTCCCTATATAACAGTCATTTGCTTATTATCCACCTCAGTCAAAAATTGATTCGTGTGGGGTTTGATTTTTTTTATGATCGATTCCATTCGCATAAACATCTCCGCATTAATATTCCCGCATACCTCATACCACAAGAAACGTACCGCGACTGATATAGTTATACAAAGTGCATGATAAAACTAGCCAAAATAGCAGAAAATGCCACAAGTTCCGTAGTAAGTCATTTCTTAATTTCATTTCCTTTTGTGCATATTTGCTAATTGTGCAGTGGTTAAAAAACCCACACACATATGTTTCAAAGTCCTTCGATATCCGCAGCCAGACAAAACACACATCAATACTTAATTATAATAAGGAACTCCAATGAAAAATATTACGGCTTAAAAAAAGAAAAGTGTATTTTTAAATGTGTCGTTAAAATCCACTGTAAAGTGGTATTATTTATTTATTTTTTTATTTATTAACATTAACGGTATAAATATACCATAAATACAGATTACATGTCACAATATCATAGTTGTACATAAGATATAATAAAAGAGACAGAATTAGTTAGTTGTGGCATTTGGTTGAGAAGTGACACAAGGAGCTACAATTACATATAATACTAGTGTAAAATAAAATTTATACTTTTTGATTGAAAATATTTGATAGAATAGCCTTTTTGTACCTAGCTTCCGTGCAGTTAAATAGATCCGCCACATCTGCGTATCTATTACTAACTTCATGTAACCTAGGTACAAGCGAGTTTTTCATGTACTCAGTCCTGGTGTTGTTACATTTAAATAGCATTTTGGAGCGAGTTGCTCTAGTGGGTACATGAAAGTCGACGAGCTTAGTTAAATCAGGACTGTCTATTCTACTATTTACAATTTTGAACATAAATATTAAGTCAGATATAATTCTTCGATCTGAGAGTTTTATTAAATTTAATTCTTTCATCAAGTAATTATAGTTTATGTTTTCAATGGGAATACCGAGTTTAAAATTTATGCGTCTTAGGAATTTGTGTTGAATTTTTTCGATTGTATCTGAATTTTTTTTTAAATGGGGGGACCAGATCGAGGAGTTATATTCGACTTGACTACGTACTAAGGATGTATACAAAAGTTTTAAAGTAGAAATATTCCTAAAACCTCTAGAATTTCGAAGAATGAAGCCAAGCATTTTCATTCCTTTGTTACTGATTGTGTTTATATGGGAAATAAAATTTAATTTAGAGTCAAAAATTATGCCTAGGTCATTAATTTCTTCGACAGAGGTAAGGGTAGAGTTATCAAGTACATACGGTTGAATAATTGGTTGACTTATTCTGTAAATTGAATGTTTAGTGCTGACGTCACTCCTCACCAGTCATTGTATTGAAATGTATGTATGACACAAGCCATCAGATGGGTGGTTTGGTATATTTATGGCCATCGGTATTAACAACATTTCATATTATTCGTTATTTCATACTGTTTATAGAGATTTAATTGTTGTGTTTATTGAAACATTATTTAGACCTAACTAATTCAGTATCAAAAATAGAGGTATCTTTATTATTTAAATTATTGAAAAACTTTAAACTGTACGAAAAAATCGTATAAAATGCTATATCATAATGCTACCTACTCCACGGCCAACTCTGCGAACTTCGAAATCCAAAATGGCCGTCATCCAACAGCTGATCGGCGCCGTATCTTATTTGCCTACAATTGTGCAGGTAATGCTTCGCTATCGATAATATTGATTTAAAAGATAAAAAAATAATAATTTCAAACAATTTTTATACCACTCTCCCGTAATAATATTGAAAAATATAATAATATAATAAATTTAATATAATAAATAAATAATTCCACCTAAATAATGTTTTAACTTATCGAATAGTATTATACTTCCTTCCATATAACTGTCATACAAAATGAAAACCTTCGAAAAAAAAAACTTATACGTAGTATAGTGAGTGATGACGTCACACGATCCTCCATAGATACGGTGGTTTTAGGGGAATCTTGAAAAATCAAAACTTTGAAAATTATTTTTTTAAAAATTAAAACTAACTCTAAAAAAAGGTGCAGTTATTTAAGTTAGAAGGTATTCATTTAAAAAATTGGACTGGAGTTCCTTATTGCGGGTGGTAAGAGTACCTACCAACTGTCGGGTCACCATAGGTAATAGGTAGTGTAGTCCACAGACTTATGAAAATTAACCATGGTAACGTAATTATTACAAGGTCAAGGGTACCTCGTCCTGCAATTAAATTTAATAGTGTTTACAACATTACTGTATTATCCACATTCAACGCGTAAAAACTATAATTATCCAGTAATTGATGCGAAACAGCTTAAGGTTGGTAGTAATTTTCCATGAAGTTTCAAGAACACTTCAATGGTAGACAGTGGTAGACTTAATAGGTACTAATCAGTGGCGTAGCGTGCCTTGGAGGGCCCCTGTATCAAAATTAATTGGGGCCCTTATTATTGCTCGGTAAAACACGTGATCAGGTGTTTTCATGTATCGAAGGTTGCCATTGTTCTTTCAGAAAACAAAATTCACCCTTCGCTCGCTACTGGTAGATAAATAGGTAGTACTTACCATTGCAATCTAAATCACTCACAGAAGCTGATTGCTGAAAAAATTAAGAAATTTTGGGCATTTTTTTGATAACCCCCTCCCTTTTCTTTTTACTTTTTCTTTCCATAGCTCCACTGGGATAATCTCTTTTCCTTTCACTCATTCTTTTCACAAATCAAACTATTAACCAATAAATAATCAGAAGAACAAGATTGTATTGTATTACAATGTAATAAATAACGTTTGAACCGGAATGAAATAAAACGCCTAAATATTGCTCTCCGTGGTTTGTCATTGTACATCGGTTATTGCGGGATTCCCCCCTTTAAAAGAATGAATTAAACGGGGGAATCCCGCAATAACCGATGTAGGATGTTGCCAACTTTTGGGCGCACGCTTAACCCGGGAAAAAAAGAGATTGCTTTTTTGACTTTCGTCATTTATAGGCACGTATGCTTCGATCAATGATATCATACGTCAATGCACGTATGACAGTTTTTTTATATGTTTTTTCCCAGGAAGCAAGAGATTAAGTGACATTGTGGATAACATTTTATTAATTTTTGCTTACACATGTTACGGGCCTCTGTATGTTGCCCGGGTGCCCCGTATCATTGATACGGCTGATACGGCGGTAGCTAAGGCACTGGTAAAGCTACTTTTCAGAATTTTAATTTTAGTTCAAATAAAATCACAAAAAAAAGATCCGCGCCCTTGTTTTATGATGAAAATATGTACATCAGTTTGTCTATTTATTCGCGGTCTTACAAACTAATATATTTAAAAAAAAATTACAGTCTTATTTTGCTTAGACATTATTGAAAAATTATAAATACATATTTTTTATTAATAAATAAATAAAATAAAGGATATAATTTTAATAATTTTATTATCACGAGTTTGAGCATTTTTGAATGAAGGTATTTATCAAAGTAAATTTTGAATGAAATAAAATCAATATTGAGTTATTATGTTAAAATTCTGGTATGGAGAAAAATTAATCTTCCTCATCGGAACTGCCCTATACAGTTGCAAGGGTACGGTCGCAAGATCATAGTTCGACGAAATTTAAATTCTCGGCCGCTGGTTAATGGCTCTTAACCTAATTTTATTTCATTTTAGGTTAGAAAATTATTATTTCTTGGTATTTCTGTCGCAAGCTGCCAATCTGACACAACAGCAAAATTTATTTCTCGTCATATTCCGCAGATTCATATATTTGCAGGAAAATAATCTGTAATAGGTTGTAATCATAAACAAACCAAGTCCTTCAGATTTTTAAAATATTTTTTTTAATAATACCTTGACACTCCTATATTAAATGAATGTTTGTTTGTCCCTTGTGCGTTACTAAACCATTTATCCAATTGCGTTGAAACTTTGATGATTTGACGTGCGCACGCTATATGTAACACGTATGGCGCGAGTTTTTTAAAAAATAAGTGTGTTTCATATAGTTTAGATGAAGGGAGGGAAGGAGGGAGGGGCAGGGGAATCTGGGAGAGGGGAGGGGACTGAACGAGGTGAGTTCGCGGGAGGGAGGAGGGGAACGCAGGATAAGGGAGGGGAAAGCGGGGGGGGGGAAGTGGGAGGGGAGAAGATAGAAGGAAAACCCAGGAGAGAAAGGGAATGCGGAAGAGGAATAAGTGCGGGAACGGGGACGGATGGGAAAGGACACACAGGGTTAAACAATTACTTTCTTTGAGTGGCAACGCATGCCGGGTACCCGCTAGTTAATCAATGTATTTTAAATGCTTTAGATCCTTAAGGTGATCCAATAGTCCAGGAAAAAAAATCGATATCGGAATCCACGCCTCTTTTTGGGAGGAGTTGAAAAATTCTTGAGAAAAAGCTTTTGGAAAGGTTAGAAAAGATATTTGAGAAAAAAAAAATACAAGTTGATTTTATAAAGGCCTCTAAAAAACATTAACTCGTTTTTAACGCATTGTTTGTTTGTTTTTTTTTTTTTTTTTTAAATTTTCTTTAGTCATTTTGTTTGTTACAGGTTTGTTTTTCATGGTTTTTCGACTACCAAGCTAGGCAAATGCCCGTATTATGGTAGTCGAGATTCATAAAATGTTATATTAAGTATAAAATATTAAGTGTAATCATCCATATGTTATGTAGTTGAAAGTAAAAACATATAGCGTACATATTAAGGAAAATATTCATACTAGTATTAAGTACATGATCATATGCAGGAAAGGAGTTAAAGTAGGTGAATCTTGTATCAATAAAAATAAAATAGAATAACAAATAAAAATAAAAGTAACAAATAATAATATTTTAAAGATAATAGAAATAAAAATAAGAATAAATATATAAATCAACTATCAGATGAACAATGATAATCTTAGACCCCAAAAAACCAAAGCAGGTGATCCTAGGTAGCGTATGAAATGGACGAACGATGTCAAAAAATATGAAAAAAACCATCACCGTAATATAATTTTTTGGTTGAAAATTAATTTAGAGATACCTAAGATTTTTTACTCGAGAAATATGAAAAAATAAGAACAGTTTTTAAGATGTAAGGCATTTTTTATAATATTTCCTTCCCTGAATAAATAACCACTTCTGTACATTAATGGCATAAAGATCTTTAGTTTTCGAAGTCTTAATACCAATATTCAGTAAGTTGAACATTTTAGGGCTTTTAGGCGCAATAACAATTTTAATAACAATAACATTTAAAATTGATTTCAAGGAACCAAGCGATGCAGAGTCTAGGACGTCTATTCCTCATCGCAAACGGGGCGTAACTGATACGAAATGGGTGTGCCAAGTGCATGGTTCTTACATATGTCGATGGCATAAAATTCACTTATTATTAAATTATTAAACAATAAACCCATATCCGAAAAGGGGTTTATAAGTAAGAGAATTTGCACTTAAAAGTGTTTTTCTATAGATCTAATATTTTATTTTAAAGATTGATTTGAAAAAGAAATAACCGATATTTTTAAAGGCCAGATATGTTCTACACGCAGTATTTAATTGAAGCATCTATAATACTCCCAAGCGATCAAATTTTCAAAACAAAAATACATGATTTTGTATGAGTTTGCATTATTTCGCATGGCTTTTAACAATATACCATGTAGCATAGCTGTCATATCATGCAAATGATATCCAACCTCACCAGCGCCATCTGCACAGAGCTTTCCAGATTACCTGCCATTGTGTAGTTCTAAAATTAAACGCTAATAAATTGAGTAAATTCACCTTCAAGTTGAATTTACTTTTTAATTCTTCTCATACTTAGAGGCTTTATAAACAGTTATCAGTAGACAGTAGACACCTCATTATACACACTAAAAAGCTAAAATGTTGACAAAAAAATGTTCACTAAAAATATCAAAATTTGCACCGTGGTGCAAAATACGCAAGCAAATACGCACTGAAAATTCCAAAATGCACACTAACCCGGCAAAAATCTGCACTAGCATTACCAAAATATGCACTTATGTGCAATGTGAAAATATGCATACAAACGCCAAATTATATACCATCACTGCCAAAATATACAATAACAATCCCCAAATATGTACCTACTTGATGCCAAAATATGCGTGCAAATATGCATTGAGTTAGCCTCGCAAAAACTTGGCGTACTGTTCAGGGACCGCAGAAATTTCAATAGTACCTACCTACACAACTGCTAACCCTGTACAACCCTGTGCAAGTCACAAGTGCGCCCCCATGGTTGAATTTGGCAGCCACCTCTGGTCTGGAGCTCCAAAATACCTGAAAAATACCCTCGACTCTGTGCAAAAACGGGCGGTCCGTTTGATAGATTCTCCCATCTTAACAGACGGATTGCAATATGTAGAGCACAGGCGTCGGGTGGGAATGCTATCCTTGATCTACCGGTATTACAATGGAAGATGCTCCGAGGAACTAGCGTCATTGATCCCTTCGGCACAGGTGCATAGTCAGGAAACACGCCAAACGCGTGCCCAACATATGTACACGGTTTACATTTGTCACATGAGAACAGGTCGCTTCTTCGACTCGTTCTTGAGTTCAACAGCTCGGCTGTGGAACGATTTGCCGGCCTCTGTGTTTCCTCCTTCCCACAACATGGGTCTCTGGTCCAATTTCATTCCTTCCTCTCCTCAAAAAGACCCTCCACACAGCATCAGATGACACAGCCCTGAGGGAAATTATTTTCCTCTGAGCCTCCTGTGTGGAGTTAATGTAAAAAAAAA
Source organism: Limnephilus lunatus (assembly GCA_917563855.2). Lineage (NCBI taxonomy): Eukaryota > Metazoa > Arthropoda > Insecta > Trichoptera > Limnephilidae > Limnephilus > Limnephilus lunatus. The sequence continues at coordinate 19,814,875 of OU830596.1, read as the reverse complement.
AAATTGAAAGAAAAGCCAAAATATTCACATAAAATTCAAAAATATACATTGGCCATGCCACAATACACACAGGACGTAAGTAAAGTGCACAAACTTAGGGAGGTGAATCTACATGACAGTACAAATAAAAAAGATAAATAACTTTTTTTTTAAATAAATATAAATAATTTTTTTTTTCATTAAAACAATTCAACTTTACCCGAAAACTACCTTTAAAAGTGGGAATTTTGAAAAAAGTAATTTATAATTTTTACTTGTACTGTCATGTAGAATCACCCACCGAAGTTTGAACACTTTACCCCCGGATACCTTGTATATATATATGTATATGTCATAGTCAAAGGTCGATATGCATTCTCTTCGCGGAATGACTGGTTTATCCTAGGTTAGGCTAGGTTAGGTTAAGTCAGACCTGAGAATTGACTAGTCAAACCTAGGACCGCCTTAGCTTCGAGGATTGACTATAACATACAAAAATGTGTATTATCAATGTCAAAATATGCTTTCAAATGCCAAAATATATTACATCAACACTGTAAAGCACACAATTCTATAATATACACTGAATATTTCAAAATATTCACAACATTTAGCTTATTCTGAAATACCTATCTATCACTTACTATAGTCACGTTAAAGTATAGTTAGGTAACTTGGGTATTAATTGAATAACATTACTGTAGTGTTTGTCAAATAACAACACTTCCTGGAATGAAATAATTGACCTTTAACGCATCAATGCCTAACACGAATAATTTAATCAAATTTCTAACAGTCAAAAACTTATTTCAGTTTTATGAAGCAACTGGCCTATAATGATATGATAAAAGAACTTGAATAGACTTACACAGAATGTGAAAATTACTTACAAAATTTGATAAATTGTTCAAATTTTTTAAACAACCAGTCGTTGATGTTTGTATACACAAATTCACAGGAGCAGATTTGGTTCAAAGGGGACTATTGTCGTGAAACCCTAACTCTGAAGTATTACGAATATATACACACTTAAATGTGTTTAAATTTTAGGTACATATTATGTTTTTATTGTTTTTCTAGTGCTTCTGGAAAAACTTCTTCGTTCCTGTTCCGATGTGGAGATTATTTATGTCTTGCTCAGAGGAAAGAAAGGTAAACATATCCAAGAGAGAATGAAGGCCCTTCTAAATGACCAGGTAAATTACCATAATAAATTCAGTACTAAATTATTAATCAAAGTGTAAATTAAAGATAGATTGTATACATCACAAAGTCATGACGATGGTTATATCCCTGGATTATGTAGACTAGGGCACACTTATTTAGTGTTTTGGGAGTTCTGACAAGGTATGTAGACACAACCTTCTTGCAATTCTTTTCTGGCTAGGAAAGGCCTAGAATAGTAAGATGGTCAATCCTGGGCCAGAAGATTTTTATATATTCTTTAAAAAAATTGTATAATATTATTTTCATGCAATGAGAAATTGTGTAAAGTATTACAAGTAGCTTGTCAGCAGGAGATTAGTTCGACAATATTGTATTTAATAAAAAAAAAACGTCAACAAAATTTACCGTAGAAGCACCACATGACAGTTTTGCTACAGTGATAACAGACTAAAGTTTCATTCATTGGAAGATCAACTAGTAATTAATATTGAATTTTCCTCGTGAAACCTTTTACCTCTGTACCTTCTTCTTCATTGTATATATTGTATGGAGCCACAAGTTGTGTAGTGAGATAGGCATTAAATGGAGAGCCAGTCACCAATCTGGAATCTTATTTTACTTCCGGTAGGTATATGGGATTATTTCTGCCAAACAACCGATATTACCTATGTTATGATTCTCCTTCCAGGTGTTTGAGACCCTCCCAGGCCAGTGGAGGTCCAAACTGCAGGCAGTGGAGGGTGAGCTGGGAGTACCAGACCTGGGGATGACACAAGAAACCAGAGACCTTCTCACCAGCACTGTCAACATTGTGATGCACTGCGCTGCTACCGTAAGGTAAATAATACCTTCTCCCTTCTCCCTTCTCCCTTCTCCCTTCTCCCTTCTCCCTTCTCCCTTCTCCCTTCTCCCTTCTCCCTTCTCCCTTCTCCCTTCTCCCTTCTCCCTTCTCCCTTCTCCCTTCTCCCTTCTCCCTTCTCCCTTCTCCCTTCTCCCTTCTCCCTTCTCCCTTCTCCCTTCTCCCTTCTCCCTTCTCCCTTCTCCCTTCTCCCTTCTCCCTTCTCCCTTCTCCCTTCTCCCTTCTCCCTTCTCCCTTCTCCCTTCTCCCTTCTCCCTTCTCCCTTCTCCCTTCTCCCTTCTCCCTTCTCCCTTCTCCCTTCTCCCTTCTCCCTTCTCCCTTCTCCCTTCTCCCTTCTCCCTTCTCCCTTCTCCCTTCTCCCTTCTCCCTTCTCCCTTCTCCCTTCTCCCTTCTCCCTTCTCCCTTCTCCCTTCTCCCTTCTCCCTTCTCCCTTCTCCCTTCTCCCTTCTCCCTTCTCCCTTCTCCCTTCTCCCTTCTCCCATCTCCCTTCTCCCTTCTCCCTTCTCCCTTCTCCCTTCTCCCTTCTCCCTTCTCCCTTCTCCCTTCTCCCTTCTCCCTTCTCCCTTCTCCCTTCTCCCTTCTCCCTTCTCCCTTCTCCCTTCTCCCTTCTCCCTTCTCCCTTCTCCCTTCTCCCTTCTCCCTTCTCCCTTCTCCCTTCTCCCTTCTCCCTTCTCCCTTCTCCCTTCTCCCTTCTCCCTTCTCCCTTCTCCCTTCTCCCTTCTCCCTTCTCCCTTCTCCCTTCTCCCTTCTCCCTTCTCCCTTCTCCCTTCTCCCTTCTCCCTTCTCCCTTCTCCCTTCTCCCTTCTCCCTTCTCCCTTCTCCCTTCTCCCTTCTCCCTTCTCCCTTCTCCCTTCTCCCTTCTCCCTTCTCCCTTCTCCCTTCTCCCTTCTCCCTTCTCCCTCAGACGAAACGCAAAACAAAACTTCGATACCCAGTCAATAATATTTTGTAAAATGTATTCAGGTTTGACGAGCCCCTGAAGAGAGCCATCAAGGTCAACGTCATGGGAACAGCCGACCTCATCTCCTTGTGCAAAAAGATGGACAAATTGAAGGTATACAGATAATAATGTTAAAAAAACGAACATTTTTCAACTTATTCCCTTATTTCATCTCTAATTCCATGAGCAGTTTAATAGTAGTTAGAAGGAGAGAAAATCAAATACTCCAAAACTATAAACAATATTCTGTCATCACGTACCACCAAAAAATAATAACAACACATCAGCCCCCTCACACTTAATTACAATCTAAAAATTACACAACCTAAGAGTAATTTCAAAATATAACTTCTTCATCGAATTCCGATGCCTCGCTTCGAAAGCAGGCCTAGATATGTGTAATTGAAAGTTTCACAATATAAAACAGAGCACAATACCATGTTATAATTTGCTAATTTTATCGGCATATAGCAAACCTTAAAGTCATCGCTTCACAAGATAAAAACCCAACTTGTTGCAAATGCTTCTAAAATCATACTAGAAACCAGCGGAAGATCGATAATTTTGATGCAAAAGTATTTTTGTATTTTGTTGCTGACAGTGGCGTAGCGTGGACTAATCAGAGCGTGGGCAGAGGCGCATCCGCGAGGCCCTTTTCTTTCAGTACCTGTTTTATACATCAGCACAGTGGTCCTACCATTTTTTTATGAATACAAAAATAAAATATAATTTAGCAGAAAATATTTAAAAAGAGTTTATTTTATTTATTTATTTATTTATAAAGCACATGATACATAACCAACAATTTACATAAAGTAGATATATTCGATCACCATACTAGGCGGCTGTCTGTTTCATGGTGACCAATGGAGTATTGTTACTTTGTATGATATACGTAGTCTAGTGTGAACATAATAAATGGATCTAGATAAGTGATGCTAAAAATTGAAAACATTAAAATAAAATAAAAATAAAAAGTAGAAAATAGAAAGGGTAAAACAAGTAATTTAGCATTAGGTTAAAAGAATGAACATAATTTTCTTTCGATATGGGTGCATGCAAGCACACAATATATACGTAGGTGCACATATCTATACAGACATAAACATACGCATATAGCTTTTTTTTTTTTTTTAAATTTATATAGTCTAATCTTTTACAAAAATAATTCCTTTCGACTCTTTGCTTTGCTAAAGTCTGTAAGTAAGGATTTGTAGTCGATTTTTGAAGCTAACTCTGCTTCGATTGATAGTATTCCTAAAGCAGATAACCGTTCCTGTTTCATGCTATTTCTCAAATAATTTTTTATTATTTTTAATTTCGAAAAACTTCTTTCTGCGGATGCTGTACTTACTGGCATAGTCAGCATAATTCTAATCACAACATAAAAATTAGGGTAAATGTCTTGCAATTCATTTTTAATTATATATTCAATCAGATTTTTGGTATCTTTAATAGACTCAGGTATGTTAGGAACTAAGAGTTGCAGTTCTTCGTATAGTTCATAGGATTCTATATCTTTGCTTTCTCCATGTTGTAGTAATATACCTAGGTCATTGCAGTGTTTCAAAAGTTCGCTATTTGTCAAGGATTTTAAATTATTTATTTCATACAAGAATCCAAAATAATTGTAGTATTGAGTGAGTGCTGTAAATCTCGTATCGGTATCTTGTTTAATTGCATCAACCATTGTAGTAAAAAAATCTATTCTAAATCTACTTTCAGCAGAATCAATAGGCTCATCTGCAGCTTCATAACTGAACATTCTCTTTTTTCTGCGAGCCCTTTTCTCCTTAAAAGTGGTTGGAATCTCATAACTGCTCTTTTCTATGAACTCGTAAGCTTTTGTAATACATTCATTAAAGCCTGTTTCCCGAAATTCTTGGATCCAGTCACGAAAATTGAATAAATTATCAATAGCGATCTTTAAATTTATAGTGACTTTTTGCCAGATTTTACTTATATTATTCACACGGATTAATATTTCATACCACACGTGTATCGAAATAATAAATTCTAGAGTAAGCATTTCAGTAATAATTGCTTCGCAATCGCAGAGAGTATCTGCGTCTCCAGATTGAGTTTTCAGATTATTTACGCAATCTATTACTTCATCAAATTGAAATAAAATAGCTTTAACGGAAGCGATTCTACTTTCCCACCTTGTATCAGACAATGATTTCAATGATATCTTCAATGTATCCTTCAGTAATTCCCATCTCTTGCTGGATTTTGAAAATAAGACATATATTTTTTGGATAAACCCAAAAAACACCTTTGCCATAGATGATGTATTGGCTGCGTCTACTAATATAAGATTCCAACTATGGCAGCCACAAGGCGTAAAGAATGCTCTTGGATTAATGGTCAGTATTCTGGATTTCACTCCCTTGTTGATTCCAACCATATTTGCGCCATTATCGTAGCCTTGGCCTCGACAGTTTTGAATATTTAATTCATATTTTTCTAGCTCTTTGAGAATTGTTTCTGTTAAAAATTCTCCTGTTGATTCCGAAACTGCCAAAAACCCAAGAAAATGTTCTTCAATTGTACCGGTGCAGGTATTGATGAATCTTATTATAACGGACATTTGTTCGACTCTACTGATGTCCCTTGTACAGTCCAGCATTATAGCATAGTACTTACTTTCTTTAATTTTCCCTATAATCTCATTGACAATGGTTTGTGACATTAATAAAATAAGTTCATTTTGAATTTGAGGACTTAAATAGTGTTGATTTAGTTTTTTTTCATTGATACGATTTAAGTGTTCACGAAGAGTCAAATCGTATTTAGATAGTAATTTAAACAGATCGATAAAATTACCGCTATTTCCTAAATGATTCTGATCGAGAGATTCCTTATGACCTCGAAAAGCTAAGTTATGTGAAGCTAAAAAATTAATTATATCAACTAGTCTTTCAAACAAATTATATCAATGTTTCTGACTTTCTTGAATGAGTCTCTCGTTTTCTTGATCAATCGTTTTTCTATGTTTAATACCTTTTTCATATTCTAGCCACTGAACCATGCCTTTCCTGTGTTCTTTCTGATTTTCGTGACGTTCAAGAATAGTTTTTAAGTGTTTCCAGTCATTACAGCCTACAACCATTTGTGTTTGTAAACTAGAGAAAAGTTTGCAACTAAAACAATATACTTTATTATGTGATGTTGAATAAATGATGATTTTCACGATTGCTCAATTTCCTTGTAAAATAAAAATTAGAAAAGTGTCTACCATGTTCATTTTTCGGATAGTATTCATTGCTAATATGTAGGTTTTGTTGAGGACCACATTGGACTAAATCGTGACGGTATGCATTGTTTATGGGAATGCTCCATTTTCCTGGATCATTCATTTCGGGTTTACAAATTTCTGACTCTTCATTCTCCCTAATATTAACTGATGAAGTGGCCTCGCCAATATCAAAAGAAGTTCCAACACAGGGCTCAGTGTCATTTGTAGTATCGTTGGATTCACTTTGTAGAACTTCTTCTGGCAAAGACTTCTCTTCATTCTGTTGACAATCAGTTATTATTCCCGATACTCCAGTTTCAGAGGTCGAAAGAACTTTCTTTTGATTCAAAAATTTCTGCATGCTAGCACTAAGAGCTGCATTAGTTACTGCCATCTCAGCTTTTCTTTTTCGCTTCGATGTTCCAGATTCCCATTTCCGATGTGCATCTCTATCTCTGCTCGGGCCGGACATGATATCTGTAAATCATTTTGTAATTTACATACCTAAATATAAGAATAACATGGCAGTATTTTAAAAAAAGAAAAAAAACTTTTTGAAATTGTGAGTTGAGATGAGAATGTCAATCTTTTGTAACGATAGAAAATTTATGCTTCGTAGATATTGCGCAGGCACATACTTCTCCCATAATGGAGTTGTCTACTATAAATAAACTATCGTAAACTGTACGATGGTGGAATACCTAAATATGTGGGTTAGATTAAATAATTGGGCATATAAAAACATAAAATCTGATTAAATAAGATCATTAGATATGTAATAAAGTTATAAACTTATAAGCGTGAAATTTTAATAATCCGTGAAAAAAATAATGTTATAGGAGTTTTAAAATTCTTAACAATGCCAGTGAATAACAAAAAAAAGTGATTTCCCAAAATTAATTAAAAAAAAATATGTTAATCATAGACATATGAATATTTACTAGACCAGAACAGTAAGGTGAGGGGTAGAATCCAACTGCAGCGGGACGCAGAGCGGGAATACAACTTTGGTGATATGTGATTCGTCAATAACTCTATCTGACAGTATATAGGCATCTCGCATTATAATATCACGATTTAGTTCTTAAAAATAGACTATTCTATTTTTACACGTTTTCATAGCACAAGTCACCATTTTTGCAGAGTTATTTCGTAAAATGTACCGATGAGAGCTCGACGATGGTCCCCACAAGAATGATGACGTCACATTTTTTAGATTCACGCGAGGCTAATTCGTTTCCGCATTCGCATCCGCATCCGTGATGTTAATTTATTTTATCTTTCAAGGAACGTAAAATAAAAGTGTTCAAAATTAGCCCAATTCAAAAGTAAAAGTAGACACTAGGTACTATAATATTACTACCCAGTTGGTTCCATGATGAAATTGATGAGAAATAACAACGAGTAGACTAAGGTTATGTGAATTTTATTATGTATATACTTACCTACTAATTTAATTACTCGTATGATTCAGCCACAATTCACTGCCACCTGTCACTCACTATTTAATTGTTAAGTTAAATTATACACTTAGTGATAAGTGATAACTTTAATGTTTTGTTTAATTAAAACTGAACAGTGCCCACGATCAACGTAATCAGTCGACGCAATACACACTACTAGACGCCTGCCGTGTCGGGTCGTATCGAACGAAAGTAGAGGATCTGTCAAAATCTGAGTCTAGGGATGGGAACGCAAAGATCGATACCGAAAATTTCCGATGATCGATATTGATAATAAAATTTTGCACATAAAGATGATGAGATCATAAAGGGGCCTCGCTCACGCGAGGCCCCTTTATGTGCGAGGCCGTGGGCGAGGGGCCGCTTCGCCCACGCCTAGCTACGCCACTGGTTGCTGACTTGGTTGTTTTGCTAAAAAGAAATGAAAGATTTTTATCAACTTATTACATTAATCGATACGCCGCGGCCGCATTGAAGCTATCTTTGAGGTATTCATATTTGTATAGCTGATTGATTTATTAATGATAAAGTCCGTGAGATCCCCTACCTGAAATATTGCTAACTGCCTCAAATTCATGTTTCAAAAACGACCTTCTCAGCATTCAGGAGACGAACTTTCTGGAAGACAAATTTGCTCTGCGCAGACCAACACAAGGTAGAGCAATGCTCTTTCCTATTTTTCGACTGCAAGATAATACACTTTATTTTTGATAAAAAGCAAAATTTTTGGTTTTGATGTTAATTTTGAGATTCACAAGCGCCAATCAATGTCATGTACCCTATTATGAAGTTTTTTTTTACATTAGCTCCACACAGGAGGCCCTGATGAAAATAATTCCCCTCAAGGCCTATGTCATCTTTGGGGATACGGCGTGGAGGATCTTTTTAGGAAAGAATAGAGAGGAAGTCTTGAGAAAAGGATATGAGGGGTAGGTAGGAATCTGGGGGTTAGTGTGTCCAAGAATGACGGATGTTTGAATCCATTATTCCCACTGCAGTGCAAGGCGATGTTCTGAGAGAGTACGGATTGTGAACTCAAAGGAACTCCCTCAAACATTCTCTCCCGATCCGGCCTGCCATGCAGCTGGTGGGCAGACGCATCTGCCGCCAAGACCCGGATATACCTCACCTCATGAACCAGGGCACAAGTCACCAAACATATTGAACCACTTGGGGTGACCTATGGCAGATGTGTTGGTTATCCAATAAATGGTTTCCGGGACGGCGATACCCATTCCCGCCTCCCAAGTACTAATACAAAAGTGATAACTGAAGTTTCTTTCTTGGTCTTGTACATTTTTTAGTCCATGGTATACGTGTCAACAGCGTTCTCCCACTGCGAGCGGATGGAGCTGGGAACGAACGAGGAGTTTTATCCTCCTGGTATATCTCCCAAGACGGCACTCGCTCTGGTGGACTTTGAAAATGACGATGTTATCAACACGCTGACACCTGGGTAACTATTTTATTCTAATGGTCCTCGCTTTATTCACACAATTACGTTATTTCAATAACTAGTTTATTTTTGTATCCCTTTTACACCAACTGTTTTGGAAAACTTTTGGATATAGAAAATGCGAACTACCACCATCGACAATATTTTATTGCGGAATTTCTGGAAGACTATTTCCTTGAACTGTGGCACTGGACAATGTGCATTGCATGATCAGTCGCCAGTATACTACTTTACCTTTTTTTCCGGAACCTGACGCATAAGTCAACTCAGCCACTAACCTGTCAATTTAGAAGGACCTTCCTCTAAGTTCACTAACATTATAATATACATATCGATTAAATAATTTTGTTAAATTCGTGGTGGAATTTCTTTGTATAAGAATTGAAATTAGTTAAACCAGTCTGAAAATGTCCGTAGTAGGATGAAACCGGTCCTGGTAAAAATAAATAAGTGAAACAAAGTGAAAAGGTTTTTATTTTCAATTCTTACTCATTAAAATATTCCCCTATACCATTACGCCCCCTCCGTTGCGGCAAATGTAACCCCATCATGGTATCCTATTATGCCCCTTCCGTCGTGGTATCCCATTACGCCCCCTCCGATCGGTTTCACGAGTTAGAGTTAGGGGGTGCTAGAAATAAAAAATATTCTCAAAGTGGGCGGTGGGTAAAATACGCTTGAGAATCTATGCTTTAACAAGTGATTCCGGACATTATTTGGAGTAAAAAATGTAGGAAAATTTTGGTGTCCTGTTTTATAGTACCGAAAACTTTTCCCATATTTTTTTTAAACAGTTACGAGTTAACATTTTGTTTTTTATAGCCTCATTGTAAGTTATGGTTCATTCTGATCACAGGAGTATGTTTATACCATATGATTGATTTGTGATTTATTTAAATACAAAAAATAGTTTTATTTTGCTTATTTAAAGGAACTTATAGCGTAAATAAATAAATAACGTATTGTTTTTCAGTCTACTGATGGGCTGGCCAAACACCTATACCTTTACCAAGGCCATAGCCGAGGAGGTGATGCGGCTAGAGGCCAGTGGATTGCCGGCTGCTGTGTTCAGGCCTGGCATTGGTAACTACCTATTTTATTGGCTACGTCCACATGATACCTGCACAATGTACTGAGCCGCTCCCAATGAGCAAATAATTAACTAAGCATTAAGAGAAAAATGTGGTGTTTGAAATCAATTGTGACTTTAGTAGTGTATTCGGGCCTTTACAACATGGTTTAGGTACTTATTAACTTTCTTGTTGGTTGGGAGCGGCTCAGTGCATTGTTTAGCCGTCGTGTGAACGGAACCATTGGTTTGTACTTATGAACTGATTATTTGTGAATACAAACCAGTTATTTCTGTATATATTTGTGAATACAAACAGTATAAAACAAACGCCAATTCTGAATGTATAAGTTTTGTTACGTAGAATTAATAAAATTGTAATTTAAAAATGAATAAAACACTAGGTATCACTTCAAAACGCACTGCTTGGTTGGTATCACTCAAAGATATTGAAATACAAGAGATATGCTACGGATGCACGCCCGACCGTCAGTAGACTACACTCTAATGGGAATAGTTTGAATATGGAAAGAATTCGTTCATTTAGTTGATTTTTTGAAGGTGATCAGTAGTATTGGTTAAAAATACGGTTTTAAAACGGAAAAAATTCATTCATTTAGTTGATTTTTTAAAGGTGTGCAGTAGTATTGGTTAACAATATAGTTTGAATACGGAAATAATTAGTTCATTTAGTTGATTTTTTTAAGGTGTGCAGTAGTATTGATTAACAATATCGGCGACGCCAGGAAACACAGTCCCGCCCAGTAAAAACTGCGGATAGCACATCTCTTATTTTTTTTTATTATTTTTTTTATTAACCAATACATATAATATACAATTAAACCAAATATATATAATATACAATATTGGTGGTAACAATACCTCCCTAATTGAGAAATTCTCGTGTTTAGAGAGGGTGATTGACAGTACTATACATATACATACTTGACAGTTGTTACAATTTGGATGTATGTAGAACTACTTTTTTTTAAATATATACAATGAATAATAAGTTGAATAATAATTTTGAAATTTTTTTTTTTTGTGCAAAATGGAAAATTTTTTTACAAAGAAAATATAAGCATTTTTTTTGTACATAAACATAATGTGAATTTTCATACACAGAGAAAATATAAGTTGACATTTTTTTTGTTCAGAATGGAAATATAAGTTGGCACATCGTAACACATACCTAAATCTAATAAATAGTAAAATGTCTTTTAAGTTTTTGTTAAAAAAAATCATAATTCCTTTCGGATTGTATTTCTTTGGGGAGTTCGTTAAAGCATTTTATGGCTGAGTATGTGTAATGGTGTTGGGCTGTTGTTGTATTAAGTTTAGGGATTATTATTTGTCCTAAGGTTCTCGGCCTGGTGCTAAATGACTTTGTTGTTAGTTTATCTTTGTGGATTTGAAGTAATGCATTATATATTTCAATATCTTTGGTAATCACTGAGTCGTGAGTCTTCGCGGGTTTTAAATTCTGGATTTGCATGAAAAATTAAAATTTTGTTATCAAAAATTTGTGAATGTAATAGATTCACTTTTAATAGATTCTTTTTTAATATATACCAAAATGAATAAATAGTTTTGAAAGCAGATGAAAAACTCTTTTAGATGTTTTTTATATTGCAAACGGACATGTAAGCAATTAAAAATATAAAATATCTGATATAAAAAAATCACGCTAAGCAGAAATCTGCTTGTGTCGTGATGGAGCACCTAGCCAGCCGATGAGCAAATTGAACTTAAGGCGCCTAGGTGGTAACCCAATGCGTTGCCAACTCAGCCACTGGCAACTTCTTGCAATGAGAAATCAGGTGATGAAATCGTAAAATAATATTAGGAGTTTTAAGACAAAATCGAGATATGTGTATTTGGCCATACGATATGATCCAGTGTTCGAAAATCACAAAGAGGACAATAACTTGAGTGTACTCATTTCATTAGAGTTAATTTTCAGTCGACTCTTGTTGCCTTTGGAACAAAAAAATATACTTTTTTATCATTTACAGTCCTTGTCTTTTTATGAACAATTTTTTTTATTTTTCGAAGTCACAGATAAGAGAAACAAAGGGTCGAAGACATCAATAATGTATTTAGGTACATTTTACAAACCTTGTGATGATAACAAGATGTAGGTATTATTCAATTAACTTACGATGGCAAAGTTGTCAGTGAAATTACTATTTTCGACCAATCTTTATTCTTTATCGATTAAACTTTATCGTTTAATCTTTATTGATCAATCTTGATCGATTAATCATTATCGATTAATCTTTATCGTTTAATCTTTATTGATTGATCCAAATTGATGAATCTTTATCGATGAATCTTTATCGATGAATCTTTATCGATGAATCTTTATCGTTTAATCTTTATCGATTAATCTTTTTCGTTTAATATTTATCGATTAATCTTCATCGATTAATCTATATTAATGATTTTTTATCGATTAATCTTTATCGATTTATATTTATTGATTAATTTTTATCGATTAATCTTTATCGATTAATCTTCATCGTTTAATCTTTATCGATTAATCTTCTTCGATTAATCTATATTGATGAATCTTTGTCGATTAATCTTTATCGTTTAATCTTTATCGATTAATCTTTATCGATTAATCTTTACCGATTCAATGATTTGGTTGAATATTGTTTGGTTTATTCCATATTTGCAGTTGTGGGATCATCGGGAAAATCTGCAGTACCAGGGTTTGTCGACAATCTGTACGGGCCAACTGGTTTTGTAGTTGGGATCGGGTATGGTGTTATCAAGTAAGTTCAAAATAAATGTTAAATTTAATTTTTCAGGATTATCTGAAGCTTATAAGCTTGTGATATTTAGACTTGTGCCACACGCAGCTATAAAAGATGTGGCTTGGCGTATTTTGGCATATCGCTCGACGTACATTCCCAATGGAAATATATGGCGAGCGATATATATATATTATTTTTTCTACAAATGTCCTCCTTTTTTATTGTCATTTTTATTTTTTTTAAATTTTTTTTTATTTATTTTTTTATTTTATTATTTTGCTTGTACTTATATTGGTATTGACCGATATTTGTGTGTGTTACTTTAAATAAATTGTGAAATTATTAACCCCGATATAGGCGAACTCTAGGGGGGTTAATATAGAAAATAATAATAATTTTATTGTATTTTATCTGACATTAATTGACAATATTTCTTGAATTTTTATTGTATTGTTTTATTTTGTTCAGAGCGAACTACGGCAAGGACGAGTTCCCCGCGCAGCTGGTGCCGGCAGACTTGTGTATCAACGGTATGATTGCTGCAGCTTGGCAAGTTGGCACCAAAAAGTAAATTTACCGCTTTTTAGTAATTATTGTTAATAAGAAAAAAAATCTCTCTAAAACACTCAGTAGACTGTGCGAGCTACAGTTCGGTATACTGGACACCACGAAGAATATTTAAAAAAATGTATTTTACAGATTGATGTAATGCTATTACAGTACACATCACATCATTTACATAACTTTAAGCAAATAAGTGAAAAAAATAACAGTAATATATTTTATGGTTCTTGCCTAAATTGATTCTTGAAACCTTCAAGGCTAGTGTTCAAAAAGTCAAGAGACCTAGAGATATAATTTACATAGCAGAACCATAACTCTTCTCATGCTATGCTGGGCCATGTACAACAATAATTTACAGCATTCCCATTCCCTGGCGGTAAGTGTTCGGTACAACAATTTGTAGCATTCCAGAATGTAAGACCCTGGTGGTAGTTGTTTGATACAATAATTTATAGCATTCCAGAATGTAAGACCCTGGTGGTAGTTGCTTTTTTTATTTTTTTTTATTAGTATCTATAGCAACATTTGTACATAATGTATTTATAAATTATATTATATTAAGGTATTATAAGGTACATTATTATTTTTTTTTTTTTTACAGTCCTCCTCACTAGGGTTTCCTGTTCTGAGGCGGCCTGTAGTTTTTCCACATTTGTATTTAGTATCCAGTTGTCTTTACATAGTCTTCAGTATGTTTGATAGTGCCTTTTTTACTTTGTTCTCTCAACCATATTTTTTACTTTTGTTTTAAATTTATTTATTTCTGTTATTTTTTTTTTGAGTTGGTAGAGCGTTGTATAGTTTTGTCGCATTGGATTTCATATTTATTTGTCCAAAAGATGTTTTCAAACTAGCTGTAGCTAGAATATTTTGGTTTATTGCCCTGGTTGTGTATCTTTGTTGGACAGTGGAGTATTCTGATATGTTTTTTTAAATTTTAAATAAAATATTTTTTGCATAAAGTTTTTGTATGTTGTAGACTTGAATGCTTTGAAACCATTCTTCGGTCGGAGTTCTAACCGGTAATTTCAAAATTGTCTTTAGTACTCCTTTTTGGGCTATATTGAGTCGGTCCATGTGAGTGCTCAAGGCAGATCCCCATCCAGTTATCCCGTACTCTATTTGTGATTGACATAAAGCGTAGTACACTTTCTTAATGTCGTTTATGTTGAGGATGTTACGGATGGCTCTAAAGAAGTAAATGTACCTGGTGAGTTTTTTTGTGATTACTTCAATGTGTGCGTTCCATCGGAGATTATCATCAATTTCAATACCAAGATATTTGATACTTTTGGAGTGTGCTATGGTAGGACAGGTTTGATACAATAATTTACAGCATTCCAGAATGTAAGACCCTGGCGGTAGTTGGTCGATACAACAATTTGTAGCATTCCAGAATGTAAGACCCTGGTGGTAGTTGTTTGATACAATAATTTACAGCATTCCAGAATGTAAGACCCTGGCGGTAGTTGGTCGATACAATAATTTATAGCATTCTAGAATGTAAGACCCTGGTGGTAGTTGTTTGATACAATAATTTTCAGCATTCCAGAATGTGAGACCCTGGTGGTAGTTGTTTGATACAATAATTTTCAGCATTCCAGAATTTAAGAGCCAGGCGGTAGTTGTTTGATACAACAATTTATAGCATTCCAGAATGTAAGACCCTGGTGGTAGTTGTTTGATACAATAATTTACAGCATTCCAGAATGTAAGACCCTGGTGGTAGTTGGTCGATACAACAATTTATAGCATTCCAAAATGTAAGACCCTGGTAGTAGTTGTTTGATGAAATTTTGAACGTTCCGGATGAAATTCTTAATGTTCGAGAGCCAACTTAAAAATAATAATGCACACTATTTCCCGTTGTTGAAAGAATGCCCAAATAATAATTTTTGAAAATATTCGGACGAAATAAGATAACTTATAGTAGCCTTTAATTGTCGTTTTAAAGAACTAGTAAATTATGAGAAAGCATTTGAGATGTTCAGTTCTCCGTTTGGTGTTGATGTTTTCACTGTTTCAAAAACGTTACAAATGGAATTAATCGACCTACAGTGCAATATTGAACTAAAAAATATATAACCCACGATTCCAAAAAAATTTTTTTTTAATTAGTACACAACAACAACAGAATCTCTCAATATAAGATGTTTCGCCCAAAAAAGTATTAGTGTCGTTCGATCTACATACATTTGTGAAGCTTTTTTTTCCAAAATGAAATATAATAAAAATAAAAATAGGGCGTCAAAGGTGTGCAACTTCAACGATTGAAATAGATTTAGAAAAACTTTTTCTTTCTTGCACTGAAAGAAGTGGTCATGATAATTGGTTTTATTTCAAATAAAAAATAATATTCTTTGGTTCATGTATCTTAATTTATTTATTTATTTAATAATGTTCATTGTCAAAAATGTTAATTACTATAAAAATACATTGTCTGTTGGTTCAATGCATGTTTTCTTTTCACATCTGGCTATAGTATTGTTTTTTTTTCACAAATAACCTGATTGTACTTTCAGATTACCTCTGCATTCAAATTATTTATAATACCTACTTACAAAATAGAAATAAGTATTTATATACTTACAGAGTACGTGTTACATAATTAAGACATTTAAATAGAGTAGAATGAAATTCGTCGGAATAAAAAAATGTTATTATTTTTGCATAATATCTGTATGTGCGGCCCTTGGGAAAATTTTAGGTCGTCAATGCGGCCCGGGGTGCAATTCGGGTTGGCCAGGGCTGTGCTAGAGAATCCGCATGTTGACAGATTGATTATTTGTTCAAATTTACATAATGGTATCCGATCATCAGGCGTGATATATTGTAATGATACTCGTACCTTTTGAAATCAAGACAAATTTAAAGTTGTAACATTTAAAAACAAAAGCCTTTTAATAACCTGATTGATAGACTCATTGAATTATTATTTGTGATGTGGCCAGCTTGTGTATCTGTAGGTAAGAGCATGATATAAATGACATTCCATAATAATCAATAAAAGACGGATATTATAATAATTATGAGAAGATTTATTGAATTTACTTTAACATGCAACAAAATCAGAAATATAAAATGATATTGACTCTTAAATTATAACTTGAATCAGGGGGTGGACGGAATCCTCGAAGATGTCAAATAAAGATGTCAAATAAAGATGTCAAATAATCCTCGTCAGTCAAATAATGTTGCAAGAACGCCTATAGCCAGCCAGCGGCCGAAAATCCAAATGTCCTTACGATCGTATAGGGCGGTTCCAATGAGAAGGATTAATTATTCTCCCTACCAGCTTTTTAAAACTATAACTAAATATCGATTTTATTTCATTCAAAGTTTGCTTTAATTTATACCTACATCCAAAAATGCTGAACGGCGTGACGATAAAACTATTAAAATGATGTAATTGTTGTAATTATTTTTTGATCATAAGTATTTATAATTTTTCAATAATGTCTAAGCTAAATAAGAATGTAATAAGACTCTTAAATATATTAGTTTGTAAGACTGTAAATAAATAGAAAAACTGAAGTATTTTCATCACAAAACACGCACGGATCTTTTTTTAAATGATTTTATTTAAACTAAAATTTAAATTCTGAAACACAGCTCTCCCAGTATGTTTTGAAATGTGTGTTGTATAATACAATTTTTTGTTTGAAAATTTAACAAATCTGCCAACGACCTATGGTGTAACCTTATTATACTAAAAACAAACATTTTTTCTCAAAATTTAAAACATAGCTTTACTAGATAAAAGAACAATCTTTCGAAATCCATTTATAATTTTTTGTGGAAAAGAGTCAATATGTCTAAAATTTAATTTTAAAATGACATATTTCCGGTTTACTCTGGTTATTCCCTCTTAAGTGTGAGAGCATGATTAAAGCCATATTAAAGGGCGCCATTGTATTTTAAACCTGAATACAAAAAGTAGAAAAGAACTTGAAATTAAATTGGTTACCATTTTAAATAAACTGAAATAAAAAGGATCGTTACGTTCCGGAACACCATTGCATGAATAATTCTGACAGCCGTTGGGTACAAAAGGGATTGCTACGAGATATGTAGTGTTGCAAACTACGCTATTTATATTTTTGAAAGATATCGGGGTTAGGTGATATGTGATGGAATCATTCATTGTTGTAATCAAACACGTTGCAAAGTAAGTAAAGTAGTAATCTTTAATTTTTATTTCCAGATACGAGGAGCCTCTCATATACAATTTCACACCTTCCCCTGAAAACATCTGCATCTGGTCTAATCTTGTCAGGCTCGGTTTGGAATATGGCCATACGGTCCCTCTACCGGATTGCATGTGGTAAGATATTACTGAATAATCAATACTATGGTCATGTCGCTGAGATGTCCCTTTTAAATACATCTACCAATTTGATTTTTATTAGAACAACTCTCTTTATATCAGTTTTGAAGGTAATTTCCATCAATGTAATATATCATTGAAGAAGAAGAGAACAAGACACAGAATAATAAAAACATAACAATCACAACTGGGACATATTACATATAATATATTACATCAATGTAATATATATTACATTGATGGGAATACAACAATTTATAGCATTCCAGAATGTAAGACCCTGGCGGTAGTTGTTTGATACAACAATTTACGGCATTCCTGAATGTAAGACCCTGGCGGTAGTTGTTTGATACAACAATTTACAGCATTCTAGAATGTAAGACCCTGGCGGTAGTTGTTAGATACAACAATTTACACCATTCCAGAATGTAAGACCCTGGCGGTAGTTGTTTGATACAACAATTTACACCATTCCAGAATGTAAGACCCTGGCGGTAGTTGTTTGATACAACAAATTACAGCATTCCAGAATGTAAGACCCTGGCGGTAGTTGTTTGATACAACCATTTACACCATTCCAGAATATAAGACCCTGGCGGTAGTTGTTTGATACAACAATTTATTGCATTCCAGAATGTATGACCCTGGCAGTAGTTGTTTGATACAACAATTTCTAATATTCCAGGAGGTATTAGTTTGGCGATAGTTGATAAATGAAAATATGAAAGAGAACAAGACACAGAATAATAAAAAGATAACAGTCACAACTGAGACATATTTCATCAATGTAATATATCTTCAATGATATGTAATAACCTTTAACAGTGATAAAAAGAGAGTTTTTTAATAAAAATTTAATATTCATTTAGACTTTTACAAAAAAAGGTCAATAGGTGTTCCATATAAATTAAATCGGATATATTTGCCGGCTCTCTCGACCCATAGCTTTGCAATGCAGTGGGAGGGATGGATTAATACGCTCGTCACCTCGGAACACATTGACCCTCAGATTTCTATCCAACCCCCACACCTTTTTTTCTATTTTTTTATTCCAGAATTTTTTCTCTATCCTTCCCTTAAAAAGACCCTCTGAAAAATCTGAAAAAAAACTATATCTCTAAAAATCCACGCTTTCAAATTCATTTTAAAGTTATAATAAATTGAAATCCTTATATTACCTATTTATTATTCACAACTTTTTGAAGTAAGTTGTGTGTAGATATGATTATTCAATATTTAGACAAGAGGGTTTTCGTCTCAGTTTGGGTTTTTTGTGACTGGCTTTCTTTATAACAACTTCTTTTATTCATAAACACAAGAGCCTTGTTTATTTATGGTGAGGAAAGGCTATTTTAATATTATTTAATTAAATTAAGACAATATTAGCGAAACTCTATCGAAAATCTGGAGACCAAAAAATCTGAAAAAGATATTGGCACCACTGGGACTCGAACCCAGGACCCTTTGTTTACATGGCAAGTGCTCTACCAACTGAGCTACGGAACCCATATCAAATTCAGTCACTTTTAACTGTATCACTAAGAACCACCAACATTATCTTCATTTTCTTAACGCACATATTATTGGCTGCTATCTTTATATATGATTGCAAGATTCAATGGATAAATTATTATCCATTTTATTTTTAATATGCGACATCTATTGACTTTTCTGCTAAAATAAACATCGTACGAATTTTTTTTTTCTTTTTAGTGCATCTTTTGAAGTAGTTTTTTGTTTTGTTAAAATTTTTGTTTATTTTTTTATTTTTAGTGACGAGCGTGCGTAAAGAAGTTTTACTTAAAAAAAAGAATCATCGAAATCTGTTGGCGTAATATTGAGTTATTCGTCAATTTGTCGCGCACATACTTATTTCAAATTTAAGACATATATGGTTTTCTCATAGATTCCATTGTCAGAACTGGACCAAATTAAAATGGGACCACACGGAAAGCACCAGCTTTCTAACAGAAAAGGAATCATTAATATCGGTTTACCAAATCGAAAGTTCTGAGGTAACAAACATAAAAAAAAAAAAAAAATACCGTCGAATTGATAACCTCCTCCTTTTCGAAGTCGTTTAAAAAAGGGTCCTGGATTCCAGTCCCAGTGGAGCCAATATCTTTTTCTCATTTTTCTGTCTCCAGATATATTTGAGTTACGCTAATATTGTCTTCATTTAATTCAATATTACAATTTGAGATTTTACTCATAAAGTTAAAATATTTTTATATTCATTTGCAACACATTTATAACATGTAAAAAATATATACATATTGTAAAAGCATGCAAATAAATTTAAAAATAAATAAAACTCTCAAATTATCTACAGGTATAATCATTACTTTCTTTATATTGTAACCGGGTATTATTATAAACTTTTAAACCATTTTTCCAGGTACAATTTTATATACATAACCAACAGTAGATTCATATACAAGCTGCTGTGGTTTTTCCTCCATTTTATTCCTGCGCTGATACTGGACACATTCCTCGTGGCTACGGGGAACAAACCCAAGTAAGTTCTAACTTATTTCTTACAATTATTTATTTATTAAAGTCCAATTTAGAAAATAAAGTAATCCAAAATTATAAAGATGATGTTAATTATAAGCAAAAGATAAAAAATAAAACATGAAAGCAAAGACAAAAGACAAGGCAAAGACATCCCTAGAAGTCATAATCTTCATATAGTAATCTTTCTATAAGTGGTGTAACCACAGTTTGATAATGCCTTCAGAAGGCGAAACAGCTGTCACGCGTAATAATAATTACATAGCAGAACTTGTTTATAAATAAACTGTTTTTATAATTTAAATAAAAAATTTATTTAACAAATTAAAAAAATAATAGAGTCATTTATAAAAAAAAATTATAGGAAGCTTATAATCAAAGATACAAATCAAATTGATGATTTATATAGAAAATGTTTGGCTTTTCCGGAAACTATAGAACATATTATATCGGGATGTTCTGTATTAGCGCCGTCCGAGTATACATTTAGGCACAATCAGGTTTTAAAAATAATTCACCAAAGTTTGGTAATTAAAAATAACTTGATTGAGTGCAGTAATATAGTACCATATTATGAATACGAACCAAATTCGATTTTAGAAAATGAATATTATAAAATACATTATGATAAAACTATACTAACAGACAGAACAATTTAGTCGTAATAGACCCGACAACTCTGGAACGCCATCCATAGAATAAAGAGCTCCCATAGCCATTGTGCCCACATGATGCATAGATGGGGCCTTAAAGAGTCGGCGATGTGTGAATGCGGCGCGTGCAGACCACCGAAAATGTGGTCAACGAATGCCCGCTCCATTCATTCCCCGGCGGGATTGATGAGGTCCACAGGGCAACGCCTGAGGCTCTACACTGGCTCGCAGACCTAGATATCCCCCTCTGACCCCCCTCCATACGAAAGAAGAAGTATAGACCCGATATACTTTTACATGACAAATTTTAAAAAATAACTTATATCACTGATGTCGCTATTCCAAATACCTGTAATATTCTAAAAACTTTTTCTGAAAAAATAAGAAAATATACAGATTTAGTCTGGCATTCAAACAATATAAAAATATTACCATTTGTTATTTCGGCTACTGGCATTATACCTAGCTCCCCCATTCAAAATTTAGGCTTATTAGATTTGTCAAAGAATTTATTTACAAAAATGCAAAAATCAGTCATTTTAAATACATGTAGAATTACGAAAGATGTTTAAAATATTTATATTGAAGGGTCAGTAGGATTTATCGGTCCAGTTAGGAGTTCTACCGAGCCGAACCTTCTGATATGAAAATATCTGGAATCGGTTAATTATTTTCCCATTTGGTCTCTGGTAGATTGACATGTTGTTCTTGCATTATACTATTGTGCTACTCATTCAATCCGACTCTTGGATAGACGCATACAAAATGGCTGAAAAATCAATTAACTCTGTTAAAAAATGGCTAGATATTAATTCTCATGCACTAAATACCACCAAAACAAAATACATTACTTTTAGTATAAATATCGTTGGCCAACCTAATCAAGATGCTGAAATAAAAGTACATGAATGTTCTTGTATTCACGATACATTCTGTCAATGTCCTTGCCTAGATCGAACAGACCATATCAAATACCTTGGTCTTACATCTGATCAATATCTTAAGTGGAATACACATTGCCTACTTATCACGAATAAACTTAGAAAACATATTTATTTCTTCAAAAACATTAGAAACATACTAGATTCCAAATCTATGAAAATTGTTTATTACTCTCTTTGTCAATCAATCATTGAATATGGAATAATCGCATGGGGAGGTGCAACACTATCAGCTATATATTGATTATCGAAGGCACAAAAATTAATTATGAAAATTTTTCTTAAAGTTCCTATAATAACAAGTACTGTAGATATAATTAACAAATTCCATGTATTAGATATTCGACAAATTTACACAAAAACAATCTTAACTCATCTGTTTAAAAATAAAACACATACATTTTATGAAAATACCCAAAATATTGTAAACACGCGTCACAAAACCATAACATTTGGTGAAAGAAATTTCAAATACATTGCATCTAAAATATACAATAACCTACCGGACAAAACAAGACAATCGAATAATATTAACAAATACAAAAGTCTGATCAAACAATGGATCATCGAAAAAGGTCGTGAAATAATTAGTCACCTCACCCAAATATATGTAATCCTTTTATCCCATTATAGTTACCACTGCCTACAAACTTGAATTTTTTTGTCAAATATTTGTACTTAAGATGAAGCCATACTAAATAATGCAAAATCATACAAAATCGTATGTTTTAGTTTTGAAAATTTGACCGCTTAGAAGTATTATAGATGCTTCAATTAAATACTGCGTGTAGAAAATACCTTGGTCCTTAAAAATATCGGTCATTTTTTTAATAAGTCTTTTAATAAGCTTAGAAAAAAATAAAGTATTAGGTCTATAAAAAATATTTTCAACTGAAAACTCTCCTACTTATAAACACATTTTCGGATATGATTTTATTGCATAATGTGGCAAATTCAGTTTCTTATATAATTATCGCGAAAAAAAATGATATTTACGCCCGAACCTACAAAATAAAATATAATATGCATTTTCACGTTGGTATTTTTGACATCACGGCGACAATACGGCAGTCGACGAATTTGTTATATCAAAGTGAACCTTATACCATCCACCGAAGAACGACTGGCAGCCGCCCCATTCTTCTGTCATTACTCCTCCGGCCGGAGCGGAGAAACAACGTGTTAGCGTCCGCGCTGCTTGTTTTCGTGAAATCAATTTAAAAATTCCGTTTTATTACAATAAACAATGCATAAAAAAGGAATTAATGTTTTTTACAGGCCTTAACGAAATCAACATGTAAAAAAAAATCTCAAATATCTTTTCCAACCTTTCCAAAAGCTTTTTCTCAAGTATTTTTAAACTCCTCCCATAAAAGGGCGTGAATTCCGATTTCGATTTTTCCTGTACTAGTGGATCGCCTTAATAGAAAAATGTATTTTATTTAATATTTAAAAAATATTTGTAAACTAGTCTATTTCGACACAGGGTTTCCTAGTGAGACATGCAAGGCCAAAAAAATGTAAACCTTTTTATATAGATGCATAAATAATTTAAAAAAAATGTTTTGTATTAATTATACTTATATAGTGCAATTACATAGCGTAGATTGACTAGATGATTATTTGTGGAAAAGTGTGTGTAATGGTTTAGTTTTTCCTGTGGGGAAGATTTAACCCGAACATAAAGTCGTAAAATTGAAGTTCTACAGATTAACCGTGATAACAATAATAAAAAATACATAAATGAAAAATAAAAATTCCTATAGTTTCACTAGAGTAGAATTAAAAGTGGTAATTACCTTATTTTTCCCTTTTTTTATATTTAGGTATTTACTTGGTTATTACGTTCTTGTTATTATACCATCGATAAAATACTTTTTTTTAAGGAAACAAACATTTCTGATTTACAAATAACCTGACAATATTTGAAAATCTTCTACTACCACCACAGAAAGCGGAAAATGTTGCTTGTCTTTGCCAGCCAAGCTATATTTTAAAGCATATATTTTTGCTTTAGCTCCGCTTTTTTAAAACATAAACTCCACACAGGAGGCCCCGAGGAAAATAATTTCCCTCGGGGCCTATTTCATCTCAAATGCTGTGTGGAGGGTCTTTTTGGGGAGAGGAAGAAATTAACATTGGTCTTGAAGAGACCCATGTTGTAGGAAGGAGGAGACACATAGGCCAGCGAATCATTCCGACACAAGAACGAGTCGACAATTTTTTTAATCTCCGTCGTGCGCACCTATGGGCGAACCGAAATCAGGCGCACCCGGCCTGAGAGGCCACCAACATATTTTAGCCCCACCTTCCACTATATTAATTCTAATACAGATTACTTGTCGGGTAGTCTTTATTAGGATCTATAGAAAGGAATTATACCAAATTTAACACAAAAAACCAGTTAACTAAATATTACCAACCATGTCCTGAATTATTATTACTGAACAGAATTGATTTTAAAGTGGATATACGGCACACACGTTCGTGTAATATTTTTAAAGAAAAACACTGTAAAACAAATTCAAACCAAAATGTTTGCCTTATAAACTGTGTTCAACATATAATAACATTTTCTCTGATATAGATATCTTCAATTGTGAAGAAAGTAAATATAAAAAATTCTATCAAAAGTGTATTAAAATTTATTAAATGAGTACAAAACTGCTTAAATGTAATGATACATTATGTAATGACAATGACATATATTATGTACTATAGTCGAACAGATACCAAATGCACTCCCAAAATTTCACACGGGATTTACGTACAGTCGAAACTCCGAAAAACCCAAACTCGAAAGACACTCCACTATTATATTATTAATATTTAAAATATAAGTTTTAATAGGAGTTTTGACTGTACGTTAATCCCCGTGTGAAATTTTGGGAGTGCATTTGGTATCTGTTTGACTATACCTACCACCTGTTATATGTAATATCTTTTAGTTGTTGTAAGATTTCAGTTAAAGTTAATTATTAATTTCTAGATACACAATGTAATAATATAATGAGGAAACTATAATTGGTTTCTCAGTTAGGTAAATTATACATTTATAAATTAACCAAATTGCAAACTGTTGATTTCAAAAATTAAAGTACCTAATCAAAATAAACCATTTTTACAAACAGTTTTCAAAATAATTGGTCAAATCGAGTTCCATAAAGCCTAAAGGTAAGGTAGGTAGTCTCTACTGACAACAGTGACTCCAGATACTAATATCTTTAGCCTGTATGTCGGACGAATATCTACAGCTCATATGTTGGACAAATATCTATGAACTTCAGAGTGAAGACTAATATCTACAGAACTAAGGTCGGATAAATATCTATGACGGTCTCAGTGGTGACGAATATCTATGGAGCGTAGGTGGGACTAATATCTACAGAGGGCAGCTGAGCAAGAGGTTGTACGGAAAAGCATAAATTACTTCAATTACGTAATACTAACCTAACCTAGCTTAACATAAATTAAGTTTTTCACTGCATACGCAATATTACGTTATGCCAATATGCTATACATAATTGCAAATTCAACCTCTGCCAGTGCTGTAGATATTCGTCAACATCACCTGTTTCATAGATATTAGTCAGCAGTTTGAGCTGTAGATATTCGTCCTCATTCTGGTTCTCATAGGTATTAGTCAGCAGTTTGAGCTGTAGATATTAGTCCAATTTGTTCAGTTTTTGGAATTCCTGTAGATATTAGTAGACGTCTCCACAACAGCCGTAGCCAGATACTGTCGCCTTTGAGAAGTGGAAAGGGAAACAATGTCTTTTGTTGGCCTCTGACCCTTAACTTGTTTCTTTCTTATAATTATTCGCTTTCACGTTATTAAAATAAATAAAAAGCAACTTTTACGCCAAAGTCAACTGTTTCTTGACTCCATTTGCCAAGTGATTTATGTGCCTATTACCTATATTCGTGGTGATATAAGGCACACTAAGAATATCCACATTTTTGGTTTGTGCATTCTCTTACAGTCTTACATTGTTCTATCCACTGATTTCAGGATGGTAAATGCCCACAAAAAGATTGACAAGTTCATCGACGCCCTGCAGTTCTTCGGGCTGGTGAACTGGTCCTTCGGACAGGACAACGTGAAGCAGCTGCTGGGATCCATGTCTCCCAGAGACCAGGCAGAGTTCTACATGGACATGAAGACTGTCAAATGGAATGAATATACGAAAACAATGCTGGATGGGATCAGACTGTACCTGCTCAAACAGAAGCCTGATAATATTCCGGAATGTAGGGCGAGATATAACAGGTAACTGTGGTATTTTTTTGTTAATCTATAATTTATCCTTTCGAGTGATAGCTACCCATAAATATACCAAACCACTCACTATAGTAGAACAGATACCAAATGCACTCCCAAAATTTCATACGGGGATTAACGTACAGTCAAAACTCCGAAAAACCCAAACTCGAAAGACACTCCACCATTATATTATTAATATTTATATTTTAAATATTGATAATATAATGGTGGAGTGTCTTTCGAGTTTGGGGTTTTCGGAGTTTTGACTGTACGTTAATCCCCGTGTGAAATTTTGGGAGAGCATTTGGTATTTGTTCGACTATAGCTACCGAAATTTGGGAAACACGGTAATACCGCTAAATACAAAATTTGATATTGGAATTGAATTTTAAAATAAAATATATACCCCATTAAAGAAAGCAATTTTTTGGCAGTAAACTCTTTAAATTAATGAATTTAATTGAAGTAGGTACTTACCTATGATACTCACCCGAATCGAATACTTTGAATCTAATCAAGAATTATAGATATTTTAAATAGGTGCCTACGTTAGGTACCAAATTTAATTGATTGTTAATATATAAAAATAAATGTTTCTTTGTTTGTCCTTTATGCGTTCCTAAGCTTAATTGTTCAATTACGATGAACTTTTGGTGATTTGATGTGCGCCTACCCGTGATACATAAAAGTGAGCTCTGGCATTATGAAATTATTTCGTATACTATTCAACCGATAGCAATTTTGGTGAGCTGTAGTGCGTATGCCCAAGGAGAGGGAAGGCGAGGAAGATGGAAGGGAAATGTGGAAGAGAAATAGGACGTGGGAGGGGAAGGGGAGGCGGAGGGGGAAAAGGGGACGAAGGAACACGTAGAGAGAAACAATTTCGTCATTTAAATGACATTGCAACACATGCTGGAACTCACTAGTTGATTATAAAAATGTGATGAAATAGAAACAGCCTGCCGAATGCCGTAAAGGAAGCCTCAAGTCTTAGCACTTTTCGTAGGATGTGGGCATTATATGTGAAGAATGTTTTTTGATTTATAACAATCTTACCAATATTATTGTCACATCGTTATCTATTTCCTCAAAGTGTGTTTTAATTTTTGTAATCTTTTTTTTTCCTCTTAAAATATATTTGTAAAAATGTAACTGAATATTTAAATTGTATTTGTATATATTTTCTTACTAGTTGTATGAAAAAAAAATTGCATACATCTAAATAAATATTCAAAATCAAAACAAACAAAAACAATAAAAAAATAAAATTAGAAAAAAGGCAATTTGATGGGCGTAAAAATTAATTAAGAAATACTCCATTGAATTTAAGATATAAAATATCCCATTTTCCTTTTTTATTTTCAATTTTGAGGTTATGAAAAATCTAACGGTGTTTTTCCTTTCAGACTTAAGATGATCCACTACGCGGTGAAGTACGCCCTTATAGCCCTTGCGCTCTACTCCATATGGACTATTTTGGCATGCTGTCCCTGGGTTAGGATACAAGAAAACAACCTTCTACAGAAAATCTTCTAAAATTGTTATTTAGTTTATATATATATATATTTGTTAGTTTGTAAAAAATAATAAATGTGTGCATTTTAAGTTTATTGAAATAAAAATACAGTTAAAATTTTTTTAAATTCGTAAAGCCTTACTTATAAATGTGATATATACATTTTATACAATTGATAAACAAACTTGACAAAATATATATTTTTTTTAAATTGACAAAACTTTTTTTTGCAATAGCTTCACACAGGAGGCCCTAAGGAAAATTATTTCCCTTAGGGTCTTGTGTGGAGAGTCTTTTTAAGGAAAGGAGGGAGAGGAAGTTCTGGGAAGGAAAACGGTATGAGGGGTGGGTAGGAATATGGGGATCAGTATCTAAAGTGATAGACGGATGAATCCATCCCTCCAATAAGGAATTCCAGTGAAAAATATTATGGCTTTAAAAAAATACTTTCATATAGACCATTAACTAAATAACGGAAAATCAAAGAAATCTACCAGTCCGCCTCAGCACAGGACCACCTAGTGAGGAGGACTAAGAGCAAACAGATGAAATATTTATATACATTATCATATCTTGTAATTCTCATCAAACCTGTAACTAAATAGTCAGTAATAAAAAATAAAAAAATAAACGCTGATTCTGCTTTATAAGTTTTAATTAATAATATTAAATGTAGAGTTTTAAAAAATTATTAAAAAGTCCATTTTTAAACGTGTCGTTAAAACACACTGAAAAGTTGGTATTATTGAATGTTTAGTGGTGACGTCACTCCTCACCAGTCATTGTATTGAAATGTAGGTATGACACAAGCCATCGTTTCATGTTATTCGTTATTTCATACTGTTTATAGAGATTTAGTTGTTGTGTTTATTGAAACATTATTAAGGCCTAAATAATTCAGTATCAAAAATAGAGGTATCTCGAGTATATATCGAGAGAGGTAATTAGTTTATCTCTATTATTTAAAATTTTGAAAAAACTGCACGAAAAAATCGTATAAAATGCTATATCATAATGCTATCTACTCCACGGCCAACTGTGCGAATTTTGAAATCCAAAATAGCCGTCATCCAACAGCTGATCGGCGCCGTATCTCATTTGCCTACAATAGGCCACTTTCATCACATTTTTTTTTATTTTTTTCCGGTTTAGACAAATATTCTAAGACATTCGTATTTTTTATTATTTTTTAATCGCATTTTGGAAACCCTGGCGATTTTTGGAAAATTACAATCCGATAAATCAGACCATTATTTATAAACCGGAAAGACGGACATAATTTTATGGGTGCGAAAAAACGATATTTACATAGCCGAAATTATTTTAAAAAAAGAACGTTTTCCACACGAATAGCAATAAATTGTACGGGCTTCTCTTCCTAACATCTGTAAAAACACCGCCATCTTTATCAAAAAATCAAACCAAAGGATAAGTTCGCATAGAACAAACAATAAATCTTGTGAACGTTAAACGAAAATTAAAAAATTCGCCGGAAATCAAAGTGTTGCCATATAAAAAAATTAATCAGTGTGGAATTTTACAAAATTAAGGGAACATAATCGGAGACGGAACATTTTCACGTAGTGACGTCACGAGCTGAAATAATGGATTTATTTATTTAAAAATAAAAAAACTATACATTTCTAAAATTTTTTACTAACATTTTCGTAATCTTAGTTAAAAAATCTATCCACACGATTTTTTCCAAGTCGTTATGAAATCCATGCAAGTGGCGTGCAGGTGATGCTTCGTTGTCGAAAATATTGATGGAAAAAGCTAAAAAAATAATTTTTTTAAACAATATTTATACCACTCTTCCGTAATAGATAATATTGAAAAATATAATATAATTAATTAATAATTCCATATTTATAGTATCATATTTTCATTAAAATATAAATAACTTATACGTAGTGAGTGATTAAGTCACACGATTCACTACACATACGGTGGTTTTCAAGGGATCTTGAAAAATTAAAACTTTGACAATTATTTAACTATTAAGACTAACTCTAAAAATAAAAATAAATGCGTTATATAATTGCAGTTATTTAACTTAGAACGCCATTTATTCATTAAAAAAATTGGACTGGAGTTCCTTATGGCCGTGCAAGGCGATGAGTTGAAAAGCCCGGTTGAAGAAGTTAAAAGACTTCTCTCAACCAGTCTATCTCGATCCAACCCGCTATGCAACAGGTGGGCAGACTTATCCGCCGCCAAGACCCGGACAAACCTCACCTCATAAACCCGGCACCCCTGCTAGGTCACCAAACGTAGTGAACCACTTGGGGTGACCTATGGCAGAGGTGTTGGTTATCCAGTAAATGGTTACCAAGGCAGCGGTACACGTACCCGCCTCCCAAATTGAAAACTGATATTTAAGAGGAATAAAAATGTAAATAAATTATTTACATTCAATAAAGAAAAGGTACTTTTTTCCAACCAAAACTGTAATATTCATTATAAACTATATAGCTGGGTTACCCGGCTTCGCTCAGAACAACATTCGAGAGTGTTCTGGAATGTTCCACAATGATAGGTATTCCAGATTCCCTATTCCCGAACATTCCACGACATACTACGCCACTCCTTCCAGAACTTTCTGGAGCTCTATGGAACCTTCTCGAACTTTCCGGAAGACTTTTCTAGAAATTTCAAGAGGGCGAAACTTCCAGCCCTTATATCTTCAAAAACACGCCCTTTAGGTAAAAACGGGAACCGTCATCCTGGAGGGGAAATAGTGATCTACCACTTCACAAAGAGAAATTTTCATCCCAAACGATTTTTTTTAAAGTACTTAGTTGTTTTCTTCAGATTTAAAAAAAAAACTGTATCTAGAACTAATTGAACCAGAAGTTCCTGGCATTACATATTTTGAGTAAAAAGTGTAATTAAAATTTTGGACTCCGGTGACATTATGTTTT
Organism: Limnephilus lunatus; assembly: GCA_917563855.2. Taxonomy (NCBI): domain Eukaryota; kingdom Metazoa; phylum Arthropoda; class Insecta; order Trichoptera; family Limnephilidae; genus Limnephilus; species Limnephilus lunatus. The sequence goes on along the minus strand of OU830596.1, from coordinate 19,784,239 downwards.
TTTTTTTAAATTTTTTTTTTTCTTCTAATAAAACCAAACAACCACAAAAATGGTCACTTCGCCGAGAAATCGCCAAATCACCACTGACCAAATGACCCTCATTCTCCCTCGTCCAATATAACTACTGATTTTTTAAATATAAATATCCCCAAAGATATCATCGACCCTGAGGAGAATTAATTTCCTCACCGCCTCCTGTATAGATAAAGCTTAAAAATTTTTTGGGATGCTGTGTGGTGGGTCTTTCAGGAAAGGAAGGAGAGGATGTTCTGGGAAGGAAAAAGGTATGAGGGGTGGGTAGGAATCTGGGGGTCAGTGTGTCCATGAGTGACGGACAAATGATTCCATCCCTTCCTGAAGGTGATATTCCGAGAGAGCTCTGCTGGAGAAGTCAAGAGGTCTTCCTCAACCAGTATCTCCTGATCTGGCCTGCCAAGCTGGACAATTGATGGTCAGACGTATCACCACCAAGACCCAGATAAACCTCACCCCATAAACCCGGGCATCGGGCATCAAACCCGCCGCCAGGAAACCATTTATTTTCCAATAAATGGTTCCCTGACGGCGGTACCCATACGCGCCTCCCAAATTGTAGGTTGATACGTTGAAATATAAAACAAAATGACAAAAAATACTAAATTGCTGGATCTTTTGTGATTCAAAGTGAGTTTTCTTAGTGAAAACGTTTTTTTTTCAAATATGTGGATATTATTTCTCTTTGGTAAAAATTGGCAATGTTGGACTTCATTTAAAAAAAAAAGGGGGATTCTTTCACAAAATGTATTGATTTATCTTATTAATTATTGTGTCTAATAGCTAATTGAATGTGCCTTTAAAGGTCATCATTATTAAACCTGAGTGGTTATTCACAATTATATCACAAAAAAAAACTTTTTATAGATATTTCTTTCCGTGAAAATGCTCCTCAATTATTCTGTATCATTACATACATTGACATATGATATCGTTACATGAAGTCGCTCAAAATGTATGTGGGCTAAGATCTTTTAAACTACGCAACGGATTTTCATTCGGTTTTCACCAATAGATAGGGTCATTCAAGAGGAAGGTTTATTTGTATAATGGGTACATGCATATCATAATAGACAAAAGCCGAGAAATTCAAAGAAAATATATTTGTGTGCGATTTAAAACGGCATTGAGGTCGCTCAAAATGTATGTGCGCTTAGATCTTTTAAACTACGCAACGGATTTTCTGGCAGTTTTCACCAATAGATAGAGTTATTAAAGAGGAAGGTTTATATGTATAATACATGCTTATTATAGTGGAGAAAAGCCAAGAAATTCAAATATTCAATTCAGGCAGCCAGCAGCGGGCAGCTGACAAGCGGGTGGTGTGGATTTTATAAAGGTTGGGTAATGGCGTTGTGTTTCGTTAGCTACAGCAACGTGTGGCCGGCTCTGCTAATATATTATATTCTAAGGTAATTTAATGGAACTAGTATTTAGCGCATTTTAAGCGAGAAAAAGTATTTAAAGGCGTAAATTTAAAATGGCGAAAAGGACAATAAATCCAAGCATCCTTTTTTTATTTTTTTATTTTTTATTAATAGAATGGTACAATTAATTACATTACATGTTACAATATCAAGTAAAGTTTTTTATTTAAAAGTACATTGAATAAATTCGTTTAACACCTTTTTTAGAGCAAAGCTCGAGTTAAAAAGCGGAAAAAAACGCATGTAAATCGCAGTTTGTTTTTATTTTTATTTTTAGAACAAATAATAAAAAATAACAATAAAGAAGAAAAAAGAATAATAATAATTTAAAAAAATAATAATAATTTATAAAAACTCAAAAGTCATTTATTTTAAATACATGTAGGATTACGAAAGATTTTTTAAATGTTTATATTGAGGGATCAGTAGGATTTATCGGTCCAGTTAGGATTTCATCAGAGCCGAACCATCTGATATGAAAATTAAAATTATTTTCCCATTATGTTTCTGGTGGATTAACGTATTGTTCTCTGGAGTTCGTATCGTGACGTGAAACAGGTTGGACGTGTGTTGTGATTGTTTCCTGCGTTGCTGTCTTCACTCAGATAAGAATTTATTGTTACCTTCTCGTATTTATTTATGTTCACCAATCTATTGTATTATTTGATTTACGGTTAAGTGCGTACAGTCGATCTAATTGACTTATTTTTCGTTTATCTCGTAATTTATATATTTATATTTTTATGTTTGTTTTTTTTTTTAAATTATATCTTAATATGGAGGAAGATGAGAATCGGCCACCAGACCCTGAGTCCATATTTAATATTTCAGATGGCTATGATACTGACGGTAGTCAATTATCCATAACTTTACCATCTCGAAAACGACGACCTTTGCTTAGTCCTGATGTTCCTCCCAAAATTAAATCTATTCCTCAGTCCAATCAAGCCCCAATCTCTCATAATGATAATACCATTCCTCCAGAAGCTAAAACTATTGAATTGGTATATTCAAGTAACTCTTCGGCTCCATTAATTGTTAATGTACAAAAGACTGAACAGGGGAAAATAATTCATCCTCTGGATTTCGGAAAATTCATTTTTGGCTCTAATAATAACCTTGGAATAATAAATGGTTCAATCAAGCCGGAAGGCAGATATAAATTGTCCATAGAATATAAATCCGCCACCTTTGCTAATGACTTCGTTAAAAAAATAGGTTCTTCATCAAATAATAAATTCAAAGCATTTATACCTACTTTCAACTTAACCAGAATGGGCAGAGTGAAAGGTATACCTACCGACCTCTCTGAATCGGAAATAATGGATGCTCTCAATGACACACAAGTAAATACTAAAGTTTTAAAAGTTCGTCGTTTAAATTTCAAGGATTCTTCTTCTGGAACCACAATTTGGAAACCCTCTCAATCCGTAGTAATAACTTTTGAGGGCCAAATCTTACCATCCCGTGTGTTCATTTATTATAACTCTCTTCCCGTCGAAACATATAGATTCCCCACAATCCAGTGTTTTAACTGTTGCAGATTTGGTCACTCTAAACCCATTTGTCGTTCCCCTCCGCGTTGCTTCCATTGCGGAGAGAATCATCAATTTGAACAGTGTCAAAACTCTAATAAAAGCCCAATTTTCATTAATTGTAAGGGTAGCCATAGTGCTGTTAGTGTAGCCTGTCCAGAGTTGTCTAGACAGAGGAACATCAAGCAATCAATGGCATCTGAAAATATTTCATACTTCCAGGCGTCTAAATTATTCCCTCCTGCAAAAAAATCTTTTGCAGAGGTATCATCCAATCCATCTTTCTTTCATTTTTCTTCCCCTAAATCTCCTCAGTCATATTCCCACCGAGAAACCATTTTCAAGCCATCAAAATCTAAACCTAAATTTATTCCCTCTTTTGATAAAAAACAACATAATGATCTTTTGCTTAACCCGAATGGTAATAATAAATCTCAGGCTCCTAATGGAAATGCCTTAAAAATTGTCCCTCTAATGATATTTTCCCTAAAGTCATGACGGAAAATTCCTCTTTCATCCAAACGTTAATTACCCTTTTAATTTCGATTCTTTCAAACAATTCTGTACCGACCAACGCTGCTGAATATATTAAATCTCTTCTCTCCTGTATCCCCAATGTATCAGAAACTGAGCAAAATTCTTCAATGGAATAGTAGAAGTCTATTCTCTAACAAAATTGAACTTATAAAATTACTTGATGAGCATAACATTTCAGTTGCTGCCATTTCTGAAACATGGTTAAAAACTTCGTATCATTTTAATATCCCTGGTTATCATTGTCTTAGACATGATAGACCTGATGGTAAGGGTGGCTCAGCTCTTATCATTCATAACTCTATTCCTTTTAAAGAAATCACTTTTCACTCCCTCCCCAATAGTTTTCAGATAGTAGCAGCAGTTATATGTGATATTACAATATTATCTATATATATATCCCTCCCTCTACTATTTTTGTTGAAAACGAATGGACTTCGTTCATATCTCAGATTCGTTCCCCGTATATGTTACTCGGTGACTTTAATGCTCATTCTCCCTCATGGGGAAGTGAATTAACAAACCGCTCTGGACGTAATCTGTTAGACTTTATGGTTACCTATAATCTATGTATATTAAATGACGGGTCCCCAACTCGTTTCACTGCTCCTCAACATAGAAAAAGTGCGGTTGATTTGTCTCTTTGCTCATCTTCGTTGATACCCATATGTTCTTGGGACATTCTTACAGATCCCCTTTCCAGTGACCATTTTCCTATAATAATCTCCTTCCACCATCTAACATCCTCTTATTCCTTTTCGGCAAACAATAATTTTAAATTTAAAACTAAAGATGCAAATTGGAGAACTTTTTCTTTGGAATTGGACTCCATTATTCTTTCAACTAAGTCTTCTCTTATGAACATCAGATCTCAATGTGAATTATTTCCTAATATGGCAATAAAAGCAGCAGAAAAAACTCTTCAAAAACGTAATATTAACATTAAAATAAAACATTCCACTCCATGGTGGGATAAAGAATGCACTGATGTCGTTAACTCCAGAAAAAAAGCAATTTCTATTTTCAGGAAATGTATGTCTTTTGAAAATTATCTTTCTGTGAAACGCGCTCAGGCAGAAGCTAAGCGTATTTTGAAAAATAAAAAGCGGGCTGGATGGCGAAAATTCTGTGAAAGCCTGTCTCCGGAATCTCCTCAATCTTCTGTTTGGTCCAATTTAAAAAAAATCGGTTCTTCTTATTCTCCGCCGCGTTCCAGACATATTCCAGAAGAAATTATTCTAGGATTTGCTGATAAGATAGCGCCTCCATCAGTTGCTAGATTAGAAGAAATGCCTTCGTTTATTTCTTATCCTTCACATTCCAACTGGATGGACTCTCCTTTTTCAGCTAGTGAATTGAAACGTGTAATTAATTCCCTTCCAGACTCTTCTCCAGGCCCTGATGGAATATTATATACTTTCATCAAAGCATTCTCGGACATGTCGGTTGAATATTTCTTATCCCTAATTAATAACATGTTCGAAACAGGATATATTCCTGAAGCTTGGAAAGTTCAAAAAATCCTTCCGATCTTAAAACCAGGGAAAAACCCATCTGATATCTCTTCCTATCGTCCTATTGCTCTTTCGTCATGTTTAACGAAAGTAGCAGAACATTTGATAAAGAACAGATTGGAATGGTTTGTTGAAAATAACAAAATTATCTCTCCAGAACAATATGGCTTTCGTAAAAAGAAATCAACCATGGATAATTTAAGTGTGTTGACAACAGACATCCGTATTTCTCAGTCCCTTAATTCTTCAACATTGGCCACATTTCTTGATCTTTCGTCAGCTTACGACGATGTATTAATTAACATATTAAAAGAAAAATTAATAAAAATAAAATTACCCTTAAAATTAGTTCAATTTATAATTAATTTGCTAACAGATAGATCCATTATTTTGCACTTTTCCTCAAAAACTTTAAATCGCAAACTATGGAAAGGGCTGCCCCAGGGGTCCGTAATCAGTCCATTATTGTTTAATATTTATATAAGTGACTTAGACATTGCAATCCCTTCATCTATCAAGAGAATTTATTTTGCTGATGATTTCCTTATATACTTATCTCACAAAAATCTATCCCATGCTGCGAAGGAATTAAATTTGGCTTTGCATTATATTAAAGAGTGGTTGTTAACAAATGGGATGAACTTAGCTACTTCTAAAACCAAGGTCGTTGCTTTAACACGCAAAAGAAAAATACCCCCATTTTCTGTCTCTTTTGATAATGTCCCTCTCCAAATCGTAAAGCAAATTAAATTTCTTGGGCTACTTTTGGATCATAAACTTTCATGGCTCCCGCATATCCAAAACATTTCGTCTAAGTGTGAAAAGGGGCTTAATATGATGCGAGCTGTTTTGAGAGTGTGGTGGGGATCTCATCCTACTACTCTTAAATTAATGTATAGTGCCCTAGTGCGAAGCCATTTGGATTATGGTACATTTCTTTTCGATCCTCTTCCTAAATATTTGGATAAAAAACTTGAAAGAATTCAATCCAAAGCTCTCAGAATGATAATTGGAGCGATGAAATCTTCTCCTATTAATTCTCTTCAGGTAGAATTTGTTGATCCTCCCTTAATTTTAAGAAGACAATTTCTGGCTGATAAATATATTCCAAAATCTTTTTCTATATCGTGCCATTCTTTAGAACAAAGTCTTGATCATTTGTTCAATAATTTAAACAACGACAAAAGATTGACAGATGAAAATCGATTTCCTCTCCTTCTAAAAAGTTTTCTTTCATTCAAATCTCTGTCTTCTTCCCTCCAAAATCTACAGAAAGATCCTATCCTTCCTATTTTCACTATCCCATTTGATTCTATCAATTTTATCCCCAACATAATAACCTCTGACTTTCGGACTAACATTTTAACCTCACCTAATCAAAATGTCGAGGAAAATTTTAAAAACATTATTTCATCCAAGTTTCCTGGATTTTCACTCATTTATACAGATGGTTCTAAGTCAGAAAACAAAGATTGTGGAGCTGCGGTGCATATTCCTGAATTCAATTTAGATCTGTCTAATAAATTGCCTAAAGAAATTTCTATATTTACTGCAGAATGCTTCGCAATTGAATAAGCTTTAATTCAAATCCAGCTTCTCAATATTCGTCGAGCCTTGCACTGATTCTCTAAGTGCAGTACTGAAAATTTCTTCAAATATCATTAATTATCCAGAAGACCATATTATTTGTAATATCAAAAACTCCCTCAAATCATTAAATGAATTAAATTTCGAGACAATATTGGTTTGGATCCCTGGTCATTTAGGAATTGAAGGTAACGAGAAAGCCGATTCCCTCGCTAAACTTGGAACAATTTCTGGCTCTATTCCTTTAGATTTTAGAATTCCGTTCTCTGACGTCATCCCTATTCTTAAATCCAACATGATTCGCTCCTGGGAAGAAAATTGGGCTGATACGAAAACCCGAACTGGTGCTTTTTATGCTGGAATCCAAAATCATATACCAAGTAAACCTTGGTTCCACGGCAAGAAAAAATCCAAAAGATTTATTTCCTGTATCTCGAGAATGAGAATCGGTCACTGCTCTATTGCATCCCACTTATTTAAAATTCGAGTACTAGATAGTCCACTCTGTCAGTGCGGCGTGGAAAATGAGACTCTTGACCATGTATTCTTTAATTGTAAAAAGCAGTCGTCCTTCAAAGGCATTTATCGTTTACTTATTAAAATCACCCACCAATCTCCCCTTAGTATTCCATATTTGCTTTCACTCAATAATTCTCGCGTTTTTTCCGTTCTATGCAAGTTTATAGACTTAAATGACTTCAATATTTGAGATTTCCCATGCCCTTATAGATTTTTTATAAAATATAATCATCTCTCTTAATTTTAACGGCACATAGCACTCTTTTTAGGGTGAATTGCCTTACACAAAAAAAAACGTATTGTTCTTGTATTGTTTTGTATTTATTATACTTATATAGTGCACTTACATTGCGTGGATTTACTAGATAATTATTTGTGGAAAAGTGTGTGGAAGAGTTTAATTTTTCATTTGGGAAAGATTTAACCCGGAGATAAAATCTGGAGCACCGAATAAAACAAATAATAGAATAAGTAATATAACATAAATAAGAAGAGGAGATTGGTTAAAGTCTTCGGTTAAAGTTAAGTTTTTAGTTGAAGTTAAGCTTACGTTATTGAAACAATATTTATGTAGGTATTTGTAAAGCGTATTTTTTTAATACGTAATATTTCAGCGCCCTTGAGGTTATTTTTGACGAAAATGGCGCTATATAAATTAGCCAAATATTATTAAATATTAAGGGACTTTAAATTTTTGAAATAATTTGATGGTGAGGGAATTCTTTGGATAATTTCTTAAGGCAAAAGAGAAGTTTTGAATGCACCACCCCAGCCAATAATTCCATATTGTATTACTGATTGAGTTAGGGAAAAAAAGATGGTTCTTAATAGTTTAAAATTTGATATGTTTCGTATTCTAATAAAAATGTACATAAGTTTTCTTAACCTTTCTACTGTTGTATTGTTTCGTAATTTCCACTTTATGGGCGTCTCGTGTTCGATACCTCGGCTGGCTAAGTCCTCCATCACAATACAAGCAACATTTTCGGCTTTCTCTCTTTCTCTGGTGGTAGTAGGAGATTTTCAAACATTTTTGGGTTATTCGTAACCCGGGAATGTGTGTCTTTCTTTTTTAAATTTTTTTTACTATCTATAATTTCAACGAGGTATTTTACAATTATTATAAGCAATAATTATGAGCCTGAAACACTCATCTATATTGAAAAAATCTTCCGAGAAAAGATACTGGCCGCCAACGGGAATCGAACCCGTGTCCCTCTGATTGCCGGTCAGGAGCTCAGTATCTTTTCTAGGAAGATTTTTTCAACATAGATGAGTGTTTCAGGCTGATAATAATTATTGCTTATAATAATTGTTACCCTTTGTGCTATCCATAAAAATCTTGTCTTAAACGTTAGTTTATAAATTAAAAATAATAATTAAGGTATTTTACATTTGTTTTAACAGTGAGTTTAGAGCAGTCAACTGTCGGGTCACCGATATATCGAATAACAATCAATTTATTAGATGAGGACCAAAAAATATTAAAAGAAATTAACATTATGATCGTAAATAATGCTGCCACGCTTTAAATAAGTCGCAGAAAATACAACTAATTAACAAATCAACGAAAGCAGTTCACTATCAAAAAATAAACATTGGAAATAATAATTACTTCAATAAAACATCTACAAGCAATATAAATAACTGTTATTCAATTATATGTCAATAAGAGATAAGGCAAAGAGACACTCTATATTATCATGGGCAAAGAATTACTCTCATTCGAGTAAAGGAGACCATCAAATTAAGTGGTCCGATGTGACTTAAGTTATAATTAGCTGTAACTAATACATTCAGGTATGTAACCGTTTTCTCTTATTTTTTTACCAGTTTAAAGGCATACAATTGTGCAATGAAGGGTTTTGCTTACTGTTTAGGTGCAGTGGCATGAAAACGTGCCAATTAATTATATTATGTAGGCGAAATTTATCTCATTTTTTAATTATAGTTATGCCCTTACGATCTATGTAAAGAGACGCTTGACTTATCACATACAAAGATTCGCTAATATCAAGTTCTGTACTCAATTATATAGGTAGGCACTTCACTTCTTACAAGTTTAAAAATGGCTGTTTCAGCAATTTTTTAATGAAATGTTGAAATTTTGGCATGAAAACGTGCCAATGAATTAAATTATTTAGATATTATAATAGCAAAATTTCTCACAGTTTTTTTAAATGATTGAACGCCCTTTCGATCTATGAAAAGATACGCTTTACTATCACTAATCACTTAAAAAGTTACGCCGAGGTCAGCTCAACACCATAGGTACTTGATTTCTTTCGTTTTATAAGTTTGAACATGTATTTTTCAACAATTTAGTTAATCTACAACCAGTGGTGGACTAAGGAGGGGTGGGCGGAGGGGGCGGCCCGCTCCGGGCCCCTGTCCTGGGGAGCCCTCAAACGCCTCCATTTTCCCTAGATCAAATTCTAAGCATGGCTTTAAGGCGCCAAGTCACTGTAAAAAATAAAATTGTCATTTTTCATTTCATTTTCTGAAAGATGCACTTATTAAGAATGCTCCCAGCAATGAATGTTTTAAAGAAATTCGAAAAATTGAAGGAGATACAGCATTTTATTTGAAACCCTTTGAAACAGTTTGTATGTCGAATTATCCTTCAGCAAAACTTTGAATGCATTTTTCTCTATACTTTTTTAATACGTGTTTCATTCTGGTTGACAACATATTAAACAAACTATTCATCCAATTTGCATGCACCAATTCTTAAACTGTTCGAAAATCCAGTTTGAAAAAACATAGTATCGAGTTCAGTGTCCTGGTGCCTTAAAGCCTTTTTTAGGATTTAATCAAGGGAACATGGAAGCGTTTGGAGGCCCCCCAGAACCAGAGGCCCGTGTGAACGGAATAAAAAGCTTGTAAAATTACATCAACTTCTTAGGCTAGGGAGAGGGGGCTTCATTCAGCTTTGCCGCCCTGGCCTCTGGTAGGCTTAGTCCGCCACTGGTCACAATGCTCGGGCGTCCACTCCTCTCTTCATCATGCACGTTGGTTCGGCCATTATACTACAACACTCTTTTAAATTATATGAAAATGCCTAAATTTTCACTGACATTTCTGTTATAAAGTTTTAAATTATGTCATTAAAAGTCCAGAATTAGTTGGATTGATAAGCTTTCGGATTCCACTACGCAAAACTAGAAGTTGGGGTTTATTTCAGTGCTGAAAATCGATCAGTTAATATTCAATTATTTAAACAGAATTCACCTTTTCCTTGCCTTTAACCCCTACGGTCCGAAGGGTTCGCTGAAGGGAGTGCCATCGGTTAAGTTAGACGGAAAACATGCTAATTATTTTCTTTGAAGGAATGTAAAGAATATATTCTGATGATTTCTGAACTTATTTAAAAAGCTCACATATCAAATTGCATTCATTACTCTTTTAAAGAATGTCGGAAGTGAATGAATTAATGATTACAGTAAGCATTTTTAAACTTTTTTTTTAAATTTCTTGTTTTTAGTCCTCGGTACCCTTTGCAAGCTTTACTTAAAGCCTAGGCCAGTAGTTCTTAACCTGTGTTCGATGGGATCTCAGGGGTTCGGTGAGCCAGTCTCAGGGGTTCGGCGGAAGGCAAGACACACCCGAAAAAAAAATTAAGAAGAATATTGTCACTATCACATCCCGTCGCATCCTTACCCATTGCGCCCCCCCCCCCCTCCCCTTGTTGTGGTTTTCATGACCCCATACTATCCCATTACGCCCCTTGTGATAATCCGCCGCCACTGATGTCACGCTTCGCTTTACAATTTCGAAGGGCTCACTGAATGCTCATATGAAACTGGTGGGGATTAGGGAAACACGAAAGTCGTAATTTGCGTTAGAAATTTTTCGTTTTTTAATTAAAAAAGTAACTGCTTCTGCTTATTTTATATCAACTTAAAACACGATAGTCACATAAAACATATGTGATTCTTTCAAATTGTATTCCTTACAAATTTGGTGTTTGCAGATTTTTTTTGTTTTACTTGAATTCCGCACAAGAGTCCCTACGGCTCCCGTTTGGAGACAGTGAGACTATGGCATCCCCAATTGGGTATGTCGAGAGGCTGAAGGTAGTGGGGAGGGTAAGGAGGTAGGGAAGAGGAAGGTGGGGAAGTACCTGACTATTCAGATCTGGTCACCAAAAATGGCTAAAGCCATTTCAAGCAACGTTTCAATTCTGAATGGCGGTCTTACACCAGGGCGATACTAAGAGTATCTTTCGCTCTGGAACGTGCCGCAAATATACTATATATTATTTTAAATTAATAAATTGTGAATTAACACAAATTAATCAAATAAAATTTATTTGCCACGCCGAGATTCAATCCCGCGACCTTCGGAGTGCGAGTCAAGAGCCTTACCGCTGGACTACGCCGGCCGTCAGATTCCTAAAGTTTGCATGCCCGCACGGTATATTTCTAGGGTTTGCATGCCCGCATATTTTGGTATTATTGGCTACTTGCTTGAATTCGGTACTATTATAAAAGTAGCTTTTAACAAAATTCAAGTACGAAGATGATTTTGCATAAGGCGCAGCGTCAGAGATTATTTCTTAAAGCGCCGCATCCGCGCTCAAAAAGAAGAAGATGGAGATATATGTAATTACGAATGTTAGAGGAGCGCGCTAATATTTTAAAACGATAAAAACGATGCGAAAATTATGATTTTTTTTTTTTAAAACACGACTCTTAAGTATCATTTAAATAATATTGTGATTTTTTTCACAACTAGGTATAACTTGTAAAATGACTGAAACAAACGTGTTTATAATAATTTTCGGAGCACACTTTGCAATTTTTTTTCTTTAAGGGAATTTGATATAATTTGCGTTTCGGCGTGGAATACATCTAGATTATTATCTTACAAAATAACATATATTTTTTTAAGAGCTTAAAAACTTCAAATGTTTAAGGGAGATATGTAAGAAATCGGTAGAAATTCAGGTAGCGGCGGCTTAAATTTCAACCGTACAGACGCAAGGCTATTAAAAACTTCCGGTTTGCGGCACGCCCAACAATAAAAATATTATTTAAGTACCGGCTATTAAAACAAAGTCTTTATTGCATCTAACCTCAATGCAGCTCCTCTTTTGCTAACAATTTTTTTTAGTAACAATGCTATTCGTTTCATAAAAACAAAGCAATTTTATCGAAAAACATTTAACAAGCCAATTATAAGAGATTGAAAATATCTCCAAATTTTAATTTACGCCTCATTAAAATGGATAATGTCCCATAATGGCCGCTTATTATATAATGAATCATGACTGTCCACTTGTGAATGTCAACTTCTGAGATAAAGCTATTAAGGGTCACGCTACATGTGATTTACTGGCCGACAATAAATGAATATTATGTTTAAAAGGGATATCCAACTTCTTTTAAGTCGCGACCCCATTTTACATAAGACAAGTGACCGCGACCTCTGATTTATTTGCCTTATTCCCAGCATATCTACCGATTTATTAAATATTTTCCAACACTGGAGCGATCACGCGAAATAAATAAATGTGCCTCGATTCCTCGAGATTTACCAGAAGGTCATTTAAAAAAAATCATACCTTCGAAATTTAACATGGCGACATAAAAACTTATTATAATTCTCTATAGTCAACAAATTAACCCGTATTTTACCGTTTATCTCATATTTGTACGGTTTATGAAAAATATATAAAAAATCTTAAAGTTTATAAGCGCCCGAAACCTGCGTGTTTTTTTTACTTGAAACTGCCGTGAGGGATATTTATTCGAGTCAACATAGAATATTTTCGATTTCTGTAGGTATGTTGTCTGTGGTATACTTGATAAATAAAGGTGCATATCTATGGAAAAAAGGACTTAATTTAATCCGTAAACAGCTGATCAAAAATTCAGAGGGAATTTTTTTTTAGCATCGTTCTAAAATAGTCTACGAAATTCGGATTTGCGACATCTATGGTCATAATAGATAAAGCATTTACAATACATGTTTTACGAATGGTAGGAATTTTTGGACCGCAATCAATCGCAGAAAAATAAAAGTGGTCCATTTTTTAACCAAAATCGCTCCAGTGGACACTTAAGTTTTAATGTTTAAAAAAAATATTATGTTATTCTTTAAAATAATATTTATGCATTCCCCACGCCGAAACGGGAATCGTATGAAATTCGAACATTATTATAAACACGTTCATTTCTCTTATTTTAAAAGTTACGAGTATTATGTGTGAACAAATTCACAGTGTTTCTTTAAATGCTCTTTTAGATGTTCCCCACGAGATTCTTTCACTATTTTAAACGAGTCATGTTTTATTAAATATTTTCACAATTTTCGCATAAATATTATCGTTTTTAATATAAGCGCGCTCTCCCTAACTTATCTCTCCATCTTCTTCTTTTTGAGCGAGTATTAAGCATAAAAATCTCTTGGTAAACGGAGACCAGAAACGGTAAATTTTATCTAAAAATTTGTTTTTATTTATTTTGTGCATAATTTTAGAAGAACGAAAAAATAAAAAAAGGAAAACTGTCACACACAATTTTAGCCAAAATGCTCTATTTTTTAAGTTGCTTCTTACACGCATTCTTACATTTCTAATGAAATTTTTTTTTTTTTTTAGTTTACGTTTATATTTTTTATAAAGTAATTAGCTGACCCGGACATGCGTAGCAGTGGCTATAGAAATCACAACCTCATCTACTGGATGGTTACACAACCTAGATAACCAAGTGTTGTCGCGACCCATAAATTGGGAACCTATGAGGTATTCGATGATTTAATCTTACTTGTTATTTAAATACTACTTATAATAAGTAGTTAAATATAGTGACTAGAAAGATGTCAACTAATCAACTATGTACCTACTTATGCAAAATATTATTCTGCTTTGTAAATTGTTTCCCCGCAAGGGTAGGCAGAGAGGAGGGACCGCCAAACTACTAGGTCTTGGCACACATATTCTTTGCCCCAGTCACATTCATAAATCGTCTCATACAAACCCTTCTATCATTCTGACTTTTGACATGGCCCGACTCAAGTAGGTATCTGATTCACTTGATCATGTCATGTCTTCCTCGGGCGTCCCCGTCTTCTTCTTCCATTCACATGCCCAAACCATCTGAGGGTCCCTTTCTTAATCTTACTCATTATGCTTACATCAGTCTTACATTCTTAGCGCATATCCACATTTATCACACGATCATACATTGTTTTACCGCACATCCGCCTCAAGGATCTCATTTCAACATGATTTCAGCAGTATTCAGCAAATTTCAATAACAGTTTTTTTTTCTTGAGCTCCACACAGCAGTCCCTGAGGAAAATAATTTCCCTGAGGGCCTGTGTCATCTTTGGGGATGCTGTGTGGAGGGTAGAAATCTGGGGTTCAGTGTGTCCTCGTCATCCACCTCCAAGACCTAGACAAACCTCATTCCATGAACCCGGGCACCACTGCTAAATCACCAAACGTAGCGAACCACTTGGGGTGACCTATGGCAGAGGTGTTGGTTATCCAATAAAGGTTCCCAGGGCGGCGGTACCCTTTCCCGCCTCCCAAATCGTATAAAACTTTTTTTTCAACCTCACACAGGAGGCACTGGCCTGTGCTACTTTTGCTTATTGTATTTAATTTAACTTTAATTTTTCAGAAAAAAAAAATACTTATAAAATGCATTTCGTAAAAGACGCACTTATTTTGCTACAAATATTTCGACGACGCAGATCGAAAAAAAAAGCGGCGAAAAAATACATATTTAACTCATTTTTTGTTTTATTGTCCTTTACAGAATTTCAATTTTTCGCTATTGAAATGATTTAACCCTTTAAATTTCGGTGCAGCGTTATAACGATAAGGAACATATGTTTATTGCCTTTTATGCCGCTACGGTACCGTAACCATAAATCGTCACGGTAATTATAAAAGTGTATAATAACGCCGCCACAACTATAGATACAATTTTAATATTGTATTTTAATATGAGGAAAAACTTAAGATAAATGCATCATAAACTGCAAATTGGCTCATCACTTTATTAACACGTTTAAAGAACAATTATTAATAATGGAGTTATTAAAACAATTACCTGGTAGTTGGTTATTAAATACCTAATTATTTATCATTTATTATTTCATAAAATTATAACTTATCTATCAGAAGCAATCTAATCTAAACGCCTCTATTAGTATACAAACATGTTTTAATTCCGATGAATGTTGTCAGTGTCCCTACATTTAGCGCACTACCCAGATTGATCCATATCTCAAATGGAATCTTCACACTCAAATAATTGCAAACCATAAAAGGAAAAACCATGCACTCTTTCAGAACTATACGAACAGAACTATGTATCTCGTTTTCAACACATTAAAATGATTTATTTTGCAGCCTGTCGATCTATTATTGTGTATGGTATCATAGCATGGGGAGGTGGCACTGAATCTCCACTAGGCCCAATCATAAAGGCACAGAAAACTATTATAAAATAAAATTAATTCTTAGGCTACCTCAAATTACAGACTTGAACTTCATATTTTATATTATGAATGTGTTTGACTTTCGGCAGATATATTGCAAAATTAATACTCACTCATCTATTCACAAATATAAATATATACTATGAAAAAATATTAAATACTCGCTGTACTCAAAACAATAAGAAAGACTTACTACAAATTCCAACAACGCATACTAGGTACTTTGGTCAACGGAACTTCAGATACCTGGCAACAAGACTTTACAAAATTCTTTTAGATAGAATAAAAAAACGTTATTAAAAAAATACAAAGATAATATAGCAATTTGGATTAAAAGTTATGATAGGCCCTTTACTGGTGCACTCACCCAATTTAGAAATTATCAATGAAACCAATGTATGGGTTTTTATTATTCGGATTATTATAAAAATGAAACCAATATATTTTAATACAAGTGTAGGTATGTTCATAAGTATTATAAATTGAATTTCAAAATTAATGCTTTAACACAGGCTAGCTTATTGAGGCGGGTTATAAGAAACTTCAACTATACAACTTTAAATTTCTATTCTTTAATCTAACTAACCTAATGTTCAAATGTATATTATTTTCTGTTTGTTAACTTTTGGGAATAATTTATTTATTTATTTTATTTTAGGGAAATGTAATGTAATAATAAATAATAATAATTTTTGGATCATTTTATTTACGTCACAACATTGTGTGACAAGGGTATGGGGGGGGGGGGGGGTAATCAGCTCTGTGAAGTCACATATAAAAATCTAAATTATTAAAACGCAAAACTTTTTTAGATGTAAAATTGCAAAATATGTGACGTCACACCAGGGGGGAGGGGGTCTCACAAATGTGACGATGTGTGACAGGGACGGGGAGTCAAAACAAAAAATCATGAAATTCGTGTGACATAATTTATGGATGGCCCCCAATTACTGAACAAAATACTTAAGGAAGAACTTGGCATACCGATCCAAATGCATATTGAACATTCTGTCCAAACAGTCATACAAAAATGGCGTTATGTTTAAATGGTTTCCGTAGTTATTAATCAGTTTATACTATAACTAATAAATATTGGTTCCACTTTGGCCACCATTTTTTCGACGGGTCACATATTCCATTTGGACAGAATGTTTGATTGGTTTGCCAAGTACCTTCTTAGGGTATTTTATTTAGTCGTTCTCTCACAACACATCTCTGGCTTTGAGAATGTTCGAAAGTCATAAAATTTGGACAAATTTTGATATTTTTGGTAGCCGCAATTAGTTCAAAGCTGTCATTTATCATTGCGCTTTGAAATGTCCATTTTAATTGTTCACAATATGAAGTTAAGCTTTTTTTCAATTATTAGCAATCATTTGTTTAGTTAGATAAAAAGATCTCCAAAAAAGTATTAATGCTCAGACGAAACCGGGTAGTAAATATGTTCCACAGATCATTACGTCCAATATCTAGTGAACGATCATTGCCCAAACGCCATTTTTTTTGCATTAACTTCACACAGGAGGCCCTGGGGAAAGTAACTTTTTAGGGGCTTATTTCATCTTTGGATTTTTAGTTTCTGCTGACCCGACCTGCAACACAGTAAGTGGGCCGCCGCCGCATCCGCCGCTAAGACCTAGATAAACTTCACCTCATAAACCCGGGAATATCCGCTAAGTCACCAAACGCAACGAATCACTTTGTGTGACCTAGGGTAGAGGTGTTGATTATCCATTAAATGGTTCCCGGGACAGTGGTACCCACACCAGCCTCCCAAATTGAAATTATATTATTGTTCATCAAAATCTTGGGCGAAACCGGGTAGTAAATCCAGATTATTATCATCGTAAGCATTTTGTCATCACCAATTAAACATGAAGATGATAAGTCCAGTAGATGGCTTAATTTTTTATTTGTTTTCTTGCAGTCATGGCGTTCTTCCTCTCTTTATTGTTGAACCTGCTCATCTTCCTGCTAAGCGCTATCCTTATTGGCTATGTCTACTTCACCTGGCACTTCGGTCATTGGAAGAAGAAAAACATCCCGTTTATCCCTCCAGTGCCAGTCCTGGGCAACTTCGGCAGCTGGGCCATGCTGAAGACAGATATCGGTGGCATGTTCAGAGAAATCTACCAAAAAGCAAAAGGCAATGAATTAGGAATAATCGGAATATGGGTCTTCAGAAAGCCAGCCTTAGTTGTCACAAGCCCAGAAATGATCAAAGCCGTCTTGGTGAAGGATTTCAATCACTTTGCAGACAGAAGCGCACAGGCTGATAAGGATTATGACCCCCTTGGAGCTGATAATCTTTTCTTTGGCAAAAACCCGCACTGGAAATTAATGAGGGTTAAACTAACCCATCTATTCTCTTCTGCAAAGATGAAGAACATGTTTGGACTTATGAACGAGATCGGTAAAGATCTGGAGACTTGTATAGCGGAGCATGGGTCAGATCCTGTTGAAGTAAGAGATACTTGTGCAAGGTTTACCACTGATGTTATTGCAACAACTGCCTATGGACTGAAGGCTAATGCCCTGTTGGATAGGCAAGCTCCGTTCAATGTCTTCAGAAAGAAGCTATTGGACTTCAGATGGTTCAGATCTGTCGAGTTCATGTCCATCTTCTTTATGCAAGGATTCGCTAAATGGAGGAAGTAAGTTGTTATTTTATTTCATTTACATTATCTTGTGTACTTCCCTGATCTACCATCTTGGTAGGTATTTTTGAACATACATACATTACTTTTTCTTGCGAGTTTTACATTCTACACTCAATGTTTATGTACAACTTAATGCAAACGATTTTATGAAAATACTAGCATATTGTGCTCCTTGGAGAAGATTTATTGTCATCTGAACTTCCGATTTGAATTCTATAAACTTGTATCATTCTCTGCTTCATATTTTCTGGACAGTCCAAATCCAAACAGTCATCTCAAATCATCCGGTAAGACTGGATCACGAAATTCATTATTTTATACTTTGTCAGTTGTCAGGTGTCCTACTTTCTCTAAACCCAGATGGATGAATTTTTCAATTCAAACTTAGAGGTTGTCTTGTGGTCTCAAAACATGAAGTTAAAAATTTGCTATCGGTTTGGTTAATCTGTTTATGATAGTAAGAGTTTTCATAATGATATCTAAAAAAGAAAACACAACGTGTGTTGAAATGGCATCCTTAAAACTTGATCATTTTTGCACCAGATATTGCCCCAACGACCATAAATATTAATTTGATGATTGTAAGATGTATGTTCCGTGTATAGTAAACAATAAACCATGAAATATTTGACTTTCTCTTGACCAGATGCAAGGTGTTTGAGACGGAACTGGCTGACTGGATGAGGACTGTCTTCTGGAAGACCGTGACAGAGAGGGAGAGAACCAAGGAGGTGAGGAATGACCTCATCGGGACTCTCATCGCGCTTAGAGACCAGACCCAGGAGAGTGATGAAATCAGTAAGTACCAAGCTACTGGTTGTAATTAATAGTTTTGATGTGTCCATTTATTCAATAACCAGCGAAAACCCGGCATGCATTGACTGCCACTCAAAGGAATAAAGTTGAGAGTTTTAATTTTGTTTATTAAAATCCTTTTTCAGACCGTGTGAGAAGCATCGGTTTTCCGAATTTTCCAAATAAATTTGAACAATTCCTTCAAACGCCTCTCCTTCGTACCCGTATACCCTCCTAGATTCCCCTCCCCTCCCCTCCTTTCCTTCCTGCCACTAAACTATATGAAATACACACACTTCTCACAGCTATCCATGTGAGAAGAATGAATTTCTCAAATTTACCATCTGATATACCCAATGGGCCCTTTGAAACCCCTTCCTCTGCCCCTCGTTCGTCCTACATGCCACCGTCACCCCTCCCTGCGTGACCTTCTCCTCCTGTGTTCTTATTCCACCTTTCTCGCTTTCCCCCCATCTACCGCGTTCCCCTCCGTCTTTCACGTTCCCCTTCCACCTTCCCACTACCCATCATATTATTATCATTTCAAGCCAAACAGGCGTTAATATGTTTTCGGGATTTAACGGAGAGAGAGAAGACAAATTCTGACATTCGTTATTGAAGTTATTGTACGTTTTCAGGATTTGATGGAGACAGTTTGGTAGCCCAGTCGGCTATCTTCTTCACAGCTGGTAACGAGTCCTCCAGCACCACCATGTCCCTGCTTCTGTATCACTTAGCACTATATCCAGATATTCAGGTAAATATAGCTACTTATTGTTATGCACACATCAACAAAAGTTTTCTCACCGATCAAAGTCCTTAGCTATATCTACTCAATTCATTATTTTCTACCATTTTTTTTATATGAACTCCACACAGGAGGCCCTGAGGAAAAAAATCACTCAGGGCCTATGTCGTCTTTGAGGATGCTGTGTGGAAGGAATTTTTAAGGAAAAGTGAGAAGATGAAGTTCTGGGAAGGAAAAGGGTATGATGGGAAATATTACTGTTTGGTTACTAGATATGAATAGCTAGGCATTTCCCCACCTACCTCATCCCCATCTCTTTCTTCTCCCTATTTACCTTCAGCCTCACAATATACCTCAATTGTGGATGCCATAGTCCTACTGGCTCCAGGCGATTGGGAGCAGTTAAGACTCTTATGGGATGTTATGTGGAGGGTGAAATGTGGAAATGTTAGATTACTTTTACCAGAAATAAGATAACTAAAAATAGTTGTAGCAGTAGGAGATTTTCAAAACATTGTTAAACTATTATTTTTTGTAACCCGGGAATGGTTGTATTTCTTTTAAAAAAACTTACGTCACTCGGCGATGCTTCTAAATTTATTGTCCTAGAAGTGCAAGATGCTTACATATATATATTTTTTTTTTCTTCATACACATACATTTCGACCACCATAACACGGGCATGATGTGCCTAGCGTAATTGTCGAAAAATCCACAAATTATGTAAACATCGAACCAATAATAAAGAAAAGAAAAAAAATAAACATCATACCAAAAGTCTGTAACGTTCTGTTTTCAGGAAAAACTTGCTACTGAAATAATAGAAACACTGAACAAGTCAAACGGAGAAGTGACATATGAAAATCTACAAGAGATGGCTTACCTAGAGATGTGTGTCAAAGGTTAGTAGATCTTCTTTATTTCCATGTACTTAAATTTTGCATGCATTATTAACAGAACGTTAATTGACACGGTTGACAGAAGGGCTAAAATAAAGGTGTTGACAGATAAAATTGTCAATACAAGATAATCAATTAATTAACGACAGAATGCAGTAATCCGAAAAGATTTCACGGCTGATTTAAACGTAGTGGATATGATTCCCTCAAGAAAGCATATCAATGTATAACTAAGGTACTTCAATGCCTAGCTAAGCCCTCTCAATACCTGGCTAAGCTCTCGCAATGTCTAGCTAAGCTCTCGCAATGTCTAGTTCAGCCGTCTCAAAATTTAACTAAGCCCTCTCAATGTCTAGCTAAGCTCTCGCAATGTCTAGTTAAGCCGTCTCAAAATTTAACTAAGCCCTCTCAATGTCTAGCTAAGCTCTCGCAATGTCTAGTTAAGCCGTCTCAAAATTTAACTAAGTCCTCTCAATGTCTGTCTAAGCCCTCTTTTTTCTGTGAATCCCTCACAAGAGTCCCAGTTTCTCCCATATGGAACCAGTGAGACTATGGCATTCCCGATTGGGGTATGTTGTGAATCTGAAGGTAGTGGGAAGGGGAAAGATATAGGAAAGAGGAAGGTAAGGAAGTAACTGGCTATTCAGATCTGGTCACCAAACATGGATAAATCCATTTCAAGCAACGCTTCAATTCTGAAAGGTGGTCTTACACCAGGGCGATACTGAGAGTATCTTACACTCCGGAACATGCCGAAAATGTACTATAATATGGTATATTATTTTGAATAAACTAATTGTGAAATGACTCAAATTAATTAAATAAATTTTATTATTTATTCGATCCCGGAACCTTCGGATTGCGAGTCAAGAGCCTTACCCCTAAACTAGGGAGGCCCTTCTATCTAAGCCCTCCATCATTGAACAAGACCGTGACGGCAGTGTTAGAAATTCAAATATTGGCAGGTTATTCGTAACTGGGAAATGTTTGACTTCCTTTAAAAATAAAGTGTACGTGCATATGATATGAGATATTTGGTAAACTATATATATATATATGTGTACAAGTAAGTCTAAAGTCATGGTGTTTGAAAGAGAGAGTACGAAAACAGTATGCAATATAGTTGTGAATGATGAATACTTGGAGCAGGTGGATGAGTTTGTGTATCTGGGTAGTATGTTTACGAGAGATGGGAAGGCTGATAGGGATATTGAAAGAAGGGTGAATGCTGGTAACTCAATTAATGGAGGACTGAATGCCGTTGGCGCTAATAAAAAAACTGTCAAAAGAAGCGAAGCTAGCAGTCCACAATGGAGTCCTGGTACCTACCCTGATGTATGGCAGTGAGGCATGGAACTGGCAGAGGAAGGATGAAAGTAAACTGAATGCTGTTGAAATGAGATCCTTGAGGCGTATGTGTGGTAAAACAATGTATGATCGTGTGAAAAAATGTGGATATCCGCAAAGAATGTAAGGCTGATATATGCATAATAAGTAAGATTAAGAAAGGGACCCTCAGATGGTTTGGGCATGTAGAGCGAATGAACGAAGAAAGCAGTGTAAGAAGAATATACGACGCAAATGTGAATGGTAGAAGAAGTCATGGACGTCCGAGGAAGACATGGCACGATCAAGTGAATCAGATACTTGAGTCGGGCCATGTCAAAAGTCAGAATAATAGAAGAGAATGTATGAGACGATGTGTGAATGTGAGTGAGGCAAAGAGTGTGTGCCAAGACCGAGTTGTTTGGCGGTCCGTCCTCTCTGCCTACCCCTGCGGGGAAACGGCATGATGGTTAGTTAGTTAGTTATATTATACATACTGTCAGTGAGAATAACGCAAGGGTCGTGTGCCAACACTGACAACGCAGAATTGTGCAACGTTACACCCTCTTTGGCTAGCATCGAAATGGCTAATTTCCTTAAGACTTTTAATGTTAACGTGAAATACCATCATATTTTTGCAGAGATTCTCCGACTATTCCCCCCTTTGCCGTTCCTGGACCGCGAGTGCACGGTGCCGTACCGCGTGCCCGGTACGGACCTGACTATCGAGCGCGGCACCTACGTCTACGTGCCCGTCATGGGCATACAGACAGACGCACACTACTTCCCCGACCCGCTCGCCTTCCGCCCCGAGAGATTCGACAAGGAGAACGGGGATAAGATTACGCCATTCACTTTCTTCCCGTTTGGGGAGGGCCCGAGGAATTGCATCGGTTTGTCAAATTTATACATTTTTTAAATCAATTTATCAATCATGTGTCTTCTTAAAGGCTCCGTAGTAAGCGCGCAAAAAAGCGTTAGAGAAGAAGTTATGGTTTGAAAGGTAGATATGTAAATATGAATGTAAGAGGGAGCGCGATATTATTAAAAAAAAACGATTATAATAAAACGAAAGTTGTGAAAATATTTAATAAAACTCAACTTGCCAAATCTCTCGACAAACGTCTGAAGTAGCATTTAAAGATGCACTGTGATTTTTTTCATATGAATTCTTATATAATATATAAGAATAATATAAATATATTTTTAATAATTTTTGGGGAATACTTTGCATTTTTTTTTCTATCAAGGGAATCTCATATAATTACCGTTCCTGCTCGGCAAATGTACCCATAGATATTATCATCAAAAATAAAATATGTTTTTTTAAGAACTAAAAACCATAAAGTGTTAAAGGAAAATATGTTTTAAATCGGGAGAAATTCGGAATACTAGTCCTCGATATTGAGAATCGTAACCCCTACTCCAATTTCCGTAGTGGGTAAGGGCTCCTACACTCCTTGATTGAAAAATTGGCCAAATTGAAAACGATTTTTAACGATTTTGGAGGCAAAATTTGGCAATTACTTGTGTATGTATAAGTAATAACACGAAATGTAAAATAATAATAATTGGCTAATTTATATAGCGCCATTTTCGTGTAAAATAACCTCAAAGGCGCTGTATACATCAATCTCATATACCTACATGTACTATCAAATGTTAAATAATTCTAGGTGAAAGATACGGAATGCTGCAGTCCCGCCTGGGCCTCATCAGGGTCCTGAGAAGGTTCCGCGTGGAGAAATGCTCCAAGACCCAGGAACCCATCGTCTGGCAGGCGCTTTCGCTATCCCCCACCGCCAAGGATGGCATCTTCCTGAGATTCGTGGAGAGGAACCAATGAAAAAAATAAAGAAAAACGATTTTCATGGCTTTATGCAAGTCTATAGAACCAGGGAAAACGGAACAGAAATACAATTCTTGTGGAGTTACGCAAGGATCAACAAAGGAACCAATTTTAAGCAGCAAATTATCAAAGCATTTCTATAAGATCTTTTCTGTTTTCCTTATAAGTTTATTACGCCGTTATAATTAAACACATTGTTTGTTATATACTTCGTTATAATTTGTGTATCTTTCCAAGATTTTCTGAGAAAATACAACAATAAACAGTAAAGTAATGCAATATTGATGGCGTTACGCAGGGTCCTACAATGGGACCAGTTTAGATTAACACTTCAAACTTCTACCAATTTGTTTTCGTCTTTAAGTTTTCCCTTTAAACATCATTCATATTATTTGTTACTTTCATATTTTATTGCAAATAAGAATTTTTAATAAAAACATATCAAAACGATAATAGTTTCAATACCTATGTACTTTGCCTGAAGGTCGATTGAGAGTAAAAAGGTGATGTTTATCTTTGTTTATTCCAAGAAGAAAGCGTCAATAAATGCGAACTTCCCCAACCGCAAAATTATCACGCCATTAGCCTCGTACCAATCAACACGAAACACACATGCTTTCTAACAGATAAATAATGAAGTAATAAATAAAAAAATAAAAGGGCAAAATATATTGTACGATGTGATTTGTGACTATAATAATATTTTCCGAACATTTCCATTAGTGTTCAACTATTGATTGATACTCGCACTTGTCTAGCTCGTGCGTTGCAAACCTCTCGTAGTCTGGATGAAGCCAATTAGTGATATAGGGTGATAACACAGTTTTTAGTATTTAGATTGTTATTTTTTTATTGAATCATAAAGTATATAGGATGGGGTTATTTATGGAATAATACATCGAGAAAATGGCCTCCACGGCTTTGCTGGCACGTACGCACTCTTTTGTCGAAATTTTCCATGACCATTCCGCATAAATGTGGCTGAATTTCTTTGATGCAGCGTTTAAAATTTCCTCATGTAATGCACGGGTGGTTGTGAGCTTGTTGAAATAGACCTTTTGGTTCAAATAACCCCATAAAAATAAATCTAATGGTGATAAATCACACGATCTAGGGGGCCAATTCTGATCACCGAAACGAGAGAGTACACGACCAGAAAATGTCTCATACATGTAGTAATTGAATTGTTTCACTGCAAATACGTTTTTGTATCGTGTAACGCTCCATTTTTACTAGCCCTAAACTCTCAACTGTCAAATTTGTTTTTTTTTCTGGGTAGCCTACAATTTACTTAAATGGCGACAAATTCAAATCGTGCGTTAATTTTGAGACATCCTATATAATAATAATGATGCATAATAAGCTTGTTAAGAGGTTAATTAGAATATTATATTGTTTACAGCGAATGTGGATAATACCATCATTTTACTTATAAATTTTATTAACGATTCAATTGACTGTTATTTTATGTTAGTTTAGAGGCGCTATAAAAAATATCGGCTACTTCTGTAAATTTGTTAGCAGCTGTGTATGCGTGATAAAGGGGAGTTTATAAACAAATTGGTATCAATCAAACAGTAGATATTAATAGCCTTGAAATTTTAAGCAACCCCCGACTCCGAAGAGATGATAACCTTGAAACACCTGAACAGATTTTCATGAATTATGGCTAAGAACCATCTCGATCACGTCAGCTTTCAAACAACAAAAAAACCGCATCATAATCGGTTCATTCGTTTAGGAGCTACTATGCCACAGACAGACACACAGACAAATAGCATCAGAAAAATAACATCAGACACCAATTTTCTGTCGGACAAAATTATTATTTTAGATTTTTCATTAGACAGTTATAGTTAACATTTTCAATAGGAGTAATAAGTTTTTAATTTATATGTCTTAAAAATATTTGCTGTATTTTTTCAATAGAATCTGAGTGAACCTGTGAATGCGGTGACCAAATAGGTAAGTTATACTCAATTTGGCTTCGAACTAATGATGATTTCGATGAGAGGAAAAGGGATAACGGCTACGTGATGATAAATTAAACAATCTCGAAATATTGTACTTATATATTAATCAAAATTAAAAGAATAAAATAAACATAAAATGAACCATATTATATACATATAAATTTGATTTATTTAATATATTACATTTATGTATAATAAAAATGTTAAAAATGACTCTCTGCAGTAAAATTAACATTTATCACAATAATAAACGTAGCTAATTTTTTATACCGCTAAGACCACACCAATATAAAAAAATGAAATTCATATTACTAGATTCTTATTAGACATTTAATTTTCGTTGGGTTAAATTATTTTAAGGTGCTACTTAAAATAATTCATAATCTGCTCTTTCATAGATGGTGCAAGATTAATTAATTATTTTACGAAAAAAACACTTGACGAATTAATTGTTTGTGCCCGTACATGCACAATATGAATATGAATAAATAGTTTTGTCCATAAACAAACTCAAACCTTTCAAGAAAGGCTTAAAAATACAATATTGTATTGAAACACCAATACAATATTCTATTTTAAAGCCGCTCATGAAAGATTTGAGTTTGTTTATGGACAAAACTATTTATTCATATTGAATATTTAGTATGTACGGGGAAAATAAATAATTCATCTTAATTTTTTAAAGCATAACCTACAAAAAGTTTTTTTCCTAAAATAATCAAAAAATCGCCATCTATGCAAGAGCAGATTTTGAATTCTTTTAAGTATCACCATGAGGTAATGAATGAGTAATGACACTAATGGTAACTATGGTTAATCACTTTTGATTATTTTCATTAATTTATGGAACAATTTTACACTACATCCTTCTTCTAAAGCCAAAGTTTCGAACAACTTTGCAGTATCCTTCATCATGCCCTGCATGATGAAATTACAAGGTTTTCTTTGTTAGTTCAAGAATTAAAAGTCCAATACTGGATGGGTTTATTGGCCATGGGGATCTTGCATAAATGACATGATCATGAATTAAGCTGATATAGGTTTAAAGAACATGTTCTGTGACTGTTCTGGAGAGGTAACCAATCCGAACCTAGACAGTTGGATTCTCCTGTCAGTGGCAGGTGGATTTGTGGAAGAAAGCCGATATCGATTCAGGATGCGAGCCAGCCCTAGTTTAGACTGGAGATGACCAAAGCGTTCACCTGGAGAAGTGGAAAAAATTGAGATGTTAATGAAAAATACTAATTTCTGTTGTATGTCTCCAGAAATTGAAAAGTGTATTTCTTTTCTTTAAATTTATTAGTCTTCAAGAGAGCTTTATTTACTAACTAGACTTACTTATATAATATCCCATGACTTTTCACAGTTTTTTTTAACATTAGCTCCACATAGAAGGCCCTGAGGAAAATTATTCCCCCCCTCGGGACCTATGTCAGAAGATGCTGTGTGGAGGGTCTTATTAGGAAAGGAAGGATAGAAAGTTCTAAGAGGGAAAAAGCTATAAAGGGTGGGTAGGAATCTAGGTATCAATGTGCTCAAATCGTCCCGCCCAATGCGATGCAAGGCGATGTTCTGAGAGAATCCGGATGGAGAGGTCAGAAGGACTCACTCAAGGGGTCATTCATAAACGGCACAACTTAAGGGGGGGAGGGGAGTAGAGAAGTGTGACAAGGGGTATGGGGGGGGGGGAGATCAGCTCAGTGACGTCACATGTAAAAAAATTTAAACTACTATTTATATATATATTTTTTAAAATTAAAATTAGATTTTATAATAATAAATTATTATCAAATTCTGCAAGTATTTTCGTATGCATTTGTTACAGCTGTTTCGACTTGAAAGGTCATTTTAAAACTTTGGTGAAGCTATTTACAGACGACTTATTTATAATATTTAAAATGTCAATTTGCAGAGACACTTATTGAGAGCGTAATTATGCGGGGTTTATCAAAGCTGTAACAAAAATGCATACCAAAATACTTGCAGAACTTTATAATAAATTATTATTACTAAATTTAATTTTAATTAAAAAAATAAATTAAAATTGAGTTCTACGAATAAACACAATAATAATATAATTAACTACTGTTATGATTATTTTTAGATGTAAAATTGCAAAATATGTGACACACTAGGGGGGAGGGGGTCTCAAAAATGTAACGATGTGTGAGAGGGACGGGGGGTCAAAAAATCATGAAATTCGTGTGACATAATTTATGGATGGCCCCCAATCATTCCTTCCGGCATATCGAGTAGTAGGTGCGGGCAGGGAGAAGGACGATCCTCACCCCGTGAAGCCAGCACACCTGCTAAGTGACCAAAAGTAGCGAACCACTTGGCATAGCTGCAAGAAATCCAATAAATGGTTGAATCCGTGCTATATTACCTTATAAGAAGAATGCTTTCTTAATTCAATTAAACTTCTGACAAAAGTACATGTTTATATAATTCATACTTACTACATCTTCGCCTGATGCCCTCTCCTATCGGAGGCGATCTGCACTTATCATGGCAATTACTACTAGTAAATAAATATAAAAGGAAATAGGTGGCTTTTACAGTAAATACATATATATGTATAAATATATTTTTTTAGAAAATCTTTAAAATTATATTTGATAATATTAGATACTATCGAGTTCGAGAATTCGAGAAATGCAATTTTTTCTAATTTTTGTGATGTACCGGGTATATTAAATTAATTTCGTTTTTATATTTCTTGTTTTTTATTATTTTTCCATTTTTTTTGCCTCGTAGCCTAGATATGTAGACGACATCCTTATTTGTTGGAATGGCACCAACCGACAGTTAGATATCAATTAAGAAAACCCTTACACTTAGTGCAAGGAAACCAAAGGGAAAGATTCAGAATCCCACATAATCACCCTCTCAATTAGTGTCTCTGCAAAATTGGATTTACCGGTAATAAATCAATTTAGACTTCAAAAATTGACTTTTAAAATATTTTAAATAAGTCGTCCGTACGTGGCTTCACCATAGTTAAAAAGCAAATTAAACACAAAAAACAATTAATATAGTAAATATTTATGTTATTTCTACATACCCAAACAAACTTTGGGCCCCTCTCCGAACGGCATATAAGTGAATGGCGTGATATTTCGTACGTTTTCCGCTGAAAATCTTTCCGGATCAAATGTTTCCGGGTTTTTCCAGTATCTCGGGTCCGTCTGCAGGCCAACTATAGACAGATAGATCTTTGTGCCCTTCTCTATAACAAGCTTGGTTCCTTCAACTGCGTAGGTCTTGGTACAAAGACGGTCTAAAAAGGGCAGGGTTGGATAGAGACGAAGGATTTCTGAAATGAGATACACCGATTATAAAAAAATTCTCTTTTAAAAATCAGATTCATAAAATGATGTGACTCCCGCCCAAGAGCCAAAACTGCCGGAGATTTGTGATATTTTATATCTGTTTAAAGATAAATTGAAGATGTCCGCTGACTTGGTATAATTATTTACCTCCATTAGTATTCTGGGAAAAGAGTATAACGTATATGGTAGTTAATCCCAGATCTGCACTGAAATAAATCTTGACTTCTAGTATTACGTAGTGAAATCCGGAAGCTTATCGATGCAAGCAATAACGGACCATCAACTAAATCATTTAAAATTTTATATAGAAATAATAAATCAGTGAAAATCCTTCTGTCTGGCAATTTGAGCATATTCATATCATTTAAAATAGTGTTGTAGTTCAACATAATTGCTGGAATACCCATTTTAAAATTTAGAAAACGTAAGAATTGGTTTTGTATTCTTTCAACAGCGTGTTCATGAATATTATAATGTGGGTTCCAGACGGAAGAATAGTACTCAAGTTGACTTCCAACATATGCAAAATATAACAGTTTTAATAGACTTTATATTATTAAAATTTCTAGTTAACCTAGTTTTAAATCCCAAAAATTTTAAGCCCTTATTAGAGGATATCCGTTATGTGGTTAACATATGAAAAATTTGATTGAAAAGTGATGCCTAAGTCTATGTGTTAATGTCTCAAGTAATGTTGAGTACCTCATACAAAAGGCACCTCAAATGTCTCATAAAAAACGGGGACACCTCACAAAATGTATTTGTACCAACTCTTTTTCTTTGTATTACTACAAATGTCATGTCACGTTGTCACGTAATCACGTATGTGATATGAAGGGGGGACAAATATGATGTGTTGTGTGGGTGGTTGGTGTATTGGACTACATTCATGTCATGTCAGGTATGGGACAAAAGTATGAGGTGGTGAGGTGAGGTGATTCTTGTAATGCACGACATTTTTGTATCAGATCCGTGAGGTGTGAGATGGCGAGGTGATTTAAAAAAAAAAAAATTTTACTGCACAACAGTCCCAGCTGTTTTTTTTTTATTGTTTTAAATTATTGTTAGGTTAATACCGCATACGAGTTCCAACAGCCCCAATATTTTTTTAAAAATATTTTTTTATATTATTATTATGTGAATCCCGCACAAGAGTCCCAACCACTCCAAAATCTAGGTTATAAATAATTTTAGAAAAATTACAATCGCATAACATTGGTTTGTCAGTTGGGAAATTGTGATTTCAAAGGGTCGATATGCCGTTTAATGGTTTCTTTTTAAAATCGCTAGATGGAACTTATTATATTACATAAATCAGATCAATGAAACATTAAAACACATTTTTACTACATATCTATATACATTTTACATTTTTACATCGCCTAGCTTGAAATAATCGCCTGGCTTGAATAAATATGATCTTGTTTATTTCTTTTGTTACAACATGTCAAAATTAGTTTTGTTTCAAGTCACGAAGGTGAAACATTATTTATTATTTTATTTACGGCCAATGAGTTTCAGTTTAAGCGCCGGCAACCCGAGCGTTTATTTTATTTAGTTTATTTATTTTATTTATATAATGTTTCGCAGGTGTACCGCTAGATGGTCGGGCGTGTTAATTTTAAATCCGCCCTCTATAAGCCTCGCACCTCGTACTTATTACCGCAAGCTGGCGACAATCTGTACATCTCCTCTCTCTTCTTTCCTCCATTCAAAAAATCTAGATATCTTGGAGATAAAAAAGTTTTATAATTACCACTATAAACCATACTGAGGTAAGTCATTTCAGATATGGCCTCGTATGATATGACACCGTTATGTCTGTCCAATACTTCTTTGATTTCGTTCCTCAGACGTTCCTGCAATTAAAACAATATTATTTTGTAGGTAGGTATATAAACTAAGTATTGGCAACAAGGGGGACTCTATCCAGTCAGCCATGACATAAATGGCAATCCTGAAATGTTGTTCGGGCCATCAAGTCCTCTGAAAGAGTCCAGTCGTCCTTCTAGGAACTTTTCCGAAGCACTGCAATACCTCAGTAGGCGGAAAGTCAGTGACAGGCTTTACTTCAGTTTATGCTATTATGGTATTATGATGAATTTTGGAGGCGGGTATAGGTCTCGGGATCCATTTATTGGATAACCAACACCTCTTCTATATGTCACCTAGGGTTCGCTACGTTTGCTGACTTAGCAGGGATACCTGTGTTCATGTGGTGAGGTTTGTCTAGATTTTGGCGGATGCTTTGGCCAGATTGCGAGAGACTGGTTGAGGGAGACCTTTTGACCTTTCCAGACTGACTCTCCCGGCCCATCATCCTGCAACACGTTGGAAGAATGGATTCATACGTCTGTCACTCCTGGACCCATTGACCCCCAGATTTCTACCCACCCCTGATACATTTTTCCTTCCCAGAACTTCTCCTTTCTTTCCCTCAAAAGACCCTCCACACAAAACCCCCAAACATAGGCCCTGAGCTTCGACCAAAAATACAAGGGCAATGGCCCCGAGGGATTTTTTTCCTCACGGCCTCCTGCACGGAGATACTATAATTTTAAAAAAGTTCTTTGGAAACGCTGGAATACCTCGGAAGCCGAGGTATTAAAACTGACCTAAAGATAACCAGCGTAAAGTTGTCTGAACATGCAGAAAGTATATCTACAAGAAGTGTGGTATGTTTACAAGAAGGACCCGCCCCAGTGGAAACAACTGTGAGGCAGACCGTGAAAGAATAACTGCGTGGAAGAAGATTGAAGAGTGACGAAAGGACTGAATGCGATGACACGGGACCGCAGCCAGTGGATTTTTTTTGGAGGAAGCCAAATCCCACCCCGAGGTACAGCGCAGTGATGATGATTGTGCAATTGGATTGTTGATGGATGAGACCTAAGTATAGCTTCACAGCAGCTGTCGTTACGATGGTAGGTGTTACCTGTATTTCAGGATGGCTGGTTAGAGTGGACATCATCATTGTCATGGAGGTGCTGGAAGTTTCATAGCCCGCTGTGAAAAGCACCATGAACTGGGCCACCAATACGTCACCAGCGTACTCTGAAACCAACATAACATTTGACAAATATACAACATAATACCATAGTGCTTAATTTCCATCTCAATTTCCTTCGTTTATGTCATTATTCCTTCCTCATCTCTTCCCCACTCCTTTACCATCCCTTTCACATTGCCAACAACCTATAGTTTCCCCAGGATTGATCCGATTGAGTACTCAGTTTGGCGAGCAACATGTCCAAAGTATCTGTAGGCAGACAATTGATAGCCTATTGGGGATGCCTAGCTCTTTCGGAATGAAAATATACCTATGGATACGCAAAAGAAACTTAACTGGTGTTGATTTTGCCCATCCCAAAAATGATGGGCACGTAAGTCCAAATACGCAAACGGTTACCTAAAAATTCACACCAGCCGAAGGGACGACTTCTTCATTGCAGCGCTTAGCATACTGACACTAGTTGGGGAAAGATAGTTGTCCATGGTACTACCGGCAGAACCCAGTACTACAATAAAGCCCCCACAACATCAGTTAGGTTTCTTATGGGTATCTTGTCCGACTGTTCATGGAATTCTGAGCATTTTTCTCTAGCACCACATTTCGAGAGCTTTCCCATCCTTTCTCCTCCTTTCGCTGGCATATAAACATATGTATAGGGAAAATCAGTCGAATTCAATGCTTCAATCATGTCTGATTACGTCTAATAATGATCGAAATGAAAATCTAGTCTCCTTCAAAGGAAACAATCTTCCGAACAGGCCCTCCATTGATATACTTGGTGTAACTATAAGTTACCAGCAGGTATGGGGGCTCCATCAAAGCCAGAGCTAAGTTAACCTCTCAAAAACTGTGCGTACTGTACAGGGCCCACAGATATTTTTTTTTACTTTTCCGTAGTTCGGACAATTGCAGTATTTGTTCGGATTAATAATTAATTGTTTTTTTTTTCAGATTACTAGGAGTTTTGCAATCATGTCAACCAGGGCCCGCCATTTTTTTGAGACCCCCCTTCAACAACAACTTGTAACTTTTTTATTGCACCTGAAAAATTACCTACAATTCATGCCTATATATACTAGAATACCCCCTCAAGGCCCTTTAACCAGCCAGCGGCCGAGAATCCAAATTTCGTCGAAAGATGTTCTTACGATCGTACAGGGCGGTTCCAATGTGAACGATTAATTACTCTCCGTACCAGCTTTTTCAAATTATAACTCAATATCGATTTTATTTCATTCAAAATTTGCTTTAATTTATACCAACATCCAAAAATGCTGAAAGGCGTGATTATAAAACTACTAAAATTACGTACTTTTTAAAATTATTTTTTGATCAAAAGTATTTATAATTTTTCAATAATATCTAAGCATAATATGAATGTTAAAAAAATCTTAAATTTATTGGTTTGTGATACCGTAAAAAAATAGACAAACTGAAGTATTTTCGTCACAAAACACGTGCACGGATCTTTTTTAAATAATTTTATTTAAAATAAAGTAAAATTCTGAAACACAGCTTTCCCAGATAATTTATTGATTTATTGTACTGCATGATTATATGATTTGAAATGTGTGTTGTATAATACAAAATTTGCAATATAATACAATACAACGAACTACGGTGTAACCTTAGTATATGCTAAAAATAAACACATTTTCTCATAATTTAAAACATAACTTTACCAGATAAAAGAGCAATCTTTCGAAATCAATTTATCCCTTTTTTGTGAAAAAGAGTCAATACGACAAAATTTTTATTTGAAAATGACATATTTCCGGTTTTGTCTGGTTATTCCCTCTGTGACATCACTATTTGCGATTATTCTTTACAACGAATCGCGAATCGGTTTATTATAAGTAAGATATGTGCATTAAGAGTTAATAACCAGACAAAGCTGAAAAATGACATTTTTGAATGAGCTCATAGACGTGTCGAAGCTTTTTACAGAAAAACGATAAATTGATTTCGAAAGATCGTTATTTTATGTGGTAAACTTATATTTTAAATTTTGAAAAAGTTAACATTTTTTTAATAAAAAAATAGTTTTACTGTTGGTCGATGGCAATATTTGTTAATTTTCAAACGAGTAAAGTTATTATACAATACATATATCATACCAAATAGTAATACAGTATTATAAAACTGTTCATTATCTAGGCAAAATATAATTTAGAATTTTAATTTAATTTCAAATAAAATCATTAAAATAAAAATTCAAGCACCCGTTTTGTGCCGAAAATACTACAACTTGACTTATTTATTACACACTTACAAATTGATTTCTCTCGGAATTTTTAACACAGAAATTTAACTTAAGACGTTATTGAAATATTAGAAATAATTTTTAACCAAAAATATTTTCTCGAGTATATAATTCTGTTGAATTTGCGACACGCTTTTGTGAATATTTTATTCTGTATTTTGACGCGCACGGCGCTAAACAAAACTCTTAGTATCTGTCGATTCACGGCAGCGAGCGGTCGTGTTGTCCGCGCCGGTCCAGTTCATAACATTTTAAATTTATTCGTCCGCTTAAAATGGGGAGAAAAATCAATAAAGAGAGAACTTTCATAAAAAAATCAAAATTACCACACCAAAAACATAACTGGGAGAAATATAACGAGAAAAAACAAAGATTAGTAATATTTAATTATCAATTTACGTTGTACATACCTTATATGCTACAGGGTCGTTGGAACGAATCTGTCAGATTTATTGTGTATTTTTTATAACATGTTGTTTAATTTTTAGAGAAAAGAATCAACATTCTAAAGTAAATAATGACTGTAAAGTTTCATCGGTATGTGCAATTCAAATTTTTATTATATATTTATTATTATGTACGCGTAAATGGGCTTCGACAAGTATATTTGATCAATGAAAATGGGTAATAACTTCAATACATTGTGATTCATGGATATTACGGTGACCGATTTATCCGTTTATACCGCGGAAATTATAAACTAGCAATACTACCCAGCCTTACCGTGTATAGGTACACGGTGTCGGGAAATACGTGGTACATTACGGTGACCGATTCAATTGTAATTACCGCGGTAATTATAAACGATAATTTACTAGCATTAATACACGCAAGCAACATTGCCTTATATACACGGTGGCGGGAAACCGGTGGTACATTCCGGTGACGTAATTATAAACAATAATTCACTAACACTAATACCCGGCGTTGTGCGAATTATACGCTCGAAACATTACCTTGCATATGTATGTCGTAGGCCGATCGTAAAATCAGGCAGATCATGTTGCGCCTAGCCACATCATGATCTGCTGCATCGTGAAATGGCGGCAGATCGTGATGTGCCTGAGGCGCATCGTGATCTGCCTGTTTTTACGATTGGCCTGCGACATATACAAGGTGTCGAAAAATACGTGGTACATTACGGTGACAGGTTCATTGTTATTACCGTGGTAATTATAAACAATAATTTACTTGCATACCCGGCGTTGCGCGAGTTACACGCATACTTCATTGCCTTATATATGTCGGCGGTCGATCGTAAAATCAGGCAGATCATGGTGCGCCTAGTTACTTCGTGAAGTGCCTGGCAGCAGATCGTGAAGTGCCTCAGACGCATCAAGAACGGCCTGATTTTACGGTTTGCCTGCGACATATACACGGTGGCGGCAAACCCGTGGTAAATTACGGTGACCTAATTATGAACAATAATTTACTAGCATTAATACCCAACGTTGCGCAAATTATAGACATGCAACATTACCTTGTACACACGGTGTCAGGAAATTCGTGGTAGAAGCGGAAAACTGAGGACTCAAATTTCGCCACGGGAACAGAAGCTTTTTACCATACTTTTTCTTCTATTTTTAACTTATTTATTTTTCTTTTTACGAACATATTAATTTATAAACAATAATCTGCGTAAATCGTCCTCAAATTCAATTTGATTCTGAATCTACTTTGCTTAAGACAAGTTCGTCCAGTCAATGAATGATCCAAAAGGTTTTAGGGTGCGTGAGCAGGAACCTAAGCGATTCCTTCAAAAAATTGTTTAGGGTGCTTAGGGTGTAAACATACTAAAAGTCCTGACGTCTAGGTGGTGAGTTAAGGGGTGGGGGGGAGGCCCCAATTTTAAGGTTTCCGCTTATATCTCGAAAACGGTGCGTTGCAGAGGAAAATTTTCTGAAATTAAGTAAAAGCTCATAAAATCATCTCCAACTTTTATTCTTTATGTAATTTTCGAAATCCCAGCCGTTTTTGAGTTACACGTTCTACAAACGTAGATATTTTTGAAAAAAATCATTTTACCTCACATTTTTCATCAAACATTCCTTCATGTCGTCTAAAATATTCAACAAAGAAAATAAATTTATATTAAAGAAGTTGTAAAGAATTTAATTTACTTTTATAATATAATTATATATATATATTTAGATGCAAATTAATCTCCAACCAGTAAATATTTACAACAATTTTAAGTTTTTTCTTAAAATATCATTTTCAGACAAAGCTGTTTTTATCTCATTACTGACACACATTTTGTTCGTTCGCCTAATAATACGTGTGACCACAGTTTAAAGCCAATTTTTAAATAAAGTAGAAAAATATAATATCACTTGAAAAATTTTAAATTGTATTTTATAATGAAAATTATAATTATCTCATGACAAAATTTTACGAAAAAACTTAAAATTGCTGTAAATGTTGACCGGTTTGAGATTAATTTGCATTTGTATGGAATTAAATTCTTTATAACTTCCTTAAAATAAATGTATTTCTTTGATGAATATTTTAGACGATATGAAGGAATGTTTGATGAAAAATGTAAGGTTAAATGATTTTTTCGAAAATGTCTACATTTGTGGAGCGTGCAACTTAAAAACGGCTTAAATTTCGAGAATTACGTATAAAACAAAAGTTGTAGATAATTTTACAAGCTTTTACTTATTTTAAGAAAAATTTCTCTTTGACACACCGTTTTCGAGATATAAGCGGAAATCCGAACATTGGGACCTTCTCCCCTTCCCCCCGCTAGCTCACACCTAGACGTCAGTACTTTTAGTATGTTCAGACCCTAAGCACCCTAAACAAGTTTCTGGAGGAATCGCTTAGGGTCCTGCTCAATCACTCTACACCTCCTTCCTTGACTGGACTAAATGTGCACATCAGCGTGGAAAATGAGACAAATATTCCTATTATCGTTTTCCAGTGATTTCGAAAGTTTACCCACATCCATTCACATTTTATTTTTATAAGATCTTTATTTGCGTTTAGCAAGCATTCATTTGTCATTTTCTATTTTTCTTTAGCTCTCCGGTAGGTTGTTTCTTTTTTTACCCTTAGATTAATTTAACACACTAATTTCGGTAATAATTATATATTAGAAATGTGTACTCGCTTTATTTAATTTTTTGACAGATGATTTTTGAGCTTACTAACGACGTTCATTCGAAATGTAAATTTCTGACGCCTCTCTAATTTGTCAAAAAAATATATTGTAAAGAAATTTGATACTGTGTCTTTGAATGGTTATGGATCGTGTTTTATATTAAGAACGACTAGTGAATCCAAATCAATATTTAAAAAAAATTAAAACGCTCTTTAGAAGTTACTTTCTGTTAAAGGAACTTAAACTTTCTCTGGTTAGAAGTTACTTTCTGTTAAACAGTGTTTTAGTAGCACATTTAATAAATACTGTACAATTTCTGTTTTGAACTATTACTAATAAAAAATGTCTTTAACTGGCTGCGAAAGAGAGGCTAGACATATGCATGCACCATGCGCGTGAATTTCCCGAAAAAATTATGGTTTTAATTTGTGATTGTGTAATTCAAATCGTGTTTTTGTTAATAATTTCTGTTATAATGACCAAGTCTCTAATATATTAGTATATTCAGTATATTTTATATTATTTTCAGTTTTATTCTATTAATGATGCCATAGAGACATAGTCCCTGTTACGATCAATGCACTAGGTGAGCCGTGGAACCAGGTCTTCATTCCCTTATCGTTCAACTCCGCCGTCAAAAATGCAATCAACTCTCCCTCCGCATCCTGGTCGGTCTCCAAAGATTTTTCGTCCATGTGTTGCTTCAGGTGAAGAGGTGTAATTCATGTCATTCATTGCCTTTTTGGTAGGGTTAGGTGGTGAACCCATTTTTCAACCCAAAAAAGTTTCGCCTTGGTTGGAAAAACAGTTCGAAGAGATCCGAGCGCATTTGCGCAACGAGCATTAATTTGCATACTCCATTTTTCCCTCAAAATCATTTGTGTGGTAGACTTACTGACATCTGGGATTAAAATTGCAAGCTTATGAACTTCAACAGGGCTAATTGTAGCATCGAACATTACATGCATGCAGTTCTATGATAAGAATTCTAGGTTAAATCTTCAAGAAAACATGACGAGGCCAAGGTTTGTACCCTGAGGAATATCATCATACACTAAACACCTAATTTAATTATTAATAATGTAACCAAGTAACACAATCTACACAGTGATATTTGCATTTTATTAGTTACCGGATTAAAAACCTTTCGAATAATAAGAAAATAATATCTGTTATTTTATGAGCTAGGATGATCAGGGAAGTCTTTAAATTTTTACGCGCGTGGACGAGTATGATATATATTTGCACAATTAGGACACGAATGTGTTGTACAGCTGTGAGCTAGCTAAAGGAGTTGTAGGAGCTATTTTTTTTTATTTACTAGATTCTTATATTCTTGAAGAGATGAATCATTTAAATTTACTGAATTTAAAGTTAATGTTCTTGCGCCTTGCAATTTTTACCACTTGTGGGTATTTAAAATATTACCTGGCTATTATAGGCTTAGAGGTCTTGTGTTTTATCGGTTGGGAAAAAATGTTATGTAAAAAACCCTACTAAAATTGCATGTTTTGCACAGCATTCAACAAGCAAGATTGCAGCTGAAGGCGGGGTGAATATATACATACATACGTGTGTGTTTGTGTTATGTTGGGAGTGGGAAGGAGTAGGTCATGTCCTTTTGTTTGGAGCTCTTCCACATTTGTCTTCGGGAATGAGGAAACCATGAAAAACCTCATCCGGAAAGAGTCGGCCGAAAGTCAACATGAAACTTGGCGGCCTTTAGTGATTTCAGTATATGAAATCCTGCATTGTGTGGTGAGGGGTGTGTGTGTGTCTGTTTTTATGTGAGATAAATACTTTATAGGAGATTTAGGATAAACATACATAAAATAAATATAATTATATAAATAGATATATAAACATAAGTTACCACCAAAAACCATTCTCACAATATCCATTAACTTTTGCCAATCAAGGTTGGCGCGCAAATTCCCGATTCTTCCCATATATTGTAAACTTATCTTTACAAATGTTATTTTTTATCTCTTTGAAAAACCAAACATTGGTTTAAAATCTAGATAAAATAATCTAACGTAAAATAAAATAAACTTAAAATTTTAAATACCGATTTCTTTTCTTATGAAAATTTGAAATAAAACTATCATCTCACTTTTTATCATTTTCATACAATTTTATTTTAAAAATAAATGTTAAACTTTGTTATTTTGGTTGGGGGTACAAAAAGATTTATCTTATTTTAAGATGATCGGGTTTGTAAAATATCTAAACAACATAGCTCGTATATTCCTAAGACAATGAGAAGCATTATTTATTTCCCTTTCTAACATAAAAGCAATCATAAATGTTCGCATGACAGGAAGAGAGATATCTTTTAGGGTTTGTTGTGCCAAATCACCTTTCAAAACCTAAACCATTTCAGTTGCGGCCGCGACTGAACTGGCCACGGAGGCCGTCGTATATAGCACCGACACGTACACTTCATAATAATGGAACCTGGTTTACATTATTTCTACTATTAAATATCAAATCCTACTATACTTCCTACTAATATTATAAAGGCGAACGTTTGAATGGATGTATGGATGTTTGTTAATCTTTCACGCAATAAATACTGAATGGATTTTGATGTCACTTTACAGTAATATAGCTCATACATCAGAATAGGCTATAGGCTATAACTTAGAGCTCTGGCATTATGAAATTTGTAAACAATTATACGTTTATTGTCCAGGCGAAAAGCAAAGCGTTGCTACGTAATTTTTTGACATGCACTGTCATTTTGTTATTTGTTTAGGTTGCTATGGGTTCCCTTTGATAGTTAAGATTTACAGCGCGTGTGTTAAGGGGGAATTTGAGGGGGAGGGGGGGAGTGGCGCGTGCGAAGTCGGGGGCAAAAGCTGGTGATTTTATAAAAATAACTTTATGTTTCATAAATAAATAAAATATAAATAAAAAAAATTGAAAAAGTGTGATCAATTACACCCGATGTAAGCGAAAATTGACCTTACTTCGGGCACAAAAACTCGCTCTATTTTTTCTATCAGTTTATCTCTTTAGCGTCTTGAACTAGACCAGGGGTCACCAAACGACGGACCGCGGTCCGGATCCGGACCGCCGACCTATTCTGTGCGGACCTTGTGTTACAATACAAAATATTTTACACATCTAACTTGAGTAAGTAATTTGATAATCGAGCTTTTGACGTCGGCCAATAAAAGACTTTCATTAAGTAGCTTAAATCGGAATTTGGAAACTGATTCACAGATTTCAAGAAAATTGAGAATGTCGTCGACATCCTCAGTAACATTTACTCTCTGCATCCTGGTGATGGATGGAGCAATGAAGTTGCAAATATTTTCGGGAGTAATAAAGCTGCTGTCCAGATGGAAATGATCGATTTCCAAGAAAATACAGTTTTAAAACACCAAAAACAGGAAGATTCTTATCGAAAGTTTTGGATAAAATGTGTTTGTGCTAATAAATATCCTCGTAGATATCATATCGTATAGAATTTAAAAAAAAATAGCCTTGAAACTTCTCACTTTGTTTGGGTCAACATATGTTTGTGAAGCAGCATTTTCCAAGTTGAACTTCATTAAAAAAAATCCAGAGCAGACTTACCGATTGTAACAGACGTGTGCTACAAGACTGTAGAAAAAGGGCACCGGTGGCTGTGCACTTGGATGTCGACTATTGTAATATTGTTTTGAAATGTAGTACTGGCTGGCCTTCCTTGAAGGTGACAGCCCTGCTGTACTGGAGGGTGGTAACCCTTGATCTGCCTCCCTGCACCCAGAGCTGGTGAGTGGTAGCCCTGGATGTCCTTGGTCTCTGCCTGAGCCTGGCGCCTTGCGGTGTCCAGTAGTTGGGCCGGCTGGTCTTGAGGAGGTAGGCACCAAACTTGTGTTCAGGCAGAGCTTCAGCAGGAGGCAGGTCGGAGAGAGGTTTCTTCCAGAGGAAGGAGTAAAACACGAAGATTTAAGGAAAACGTTGAACTGATTTATTATTGAAAAATTTGTCGTATTTATACCAATCGGTAGGTGGCTCACGGAAAGTGGAGGGGGAAAACGGAACCCAGGCACTTTCCTTTATAAGGGGCAAGAAACTGCTTAGTATCTATTTTGCCGGCTTAATCCGTAAAAGTGCTCGCTTAAATTTGGCAACTTTTACGGATTTTGTAGCCTTAATTAACAATCAAAATATATAAAAAATAGAAAAAACATATAAATAAAGCCAAGATTTATGACAAGAATTTTAGTTTGGTGAATTTACCGTGATTTTAAGAATTTTTGATTTTTAAGGAAATGTTGAATTTTGCAGAGGTAAAAATGTAAAAATGTCATGACCGAAATTTTCTAAGTCTTTTTGACATGGCAAATTGAGCTCTAATTTTGGCTCTAAGTATTTTTAGAGCAAAGTCTCAGTTTGACTGGAGGCCTTGTAGGATCAAGAATGAAAACTGATTATTTCATTGTCCTACAAGGCCCGCAGGTTTTGTTATTTTGAAAAACATATAATTTACACCTTCGAAAGTGTTTTTTGGTAGGCAAAAATGACTTTATTTTTGCCTCCCAATATGTTGTGTGATAAATCTTGGCTTTACTCGAGACCTTGTAGGATTTCAAATGAAAACTGATTATTTCATTTGTCCTACAAGGCCCGTGTGTATAAAAATTAAGACATAAACATTTAAAAATAAGTACAAAATGAAACATATTTTAAACGAGTTTACAATCTCCCCAGTAGCGATTTCTCAAAGTATTATTTATTGATCGCACCGGGGAGATGTACATAAGAAATAAAAAACTTAAATATTTGAAATCCAATAAGAAAATAATAAGTAATTGATAAAAATGACATTTTCTAACTAGAACAAATATTTTCCATCAAAGCGTCGCCGGCGGCACGGTACTCCAGTATTGTGAGGGCAGGCCATTTTTTCCCGATTCCCAAAATGATCACAAAACTGTAGAGGACCGAGCCAAGCGATGAGCTTTGATGAAAAATATTTCGAGGGTGTGAACACGTCGGCTACACCGATGAACATCTCTAAGATTTAATGACAATAAATAGTCTGCAAAAACTTTAGTCCAAACTTCTGACGGATAGTCCAAGGCAAAAAATGTCATTCTTTTCATTAATATTGTAAAAAAACCCTTGGTACTTCTTTTTATTCATAACATTTGTTTATTATTTTATAAAATAATGTTCCGGAAGCCATTCGTTTTATTTGTTTATAGGTATTGTATCTACACACATTTAAATAGTAGATAGGTACAGTTTATTATTTCAATTTTAAATCTCTTCCCTTCCGGACCGCGACGGTCATGTTATTTCAAAAAAGGACCTCTAATGAAAGTAATTGGTGACCCCTGAACTAGACTGTAATATTTATTCATCCATTTAACTAAAATTAGTATGTCAAGGTGATTAATTAAATTCAATCATTATAATTACATACTATTTACTTCTTGTCATGTAAGTACTATAGTACGCATCACGCATTCAAATAAATAAATAACATTATTATTGACCCTGGAAACTAGATCAATTATTATGAAAGTGTTTATGTTTACTAAATAATATATTCATGCGATAGGAATTTTGTTAATCACTTTGACTAGTTATATAAAGTCAAAGTCATTTCTCATCATTCATCACGGAAAATCACGAAATCAATATATTTATTAAACAAATGACAAGTGTGCAGTGCGCAAGCTGTAGAAGTGAAACAAAAGTAGACAAGAGTGGGGATGCTATGAAGCACCACACAAATAGGAGACCGATTATTCTAT
The DNA here is from genome assembly GCA_917563855.2 of Limnephilus lunatus. Taxonomy (NCBI): domain Eukaryota; kingdom Metazoa; phylum Arthropoda; class Insecta; order Trichoptera; family Limnephilidae; genus Limnephilus; species Limnephilus lunatus. Next base: position 19,740,910 of record OU830596.1, on the reverse strand, counting down.
CCCATTCTCTCACAGGCTAAAGACGAAAGATATACCTATTTGTTTCTTTTTAGTGTCGCTTTTTCGTTTCACCGAGTTTCAAATCACAACGGTGCTAAAGAATTTTTTACTTCAAAAATATTTGCCTCAGGATCAATGCCTTTTAACGTTGTCCGGACAACTCAGAATCAACTGAACCCAACACCTCCTTTGAAAAGTCATTCAAAGTGATAAAAAAATTGGTTAAATAGGTTACATTAGGTTAGGTTATGGGCTATTTTATATTTTTTCCATAGCTTTTAATGACTTTTTAAAAAGGTGTTGAGTTGAGTTGATTCTGCGTTGTCGTGGATCCTTTTTAACAAAAGAAATTTACATTTCGAGAGAAGGTGGGTAGGAATTAGGTAGTTAGTTTTTTTTACATTAGCTCCGCTCCATACGGGAGGCCCTGTGGAAAATAATTCTCCTCAGGGCCTATGTCATCTTTGAGGATGCCGTGTGGAGGGTATTTGTAGGAAAAATAAGCAGAGGAAGATCTGGAAAGGAAGAAGGCACGAGGGGTGGGTAGGAATCTGGGGTCGGTGTATCCAAGAGTGACGGACGTATGAATCTATTCTGACCACTGAGGTGCAAAACAATGTTCCGAGAGAGTCCTGCTTCATGGGTAAAAAGATCTCCCTCAACCAGTCTCTCCTGATCCGGCTTGCCACACAGTTGGTGGGAAGACGCTATACAGAACCTAAGAATTATGAATAAATTGTACAGCGCCCTTGAGGTGATTTTTCACAAAAACGGCGCTCTATAAATTATCCAATTATTATTATTATTAGTAGGGTGGGGCAGAGGGTGTTGGTTATCCCGATTGAAGAAATAAAAAAAGACTATTTCAAGATCCATAGAAAAAACCGCCATCCCGAAAAAGGTAATTCTTTCACAAAATCGCCGTAAGGAAGTTTGTTCTGTGTTGCTTTTATGTATCAGAAACGACATATTTGGTGCCGAAACCATAGCAGCTGTTTCATACTTTTGATTAGCTTCAACCAATTTTAAACATACCTACACGGCCTTCATGGATATTTTATACCATTGATAAACAACCATGAATGTGAAAATCTAACTAATATAGAAACTGACAAAAAATAGTTCTTGGAAAAAGATATTTTTTTTTTTTTTTTTTTTTTTTTATTGAGTAAATTTTTTTACAATAAGTTTATTTCATTCTAATATTACATATTTTATATACTCTCCTAAAAAAGCAAGTGCTTGTGTTTAGGAGGATATATACATATACATTGCTTATCCACCATGTATCAGTGGTTGTTAATATGTTGGATACACTGTTATTAATAATAATTTCTCATCGAATTTTTCAAAGTTATTTTAAATGTTTTATGAATATTATATAGATAAGTATTTCTTATTTTTGAAGATGTCCTAAAAATACCATTTTGGAAACTAGATAAAATTATCTTTTAGATTTTGTATTGAAATATAATTTAATATTTAAAAATTTCAATACTTTAATTTCAAACATGAAAAAAGTTGAAGAAAAAGCTTACCACAATCATTTTAAATTAAAGAGTGGAAAATTTCAGAAAATAAAAAATAAAAAATCCCCGTCCTTTTATTTAAGAAATTTGAAACTAAGCTATCACTTCACTTTTTATATCGTTCATAGAATTAAAAATTATAATAATAATCCCCGAGAATAAAAAAAAATCTGATAGTTTGAATTCGTTGTTACGCAATAATATTTTGATTTCTAGAATTTGTATTTATTTCCACACACTTAAGGCATTTATTTTAATAAAAACGTAATTGTCATATAAATAATTTAAGCGGTAAAAGTCAATAAAAAAAATAATGTGTCAGAAACAATCTAGCTTTTTTGATAATAAAACTAAATTCACAACATGACATTATTAAAGGATTAAAACTGACAAAAAACAACGCAAAAAATAGTAAATATGTTGAATTATGCTAATATAATAGTGAATTGGTCATTAGGACAGAAATTATGAAGAAAAACATGATGTGAATCACACATCACAATCTAAACTGCCGGGAAAATCACGCAAAAGGCGCATGCGCGTGTTACCAAAATACAATGTTGCCAGTTCACAGCACAGTTTTTAATTAAGTAGTAATAATTGTAAATAGAAAATGCACAGTCTTTATTCAACGTGTAACTTAAACAAAGTTTAACGGATGGGAAGTGTTTTTCTATAAGTTACGCCGATAATATCAAACTGATTGTTAAAATATGAAAAAAGTAAAAACACAACTCACTCAAGCCATTCAATTCAGTTCCATCTGCTTCCATCTGCAGCAATGCATCCAAGTAGTTTTTAGCCTTGTCGTCTTTCTCTTTAATTTGTTTGCTGTTATCCCTTCTCAGATTTGCTGCCGCCCAGAATATGTTCCGCATTGTATTGGAGGTAGCATCGCCAAAGAACTTGAACCTAAACATTGCACAGAATTAGATAATAATAATAATAAAAACGTTTATTCATTAATAGATTTTTTACAGTATTATACATTTTGTTCTTTTATCATTTAGTCTATTGAAGAAAAGGTCACGGCTTAGCTACAATTTAGGGTTCCATGACAATCGATTCCCCGTCAGTTCCTCCGGCATACTTAAGTATATACAATATGCAGAGTTTTTTTTTAAATGTATATGTACTTAGCTTGTGTAAAAAATAATGGAATAGAATAAAGAATAAAAAAAGAGTTGGCAGAAACATAGGTATTTCCAGAATTTCAGTGACATTTAACGTTTTTGTATGGCATACTTTTGTAGTCCATCTTGGAACTTACCCAAACCAATTATTAATCTCAGGAAACAAGAAGAATGACACCACCTCAGCTGAGCGATAGGCCTCCCTCCTGAATACAGACTCGCCCAGTTCATGGAACCTCGGCACTTTCTCTTCCTCAGGGTGCTCTGCCCCCGCGGGCTCCGGGCCCCCGGGCAGCCGAGTCAGGCACTGGCCATCCAACCCCAGAGAAGTTCCCACCAGGTTGTCTGCGGTGTAACGGCCGCAGAAGTCTTTTGGATCGAGTTCTTTGAAACCTTTAAACAGTAACTTAGTTAGCACGATCTTATATAGGTATTTTATTTTATTTATTGGCAGCAACTACTCGCGCGCTACTTATTGTATTTTTATGCAAATTTCATCACACCAGAACTCACTATTATATCATTTACTAACGAGTTCCTGGCTAGCGTTGTAAGGCCACTTAATAAAGAAATTGCTTCTTTTTTTGGCGGTAAATAATTGAAAAGGGAAACATTTCGGCGCGTTTCATACAAATCTTAGATTTGGATTTGAGATCAAAATACCAAACCAATATGAAAAATAATTTTTGTTATCAAAATTTAAATCAAATGTCTAGCACGGATGTGAGGTATTTTATTTATTTTTGCTTTAAATTATATTAGATATAGGCCATTAAAGATTTTAATGTTTCTGCATTTTAAAGGCGATTTAGGCAATGATTTGTGAGTAACAATACAAACATTATTTTACTACATATATTCATCATGTAAAAAGGATGAAATATAAAATAAAAAATAAAAATCTATAAAAAGCTCATTTTGACGGGTGTAAATTAAAAATACAAATGACCTATTTACAGTGGAATAAAAAACAGTTAATTTTTATAAGAAAAACTTTCTTTTTATACTTTTTTTTAAGGTTATTCCCATCAGTGAAAAATATCATATTAGAATAAGTTAACAATAATAATCTAAACGAAAATATGAAAGAGAACAAGACACAGAAAACAAAAAAAAAGACAATGGTCGCAACTGGGACTCGAACCCAGACCTCTCCGTCTAACCGGGACGAGCGCGTTAACCAATTTCGCTATTGCCACCTTCTGTCAAACCGTCATATTTGTCAATCTCATATTTTTTTAATTATATATTTTTTATGTCCCAGTTGCGATCATTGTCTTTTTTCTGTTTTTCTCTGTCTTGTTCTCTTTCATATTTTCGTTTAGATTATTATTGTTAACTTAATGTAATATGAAAAAAAAAAATTTTTTTTTTTAATAAATAGACAAATAACTTTGTTTACATCACTTTTATTGGTACACAATCAACACGTTTCGTAAACAATGTTTACTTCATCAGGATCAAACGTATACTAAACTTAAAAATTAAATATAGATGACACATGGAAGGAAAGGGTAGGAGGGAGGGGGAGGGGTAAGAGTGGGGAAAGTTTATCAATTAGGGATTTCAAAGCCATTAGCAGGAAAGAGGTTCAAAAGAGGGTTTATAAAAATTTGCTGCTTATTAATTATGTCTGCTTTATTATTTACATTTTTTCTAATTTCTAAAATCTCTAAATTATTTATCTGTGATGCCTTATAGCCTGTATGTAATATTTTAAGTCCATGGTTTTTGTCAAAATTATGATTATTTTTTATTAAATGATCTGCGAACTCAGACTCGCTGTTGCCATTTAATGCCCTGAGATGTTCTTTAACCCTTACTTCAAAGTTTTTATTTGTTCTACCTATATAAAAGCTATTAGGTACAATCTTTACAATCGAGTTTATAAACGCCTGATTTTTTTGTTTTGATGTCGCTGTCTTTGTTATTGAGGATGAATTTTTTTAATTTGTTATTTGTATTGTGTACCAATAAAAGTGATGTTAACAAAGCTATTTGTCTTTTTATTAAAATAAATAATGCCATTACAAAGTGAAAACCTTTCCGAAGAAGTTTTCTTCGAAAAAAAAAATAGTTGTTCATATATTAAAATTACTACCCAAAGAATGCATTTTTATGATTTTTTTTTATTTTTTATTATATTTTTCATTGTATTGTAAATATTATATATGGTTAACTCACAAATAATTGCCTAAGTTGCCTCCAAAATTATGAAACACTAAAATCTTTAATGGCCTACATCTTGTAATTTAAAACAAAAATAAATAAAGTAGCTCACATCCGTACTAGATATTTGATATTCCTTTTGATTACATTTTTTTTTCAGTTTTTTGGATATTTTGATCTCAAATCCAAATCTACTCGTAAGATTTATATGAAACGTGCCGAAATGGGCCGCGCATACGTTTCCCTTAAGTGAATTACAACAAAAATCTAGATACCTTCGTTAAAGTATTTTTTATTTACTAACAATGATCTGTGTCACGTTTACTTTGAAATTACGGAAGGATTTAAAAAATATATATCTGTAACAGGCGCTAAATTGATTTCAGCGAAGGCATTTTCGAACATTTTACGTAAAGTTGCAGTATGTATTTCATAAAGAATTAAAAAGTTTACGATTAAAAAATTTCATTCACATATAACATTAGACATATTTCTAAACTACCTCCATAGAATTTTTAGATTATTTATCGGTAGTATTGCTTTTACTATGATAATACAAAGTGATGTTCAGCGTAATACGGGAAACTTGGAAAATGGATGTTTTTTCGTTTGTCACTTATGCGTACCTAAACGATTTATCCGATTGGGATGAAACTTCGATTGGGATGATTCGATGTGCGCGTGCTCACCATGGTTTCTATATATAATAGTGGGCTATGGCGTTATGAAATTATTTCCTATAATATTCAACCGATTGCGACGAAACTTGAACGCCCGCGAAGGTTTTCATATATATACTGGTAAACTCTGGCGTTATGAAATTTGCATTTAAATTTTACGTGAGTTGTTAGTTTTATTTCGTATAGTTTAGTGGCAGTGAGGGAAGGTGGGAGGGGAGGGAAATCCGGGAAGGGAGAATGAAGGATGGGAAGGGGTTCGCGGGAGGGGGATGAAGGACGGGTGGAATGCCTCTGCCATAAGTTACCCCAAGTGGTACGCTACGTTTGGTGATTTTACAGGTCTGCCCGGGTTCATGGGGTGAGGTTTGTCTAGGTCTTGGAGGCCGATGACCAGGACACACTGAACCCCAGATTCCTACACACCCCTTAAACCCTTTTCCTTCCCAGAACACTCATCTCCTTCCTTCCCTTAAAAAAATCTCCACACAGCATCCCCAAAGATGACATAGGTCCTGAGGGAATTTATTTTCCTCAGGGCCTCCTGTGTGAAACTCATGAAAAAAAAAAATCCGGGGAAGGTGGAAGGGACAGGGACGAATGGGAAAGAACACACAGGGAGAAACAATTTATTTATTTAAGTGGCATTGCAACGCATGCCGGGAATTCGCTACTACTAAATAATTATGTAAGTAAAATATGAATAAACTATTTACGTGGTGTTCTGTCAATGATTTACAACTAAACATTGGTAAATGCCAGATTATTAGTTTTTACAAAGGTAAAAAAAATCCTCTTAAGTTTTCCTATGACATGAATGGGTGCAAATTTTAAAAGTGTATCAACATTATAAAATCTGTATTGCTCGTTATTACGAAGCAAATTAGAGTATAATTCCACCATATGGTCACCATATTACAAAGTCCATTCTCAGTTATTGGAAAAGGATAAAATGAAAATTCCAATCGAACCTTTAAATTATAATAACTTACGCACATAAACCAGACTCCTTTAATTATCAGATAGAAGAGTGTTAATTGATTTGTTATTTTTATTCAAAATATCAAATCTTTAGTTGACTGCCTTAATTTGTTAGAACTAATTTGTATTAATATACCTGCCAGACACAGGGCCGGATCTACGAAATCTGGCGCTCTGTGCGGTAGGGACCGATGGCGCCCCCCCCTACATTTTTATTTTGATTAAAAATTCGTTCACCCCAATTTTTTAATTTTTTTTTATTTAATTATTTTTTTTTTACACTAATTTATCAAATAAAATCAAGACGTATAAAGGGTGTAACTTTTCCAAGTGACCTGGCGGTAGCTCTCACACTCCTCGTTTTTTTTAAAGAGAGAATCGCCAGGAGCCCTATACTCTCGTCTCTGAATCTATTGGGTAAACATAAAATTATGGTGCTATTTTAATTATTTTAGGAATAACTCTTTTTGCGAGTAATGCTTTAAAATATACAACGAATTGTTTGTTTGTGCCCATACCATGATTTAAAATATAGGTTACGCGACAATGCGGGTAGTTTCGCTGAACTAGGTCCATTAGACATTCTTGAGATTTACTGCGTTTATGTATATACCCAACACGAATATTAATAGAAAAAGCAAATACAAATCGTTCTCATGGCAACGTACAACACAAGAAAAGCATCTACAGCTTCTGACTAGCTCTAAAATCTAATAAGAATATAACCTCAAATTTGTACCTTGCATTTCCCCTGTGTTGAGCGAACAAACACCAAATTGAGCGAACAAACACCATTCAAACACTAAACGCTGACGTATGGTATCAACGGCTTACGAAAGACGCTTACACTGACACCCTAAAATAACAAATCTAATACATATTAATTATACATTTAACGAACTTCAAATAATATGTCAAATCAATGATGAAACTGTCAACACGTTGCAACCTGGAAATCCTCCAAACCGTGCGATGCTTTTGATAATGGAATTTACTGAAGATTTCATAAGAAAATGGTCTTTAACTACCTTCTCCTAGAGACTTAAATCGTACAAAATAAAACAATAGCGAGCGTATGGACGACACACTAACAAAAAATGTCAGCATTTTGAAAGGCGCAAGTAGGTTTGTTTGATTCACAGGAACAAAAAAACTGCGCTGTGATTGGTTATTGAATTTGGATCGCACCCATTCGTCGTAAAAGATTTATGGAAAAATAGATCTTACGTTAAACTAAATATATGGAATTTGAAAAAAATTCTGTAACTGACTATAAATTCGTAAGCCGTTGATTTCAACTTGATGCGTGCGCATTCTGTTTCTTTGGAAAGTGTTGCTAGAGCGTAATAATTATTTCGTACTATGGGTAATTTTTAAACAATTCAGGGAATATTATAACTAAATTTTAATACAAAATTTATTTTCTCACGGCGCCCCTTTGGAGTTGGCGCCAGGTTTTTTGCACGTTTTTGAACGTATGGCAGATCCGGCGCTGGCCAGACAAACTCGAAATAAAGATATTTTCAAATTTAACAATACCCTCAATAATAACTACTCTATTAATTCACCAATCCCTAGAATGCATAGCCTTGCGAATAAACATTGTGAATTTATAGATATATTTGGTGTTGACAGTTTTGCCATTTTCAAGAGACAATTATCTCTATTTTATCTGCTAATAATTAACTTTTGTTATTTTTGTTCTTTTCATAAAACCTTCTCTCATCTAAAACCTTACCAGTAATTTATAACCTTATTTTATTTTATCTTGCTGTTCTATTTAGTTCTGTTTTATCATTCTACATTATTATACACAAACAATTGTTTGTTTATACCTACTAACTAGCTCTTACACATTGCACTTTATTGTATTTCAGTTCTTATTAAAGATTTTTTCTTATTACTCAAACAATTTCATTTCTTTTATGATGTTTAATTTCTTTTATGTTTTTTTTATTTCTGTTATGATGTTCTATACCTTGTGATGATGATTGCTTTCTTATTTATTTTGTTTTATTGGTTTAGTAACATACAAGTACATAATTATTATTGTTAGTATACTTTTCCTTCTATGCTTGTAAAAGCCCACTAGGGCATAAATAAATATAAATAAGTAAATAAATAAGTAACTCACCCGTTCTTTCATTCAGCGCATCAATATACTTGATCATATTGTCCGTATTCCTGATGATCATCTCAGACATCTGCCTGAGTTTATTCGAAGTAAAAGACTTGTTCAGTCGCATCCTCATGTTCTTCCAATGCGCGCCCTTCATGCCAAACACAGAATAACTTCCGATTGGGTCGTTCTTGGACTTATTATTGACAACTCTCTCGGAGAAATGATCAAAATCCTTTACCAAAATTTTCTTTATAAGTTCTGGATCACTCACAAACAGGCATGGCTCTCTCAAAATCCAAAATCCTAACACTCCTGTGTTGAGTTTTCTGGATTGGATATGCAAATCTTCGAAGAATTGTCCAACGGATTTCTTGACGGTGAAAATTGGTAGAACATTTCCAAAGATTGGCACTTGTCGCAAATGAACTATTTTTCTATCTTTCCAATAGTTGAAATTCTTTGTTATGTAGTATAAAGTTGAAATTAGTATTAAAATGGCCGCCAAAGTGAGCTCAATGATATATGTGGAGATGAATGACATCTTGATTTTTCTGAAAATATTGTAAAAAAATAATAAAAATTAGTTTAACCCTTCGAATAATAAGAAAATATTATCGGTACTTTTGCCTGCCAAGGTTTGCGCGCAAAATTCCCGGTTCTTCCCATGCATTTTAAATGTTCATTTTTATTGGTTATTTTTTTAACCCTTTTACAAAAACAAAAATTATTCTAAAATCTAGATAAAATAATCTTTCCGATGTGTTCTAATAAAATCAACTTTTTTTTCTAAATATTAAAATTTTGATTCTAGAAATGTAAATTACTAGCTTAAAAATACATATATTTGCGAATATTCGAATTAAAGTACTTAAAACAGAATAAAATATAATTATAAATACAGATTCCTTTTCTAAAAATATTTGTAATAAAACTGTCACTTCACTTCATACAATTTTATTTTAAAATTAAGCGTTTGTTCCGTCACAAATTGACGCAAAATAAACTCGTAGCTTATGATCGGGTTTGTAAAATATCTGAACACTGTAGTTCGTATATGCCTAAGACAATAAGAAGCATAATTTCTTTCGCTTTCTAACATAAAATAAATCACAAATATTCGCATGACAGGAAGAGAGATATCTAACTTTTAATAATGCACGGTCGCTCTGGGACAATCTGGGTCTCATGTGATTAGACGGGTAAAGAAGTAACATTTGACAATAATTTGTTTTTCAGAGATATCCAAAGTGGCCTACATGGACACCTAGAGGTGGTAGCATGGTCGATCGATACGGATTGATAGGATAACATTCGGTAACCATTCTACAAATAATTCAACACTCCTCACACACCAAAACTAAAGCAGCTCTTAATTCCGATATACACCAGAACAAAACACGATCACAAAACCAAACACACCTATCGTCATCTATGTACTCACACGACTAAATTTGGAATTAACTCCTTACAATACGTCGCACATACGCTAACGCTTTGCCTAATGATCTAAAACTTCCTGCATCAAACTTAAAAAACATTGGCAAAGGCTCTAAAAGGATATTTTCTCAACAGCTTTATTAACCAGTGACGTAATTAGCTCTTTCTTTGTAATTCTTGTACATCTTTCTAAATGTAATTATAATTATGAAATATTCTTCAACTAACTGTAACAAGTGTGTCTAGTCTGTTTTAAAATCTATTTATTTATTTGTTTCTTTACATGGTATCTAGGTCTAATGTTAACAATTCAATTTATAACCTCACTAGGTCAAGCCTGTATTGACGTTAACAACCCTACAATTTAATAAAATAACACAAAAATTATATAGTTATTGAAGAACAATATTGTTGTGTGTTTCTTACAGATTATGAGTATGATTAATAACTAATAAGCTGAAGGCGATGGTACATTACAATGACATGTAGGGTAGTAGAGCAGTGTTCCGCAAAGTGTGTGCCGTGGACATTAGTTGGTGTGCCTCACAGCAAGCAAGCTAAAAATGAGACTCAGTCGTTTTTAGAGACCCAGGATTCAGATTTTGCTTCTCTGTTTAAAAAAGAAGAATAGGTAGCCAAAACTGCATGTCTGGCGGATATATTTGCTCATTTAAATGACTTAAACAAAAAAAGGTAAGGCAGGTATTCTAATATTTTAACGTCATCGGATAATATTGAAAGCTTTCACGCTAAGTTAGTGTTATGGATCAGTCACGCTACCAATGTTAGCAATGAAATGTTCCCAAATGCCAAGGCTGCCGATTCAGAAAAAAACTGCAAGCTTTGATAGTGTAACAGCTGTTAGCAGAAAAAATGAACTCATACTATTTTCCTAAGTGTGACCTGCAACCTATGGACTGGGTACGAAATTCATTCTAACGATAGCATTTCCCTTAGATACGTACCGATGAACGAGCAGAAATAATTGACGGAGCTAAAAACTGATCGGACATTAAAACTACAATTTTCCGGAACAGAGCTAGCACATTTTGGGCTGCATATAAAAAAAATCACCCACTGCTTTCAAAACTTCTGTTGAAGTTCTCTTACCATTTTGCATGACCTACTTATGCGATATGGGGTTTTAATTAACACAAACACTACAATTAAATTAAAAAACAAAAATTTTAACACAACAAAAAACGACTTCAAAAAATGCACTAAAAAGTAAAAAAATAATTTTGTAAGATTGTTATTTTTGGAGTCGGTGTCAGCCAAGGTAACTACATACATAGGTAGTTATAGGTGAGATGTGGAGATCTTGGCTGACACCGACTCCAAAAATAACAATCGTACGAAATTATTTTTTTACTTTTTAGTGCATTTTTTTAAATCGTTTTTTGTTTTGTTAAAATTTTGTTTATTTTTTTATTTTTAGTGACGAGCGTGCATAAAGTTAAAAAAGAATCATCAAAATCTGTTGGCTTAATATTGACTAATTCGTCCATTTGTCGCGCACATACTTATTGCAAATTTAAGACATATATGGTTTTCTCATAGATACCATCGTCAGAACTGGACCAAATTAAAATGGGACCACACGGGAAGCACCAGCTTTCTAATAAAAAAGAATCATCAATATCGGTTCACCCAATCGAAAGTTCTGACGTAACAAATACAAAAAAAAAAATACCGTCGAATTGATAACCTCCTCCTTTTCGAAGTCGTTTAAAAAAGAACGCCTGAGGACAACCGACGAAGAGACGAGAGCAGCATTATCAACGAGTGTTTCAAATTTTGATCTCCTGTGCTCAGATAAGCAGGCTCACATTTCTCGTAAAACATATTTTCATATTAATTTGGGAGATGGGAATGGGTACCGCCGCCCTGGGAACCTTTATTGGATAACCAACACCTCTGCCATAGGTCACCCCAAGTGGTTCGCTACGTTCGGTGATTTAGCAGGGGTGCCGGGTTCATGGGGTAAGGTTTGTCTAGGTCTTGGAGGCGGATGACCAGGAAAGACTGAACCCCAGATTTCTACCCACCCCTTAAACCCTTTTCCTTCCCAGAACTCTCCTCTCCTTCCTTTCATTAAAAAACCCTCCACACAGTATCCCCAAAGATGACATAGGCCCTGAGGGAAATTATTTTCCTCAGGGCCTCCTGTGTGGAGCTCATGAAAAAAAAGGATATTGATTTTCATAATATAAATTAAAAAAACTTTTTTTTTTCTTTGGTGTACCTTTAAAATTTCTTGATTTGGTAGGTTTACCGTGAACACAAAAAGTTTGCGGAACTGTAATTAACTGATATGATATTAATTTATAAAGGATAAAGTAGAGAAAAACAATTTGCAATCCTCGGCTAACACAAATAATTTAACAGTCTTTTTAAAAGTTCTCAAGGAATTAGATGACTAAAAAGCCTCGATGACACACGGCGAGTTTACAAGCTACTATCTACTAAGTTTAAAAGCGGGTGAATCGGCGAGTGAGATTGTCATGATGACACACAAAACTGTCAACTCGCTAATTCGCTCGCGACATTTTTGTGGGAAACTGGACTCGCACGTAGCTGCTAGCGCCAGCAGCGGAAATAACGTAAACTATTTATTCAGACAGTTGACAGTCGAAATCACCTGGTTTTTGGCAGCCATATTGGAAACATAAATAAACCAATCACGAGTCGGCTTGTAGCGTGTAAAGTTGAGGACCTTTCAACTTTTTCCGTAGATTGTCAACAATCTGCTAGTTAGCAAGTAACACGATGACACTGAGCGAGTTTAATAACAGATAGTGAATTTCCCAGATAGTAGCATGTAAACTCGCCGTGTGTCATCGAGGCTTTAATATGATCTGGAAGGCTATTATAATATAAGTGGAGCCCGATTAAAATAATTTCTTTGACTATCTACATATTTAGGTACTTTTACTTGAACTCCCCTTTAAATTCGTGTTCTTCTTAAAAAATAATTTTCTTTTAATTGAATAATTTTGTCCTTCCTGAAATGAGTTTTATTAAACTCATTGGGAATAATATATTATAAACTAGCTGGTACCCGGCATGCGTTGCTATGCCATTTAATAAAGGAATTGTTTCTCCCTGCGTGTCCATTCCCATTCGTCCCGTTGTTCCCCTTCCGCCTCCCCATCCTCTCCTGCAACCCCCTCCTAAACCTTCCCTCTCCCCACTCCACTCCCCCCCCTTACCCCGTCCCGCGAACCCCCCTCCCGGGTTCCCCCTCCCCCGCCCTCCTGCGAACCTCCTTCCCGAGTTCCCCTCCCTCTACCCCCTTAATACCCCTCCCCATTCATATACATTCATTCCCGGTACATTCAGTTTTCAAGCAGCTCGCGTGCTTATATCTAAACATTTTTTATACACTTTTTCATAATGCCAGAAGCTTACCAGTTGTTTTATATAAACCTTGTATTGACAATAACGAACACAAAAATAAAGAATTATCAAATTTTGTGCAGTCGTTCGGAAGTTATGCATACATTTCGGCGATTCTTTTTTATTTATATAGAAGAAGAAGATTTATGTTATGATTTTGTAATATATTATCACTAAATAAAATAAAAACTTTAAAAAACTTCTCAACGTTCCCTAGCATGATTGTAGATCGCCAACCAATTAGTAACACTTCATTCATAATAAGTTAATTAATAAATAAATAAGTGAGATCTATATCTAACAACTCTTCAAATTTTTCATTTTCTAAGAACTTCCTCATCTTCTTGTAACCCAACCTAACTATATATCATTTTCTTATAGAAGATCTGTGTGCATAGTATTAAGAGCAGGCATAACATGATATATTTTTTACATATTTTTATTTACTATCTAAGCAGCTTTGTATGTATGTATGTATAAGACTGGTTACTGTGACTTAATATATTAATAATAACTTCTCTTTTCCAATAACTCTTTAACTTTTTTACCTTATTCTTATAATCCAAAATACCAACATAAACTCTCTTATTGTAGAAGAATATGTGTGCATAGTATTAATTAGTGAATATTTTCCACCAATACTAATGAATGTAATCCGAAAACTGTAAACTTCACCCGCCATAACACAGGGTCATCCCTAGCATGGAGGGTGAAATATCATAAAAAAACTATATGTACTTTCGATTTTTCATGTATTAAATAAATAAATAATGACTAAGTGTTTTTTAATATTAATGAGCAATACCTTCTTAGTAATTCCAAACAATGATAACTTTGAAGGTAACAATAAACTAAATACAAATTTACTCTACTACTTAGTGTCTATAAATTTAATACTGTTGATAACTCTACTGACAAGTCCCATTTGTTTACATCTTTTTTATTCTAAATAATCCTAAATAATATGTGCTTTATTATTATAACATTGATTATTAGTTTATTAACACATACTAGTATCCTATACCTAAATAATTGCTTTTACCACACATACTTTGTTAAATGTACATTCATATTTAGTTATTATTGTAATACTGATAATCTCCTGTGTACCACTGTATACTTATAATATCATGTAACTATCACTTGAATGTAAAAGCCATTCTATGGCGTTTAAATAAATAAATAAATATATTCGACGTCAACTGGTTTGTACATTAATCATCTGCAGTCTTGCTAGGGAAAGATGAGAACCGAAAGTTATCCTGTCAATCTTATCGATCGACCATACTAGGGCCCTGGGGTCGATTCCAAAATTTGAGGGTACAAGAGATTTAAAAGTGACCCTAAATGACATTTATTGTGAAATTATAATTTTTAACCAATTTCAAACGTAAAACCCACTTCAAAAATACCTTTAATAATAATTTGGTATCAATATAAAACTTTATATAGCCGATTTTTTCTACCTACACGGCAGTATATACAGTATACAGACGAGTAGTTTTATCCTTGATGCATTTGAATGAAAATAAGTTTTATACTTTTGTTATTCGGCTGTACATCCTCTCTGCACACCCAGCCGGTTCACTAAATTATATTTTGTGTTAGTAGGTATATCGTATTGTCCCTAAACCGACTGCATATTGTATACAAGCATGCCGGGGGCCAACTGTCGGCGTATCAACTGTCATGGAACCAGAGTTAAATGGGGGCACACACGAGTGGACCCTCATTCACATTGTCCATCTACATTCAGCTGTTCCGTAAATTACACAATAACCTAACACGGGTTGTGTACATAATAGGTACCTAAGTACTGATAATAGACATAGAAATAATTACTTATTTGTTATTGAAGAAGAAGATAACAATAATAATCTAAACGAAAATATTATTTATTTTAAAAAAATTTGAATTAACGATATTATCTTCAACTATTTTTTTCCATATTATAGGCAAGTACCCATTTTATTGGAAACAATCACTCTAAGAATTTTTTTTGTAATCTAGATAGCGTCACGGATAAATACATCCGATTTTTAGAGGTTCTGGGTTCGAGTCCCAGTTGCGACCATTATCTTTTTCTATTTTTCTGCCTGAATCATTCAGCCATAATTTTTTTAATTCGCTTATGTAATTTGATACATTATTTGCCATTTGAACAGATAAAATATACGAGGACCAATAAAACTGCTACGTGTTTGCTTTAATTTGGTTTTGGTTTAGGGGGTGAATTTACTTTTAAACTTCAAACTAAAAAATTGTCTTACTGTGAACACTAATTTTGATTAGGTACTTACTAAATTAAATTGTAGCGAAACCGATTGGCACGTTTTTATAATACAAAGTAATTATACAAAGTTGCAGTACGTCAATTTAAAAATTTGTTTTTAATGATTTTAGTAGATCAAAAAAGTATTTATTCATCCAAACTTAAATTACACAAAAACAAAAATTTAAATTAATCTCAGATCTAGTTATATGTACTCACTTTAATTATAATATTGTTATAATTTTATTATTATTAACAACAACTGTTCCAACCTCGGTGACCGCGTTACACTCACTGAACTGCATGTTTTCTTCGTCATAGTTATGTACAATAAATTATGTATTGCAGAAACATTAATGCGTTGAGTAAATAGCTACAGTAGGCCCTACACTGTCAGGGCCGGATCTAGGGGCACAGTAATGTACGTCATAGGTTCTCAAGGTGGGCGAAAACGCCACCTTCGTCTGAGACTTTAAGGGGGGTAGTAGAAGACCCAGATGAAATTAGTGGGCGTTGAGATGGCACAAGGGCGTGGGCCAGTAAAAGAAATATCGTCTAAAAAAGACAAAAAAAGCACACTAATCACGTACTAATAAAGCAAAGTAAACTTTAATATTGGTTAATTTTTGTTATTGTATGTATTGTAATATTACGTATGCAAAAATTTATGTATTTCGGTAGTTCGGGAAGTTGATGAAAATGGGAGTGAAAGATTCCATTACATTCAAAATGAATTTCCGACTATTCTAATCTCAAGAACAACTTATAACTCAGTATCCAAGTGATACCCCGTTTTTCAAATAAGGTAAATTTTGTTTTGTTTTTAACAACTAATTACAATAACTCAAGATACTTTATTCTAATAGTAAAATTGTTTATTAGTAGAAAAATACTTTTAATTACATATCACCGAACATACAACTTATTGTTTTTTTACATTCACATAGTAATTTAAGAACTCATAACATAATATAGCATTAAAAAATGTACACTACTCTTCCAGACACAAGCTAATGCTTCTATGGAAGAGTGGTATTAACATTCGATCATGAACATGTATGCTAATTATAACATTATCTAAATGTATACTATAATTCATATGCTAATAAAAAAAATATAATGAGAAAAAAAAAAAAAATATATATATATATATAGATATATTTATTCGGATGATATGACTTTTTTTTAAATATATAATATTATCATCTTACGTGTATTATTATTATTAATAGTTGATACTGTATCATGAATACAAGAAGAAAAGAGTAGGAACCCAGTACTTAAAATATATTTACAAGAATTGCTTTTTTTAACTTGCTAAACAAAAAGGCATAAAAAAAATTTTTTAATCGATTTATTGATTACGAGATAATCTAAAGGTTTAGAAATATAGTAATCTGTGAAAACATTGTAGTAAAATAGTGAAACATAAAATTAAGATTTTTTTTATACTTTCAAGAAAGTAAATAAAGTGAAACATGAAAGTTTACAAATAATTTATAGAAAAGGTGTTCCAACATCTGCATCATTCAACCATAATTTTAATTCTTTTATGTAAAGTGATATTTTATATGTCATTTGAATGTGTTTTGGTAGAATATTAAATGTACGAAGACCAATAAAGCTGCTATGTGTTTGCATTAATTTAGTATTGATTTGGGGGGCGTAAAACATATGTTTAGTCCTTTTGCTAAATCTATTTTCATCTTTTACGAAACAATTTTTGTTTTTAAATATATATTTCATAGTTTGCAATGTAAATAATTTACAGATATTGAATATTTTAGTCTCTTTGAATAATAACTCTGTTGAGAATGTTTTTTTTCTATTATACATAATATTAATGATGCGCTTTTGAGTGGTTTGTAAAGGCTTAATAAATGCATAAAGCGCACCAACCCATCCTATAATGCCGTAGATTATTGAAAATTGTATCAGGGAAAAGTAGATCATTTTCAATTTGCCAAGATTGAGTACTTCCTTAAGTCTATAAAATGTGTATGTAAGATATCTTAATTTCGAGGTGATTTTATCAAGTTGAGATTTCTAATTTAGATGTGTATTAATAGATATACCTAAATATTTAATATTTTCAACTTTGACAAGTTCATTGCACAGTGAACATGTTTCATGATTGCAACTCGTATTGTGGATTCTAATTTTAAGGTTATCGTGAGGTTTGTTTTTAACGTTTTTATAAAAAGTTAAATAAAATGTTTCGCTGTAGTTTAAAACGAGTTTGTTACATTTTAGCCATGTTGAAACAAAACTAAATCCAGTATTTCAAAATGTCAACTACAGATAAAAATCTGAGAAGTAAAGGACAAAAAACCGAGACTAGTGTTACATCTGAGCCCAGGGAATAAATATTGATGTCTTGTTAGAAAAAATATAGATGAGGATGGAAAAAAATAAGAAACTTTTAAATCAGCAATAATAAAAAAAATATGATGATGAAAATAAAGAGAGCAGAAGTACAAGAGATTTCATCAGTCATCAATATTATGACATCCATCCATCCACCTAAAGACGGAGACTATTATCAAACTGTTTTCGGAAGTAGAAGCCATGAGAAAGGATTTAACGGAAAAATATGGCATAATAAAGACCCTTGAAGTCAGATTGGCAGAAGTGGAGCAAAGAACTCGTGAAGACACCCTTGAATTTGCAGGGATTCCGCAAAGAGAGGGAGAGCAGCCTACAGAAACAATTAAGCGGGTGGCCTCAGCCACAGGTGTCGACTTAAAAGGCGATGATATTCTCGATATCAAGAAAATACCGGACCGACCACCAGGCGTCCTCCCAAAACTCCACGTCAGATTTACTAAAAGACGGCAGATTCTACTGAACAGGAAGCAACTGAACCAACACAACACAAGGAAACGTATTCCAGAAGATTTTTGTTAGCGAAATTCTTGGTGGCTACTTCAAAGATCTTCTGTGGAGGTCGAAAATTAAAGCAAAAGAAATGGGATACAAATTTGTCTGGTATAAAGAATGTAAAATAATGATTAAAAAAAATTAACTGATATATTAGAATAATACACATAAAAAATTTGGATGATCTAAAAAAAATGTTTAGCTTTTTTTAGTGAGAGACCCTCTCTCACCGGTCATACACTGGGTCCATTCCCCTCAGTTTGGTGAGTTGTAGTATGTACTTTTATTTGTTGACTGCAACAATAATTTCACCTCATTCACAATCAATCGAAGGTAGAAATCAACAGTGATATCCACGAATTAGTGGAGCTCTCATTTAAATTAATTAAACTGTTTTTTTCTTTTTGCAATAAAAACTATAATATGGCTATTACTATTAACACATACGAAGAACTAAGTGATCAAGACAATTTATTCACGACATCAGTTGCTAAAATATGTAAATATCTGACAACCGATCCAAAAAACATTACTTCAATTAATAAAAACTTTAATGAACTCCAAATACAGCTTAACCAACTAAATATAGAATTTGATGTTATTATTCTTACAGAATGTTGGTTGACAAAAATTTACACTCCAAAATTTATAACTCACTACTCAACCATCAATTCGTCAAATCATGATAGTCAGAAAGATGGAGTTGTGGTATATACAAAAAATGTTCTAAATTCCATTGTAACCATTGATATATATTGTAACTGAAGTAAACGATTGACGCGAGCAGCTGTATGCAAGTAATGTATAATAATGATACGTGCATTCTAGCAATATATCGCTCTCAATCCATCCGAAATATCACACCATTTACTCTGTAATCTTTCCTATATTAAAAATTTCATAATTATCAAAAACAAATGAACAAAAGTACCACTTTTTTTCCTTTTGAGGAAACAGATATATTTTCTTATTATGGCCCAGCTACGGCGCGGCGCGCCGCGGCGACGGAAATTGCGGTTCATTTTCTTTATATGTGTGATGGAGATGATAATGATTGTATGTTTTCTTTGGGGGGTGCAGACATACGTTCACCGTTTGTCGCATTTTCAACTGTTGTTATTTAGTGTGTAAGAAAGAGCTGCAGACGTTTATGAGGTTTTGGATACCGCTCGCACTTCAATATTATCTTTGTAACTATATTCCATACTTTAAAAATTATCACCACGGTTAGTAGTATTGTAGGGGTCTACGGAAACGTCACGGTGCGGTGTGTGATAGAGATGCAAGAAAATAATAACATTTTTTCCTTTGGCGGAAACAGACCTACGTACATTGGGCATCTCATCTTTTGAAAGAGCTGCAGCATTATTGTGATATGGAAAGTACGTTTATTGCCTTATGCTTTCACGGTACCATAATCGTGGATCGACAAGGTATAATTAAAGCGCTCAATTCCTACCCGCCCCTCATACCTTTTTCGAATGGTAAATTTCTTCTTGTAAAAGGCAATGTTCCTAAGGCAAACGTTTTCTTATAAATGCATTGAGCGCCACAATCCTACAATAATTATAATATCCTAATTCTGATATTTTATTACTTGTCAGAGTGACTAACAAAATTCTTATCGTATTATTTAGTAAACATGAATCTATAAACAAATACTGCGATAATAATAGTCTAGTCATTATTAGTTAGGGATTTTATAGTGTTGCTATTATTGTAATCTAGTAGATAATTTAGCATGTCAATCAGAGTGTCCGTAATAATATTATTTAGATATGACTTGCATGATCCATACATTACTACAGTACTTATATAGCAAAAAGGTAAATACTACGTAGTTATAAATGATTGAATATTAATTCTTCCTCTTGACAAGTTAATTTGACTTAAATGGAAAAATAAATAATTAGCGGGGTCTCCTCCGACCGTGAACATGAAAATTTGCTTACAGATTTGTTTAATACTACAAATACATGTACAATTCTTTACAAAAATCATATCAAAGACTGGATCAAACAACGAGGTATTCAATTTACTCAAAAAATTGTAACACCTAACCAAACATAACCCAACCAGACCAGACTCCCCCTTGAGCGATTTTGGTCGAAAAATGGACCACTTTTATTTTTCTGCGGTTGATTTCGGTCCAAAAATGGACCATTTTTTCCTACCATTCGTAAAACATTTATTGTAATTATTTAAAACATTTTCTTGGCCAGCCGTTTATTTTAACACGAATCTATTGAAATGCTTTATCTATTATGACCATAGATGTCGCAAATCCGAATTCTTAGACTATTTTAAAACAATGGTAAAAATAAAATTTAAAAATATTTTTTTCCCGCCGAATTTTTGAACAGCTGTTTACAGATAAAATTAAATCATTTTTCCATAGATATGCACCTTTCATTATCAAGTATACCACAGACAACATACAGAAAGCGAAAATATTATATGATGATCCGAATAAATATCCCTCACGACATGGCAGTTTCAAGTAAAAAAAATACCCACAATTCGCACGATTATAAACTTTACGATTTTTTTATATATTTTTTTATAAATCCTACAAATGTGAGATAAACGGTTAAATACAAATTAATTCATTGGCTATATAGCAATATAGCACTATAATAAATTTTTATGTCTCCATGTTAAAATTCGAAGGTATGTTTTTTTTAATGTGGGCGAAAAATTTCAAAAATGACCTTCTGGGAAATCTCAAGCAATCGAGGCAAATTTATTTATCTCGCGCGATCGCGAGCAGTGGTAAGTCAGTAGTTTAATTAATATTCTTTCTTGAAAAGATAAATAATTTCATCTGCCTGTTTGGGGCCCAGGAGTTAGAAGATCTTATGTAGACTGGCGATACAGTCATGTAATTTTTTAATCGGTATCTGTAAGATCACATTTCTAACCTAATTCGTATTTCTATGATTTTATAAACTAAGTAAGTACCTACCGTAATGTGGCAAAACTTTAGAATCGGAGGGCGAATATTATCATCTTGGATATCTGCGTAATTCTCAACACCACTCAAAAATTACTCTAATCTTTTTAATAATTTTTTCGTGCAACGTAGATTCAATAAACTTCCAAAATAAGTGTTAATTAGTTAATTTCTAGTTGTATTAATTAATTAATTTCGACAAAAAACATGTGCAATAAATTTGGCAGAAAATGTTCATCATCATCATCATCACTCTTGGCTTTACAATACTACAATCCCTGGTGGGTCTTGGCCTCCTCAAGAGTCTTCCTCCACTCATCTCGGTTTTGTGCCAGCTCTCTCCAGTTAAGAAGCTCCAAGGTAGCTCTATCTTAATATTGGTCTTCCTATGCTCCTTCGCCATATCAGTCTTGAGTTCAGTAGGGATTTTGGTGCTTGATGCTCGGTCATTCTCTCTCATGACCCAGCCACCGAATTCTTCTCAGTTTTATAAAGTTTGTGACGTTTAGATCCTTAAACAGAGTATACAGCTCATTGTTTTTACGTCTGCACCAAATTCAATTTTCTAAAACCGGTCCGAAGATCCGCCTCAAAATCATTCCTCTTACATAGTTATTACCCAAGTCTCAGCTGCGTATGTGAGTACTGGTCTGATTACTATTATCTTGGTGTTTCTTGACAGCAGTCTGGATTTTATTTGGTTCACTATGCGCTTTTGGATCTCTCTGTGGTATTATTGTCGTTTGTTATCAGGGCCATCAGGGGGCCTAGGTATGTGAATCTTGGTGCCGTTTCAAAATTTTGACTTCCACATGAGAGAGTTGGGGTATGTTAGGCGCATCCTACGGCCATGTATTTGGTCTTCTGCTGGTTTACTACGAGACCCATATTTTTGGCAGAACTTTCAAGATTTATGAAGGCGTCACGTAAAGCAGCGGTCCCCAAGCTATGGAACGCGGCCCAGTATTGGGCCGTGGACCAATTGGTACAGGCAGTGGCGTAGCTAGCATGGGTGGAACCCGGGGCGGAAAACATGGTGTGGTGTCACCCCCCCCCCCCCTCCCATAAAGTTTACTTTGAGAAATTCAAAACCCAAATTTCGACCTCCTTAAATATAAAAACATTACTTGCTAGTCAAATGTGAAAACAAAAATGTCGCAATCATCAAAATTAAAACATTTTTAAAAACACTAACAGAATAACAACTTTTTCAACAATCAATAGGTAATAATTCCCTTTACGAGTTCCCGTCAATCATATTGTACGAAAAAATGTGAATGACACAGGTGATAAGCGAGGAATATTTCAGGGGAATCCCCCACAAGGCAATAGTAAGTGCTAGGAACGAAAATAAAAAAATAAAAAAAGTTTTTGGGGAAGCCCACCGACCGAGCCATAGCGCTACAAATAACAGTTTCGAGTGGAGTTTTCGATTCTAATATGCTGCAAAACTCTGAAGAAAATCATTGACTCGCATGAAAACATAATTTTAACAACCCATACTTAAGTTAAAACCAGTTTTGTGTTCAGAGTGTAACTATAAAATTTCAATTGTGAAATAGTAAAAGTGTAAGTCCCCAGCTTTAATTATTAATGCACGCAGTAGACGAAAACGGTTTCGATTTTTGCAGCATATAGTCTGTAACTTTCAAATTTTGCACATTGAACTCGAAAATTGTTTCCTTTGAAATTTCAATTGAAACTCTGTTCATTTTTGGACCCATTTCGAAGGAAACCATTCCCGAGTTATTGTGACTTGAAATAACATCAAAATCCCGATATTAAACCCTAAGCATTCTCAAAATTATCTATATTTGAAAACATCCTTTCAACCTTCCGTTGAACCTTAAAAATATGGAAAATATCCATGAATCCAAAATATAATTGAAAAATTATCTGAAACTTCTGGAATAATTAATCTTTGTTATTATATATTTTTTATTAATTTTCCCCTCAAACCTTGTGTTTTCTCTACTATTATTTGTCACCACAACTTATGTAAGTACCACAATTGTAATTTTTTTTACTATACATAATATGTTGTTCAATGTGTCCCCCCCCCCCCTAGTGGGCTAAAACGTGGGCCCCCCGCTGTAAGATTATCAAACTTTTTCCAGTCCGCACCGACAAAAAGGTTAGGGACCACTGACGTTAAGCATCGGGAGTTTTCGCGATTATGTCGGTATCATCAGCGAAACCCAATAGTTGCACAGAGTTATAATTTTATAAAAAAATTATTTAGTTTCAAAGTTCAAAACTGATCGGTCACCCCATTTTACGGTACTTATTTATCTCGGGCATACTACAGATAAATATGATTGATCCGGTAATAAAATGCAAATGCTAGTAGGTAGGTAGGTACCTACTTTATTATTATATTACTTACTGTACATATATTATGATAAAATTAGGTGGGTATTTATGGAAGACTAGATTCCTCAGGGTACAAACCTTGGCCTTGTCACGTTTTCCATAAAGAATTGCGAACCTAGGACTGCTTTCGTTTAATAATTAAATACTATAATAAATAGCAATAGATTTTTTTTTCTTGCTAGCCTTGCACTTGTTTGATAAACATTAAACGCGTCGTGATCTACTAATACATTAAAAATTTGAATTATTAATACAAGTGTCTTACTTACATATTATATTCTAATGCGCCGGTTCAACCTATCCTCATCCTCATCCTCATCCTCATCCTCATCCTCATCCTCATCCTCATCCTCATCCTCATCCTCATCCTCATCCTCATCCTCATCCTCATCCTCATCCTCATCCTCATCCTCATCCTCATCCTCATCCTCATCCTCATCCTCATCCTCATCCTCATCCTCATCCTCATCCTCATCCTCATCCTCATCCTCATCCTCATCCTCATCCTCATCCTCATCCTCATCCTCATCCTCATCCTCATCCTCATCCTCATCCTCATCCTCATCCTCATCCTCATCCTCATCCTCATCCTCATCCTCATCCTCATCCTCATCCTCATCCTCATCCTCATCCTCATCCTCATCCTCATCCTCATCCTCATCCTCATCCTCATCCTCATCCTCATCCTCATCCTCATCCTCATCCTCATCCTCATCCTCATCCTCATCCTCATCCTCATCCTCATCCTCATCCTCATCCTCATCCTCTTCCTCATCCTCATCCTCATCCTCATCCTCATCCTCATCCTCATCCTCATCCTCATCCTCATCCTCACCCTCACCCTCACCCTCACCCTCACCCTCACCCTCACCCTCACCCTCACCCTCACCCTCACCCTCACCCTCACCCTCACCCTCACCCTCGCCCTCGCCCTCGCCCTCGCCCTCGCCCTCGCCCTCGCCCTCGCCCTCGCCCTCGCCCTCGCCCTCGCCCTCGTCCTCGTCCTCGTCCTCGTCCTCGTCCTCGTCCTCGTCCTCATCCTCATCCTCATCCTAATCCTCATCCTCATCCTAATCCTCATCCTCATCCTCATCCTCAACCTCATCCTCATCCTCATCCTTATCATTATCCTTAGCCTTATCCTCATCCTTATCCTTATCACTGCCCAAGTCAAGCGTGCGTGAAGGTCCGACCGTTCGCTTCGCCCGATCACCGTTGGCATCGATCACCGTTCGCATCGATTACCGTTCGCATCACACTTTATCGTAACACATTTACCTGCTTACTCCCCAAGTCGTGCGCGCGTAAAGTTTTACTTCAAAAAAAAAAGCGAAAAGAAGCGGATGCGAACGCTCTCAAAATGTGGTGCTGAATAAAAATACTCGGAATTCCGTGAACAACCTGTCGTACTAATAATACAAGGGGATACCCAGAAGAAACCGAATTGATGTTGTGTTTTGCTAGTGGGACCGTGGGCAACTACCTTCCCCCGGTATCGCTTTCATTCAGGCCGTTTCATTCCGCCATTCAGGAATTCTTTGGTCTTCCTCTTAACGACTGTCGATGAAGCTCCATAGAAATTACCTGCTTCACTGTGTGATCTGGTGGCCTCCGTCTTATGTGCCCATACCATATCAACTGTCGTTCCTCCAGCTTACTGTTTATATCCGTGACACCCAGGCTACCACGAATGAGTAAACTTTTATTTTAATCTTATCTTTTATTGCTACTCCTGCCAACCATCTAAGCATTAGCATTTCTGCTGTTTCGAGTTGCAAAGTAGGAGTTGTACATATTCCAGCATTCGGAGCCATACATTATCGCGGGTCTAACAATATAGGATGGTATATCTTTCCTTTACGTTTTAAAGGCATTTTTGTGTCACACAAGAATCCTGTAACAGATCTAAATTTAATCCATCCCACACCTATTCTATGGTTGACCTCCGCTGCACATCCTCCGTCTCTGTGAATGAGTGAGTCCAGATACTTATATGAGTCAAAGTTGGCTAATGTAACTCCATCCAGTTGCATCGAATGAGTTACAGCATTAGTGTCTTCAAATGCCATGTACAAATATCAGTACCGGCTTTATATAATTATTGAATCTTATAAAATAGGGCCCTCAGCACAGGTGAGGCTCCCAGTGATACCAACATCATTAAAATCTATCTCTTATTTATATAAAAATCTAAAAACGTTTATATGTCCGCTATGCGTTGCCAAACCATTCATCCGATTGCGATGAAACTTTGGGGATTTGATTTGTGCATGCCCACGATGGTTTCTGTACACAATAGTGAGCTCTGGCATCATTAAATTACGAAAAATTAATTCATTAAATAAAATGAATCTCAAAAATGTATGTACGCGCATAACTTCCGAACGGCTGCACCAAATTGGATATGTCTTTTTATTGTGTTCGTTATTGTCAGGAAAAGGTTTGTATAAAGCTACTGGTGAGCTCTGGCATTATGAAATTTGTATAAAAAATTGCAATAGGTGGCACGCGAGCTTTTTGAAGACTGAATGTACCGGGACTTAATGCACGGAATGCGGGAGTGGGGAGGGGAACTCGGGCAGGGAAACTCGGGAGGTGGTGTTCGCGGAACGGGGGAAGAGGGGGAGTGGAGTGGGGAAATGGAATGTGGAGGAGGTGGACTGGGAATGCTAGAGGGGAAGGGAACGTGGGAGAGGAAGGGGAGGCGGAAGGGGAACCGGACAAATGGGAAAGGACACGCACGGAGAAACAATTTCTGTGTTAAATGGCATTGCAACGCATGCTGGGTACCAGCTAGTATATAATAAAATGTAAATGATTGTACCAAATTTAAAAAACATTTAAAAATGCCAGTGAATAGTGAAGACCGAAAAACGATGTACTACGCATTAGACCAATCAATTATCACTCATAAAAAGATTGGTTGAGGTGATGTTGCTAAAACTAATATGTACCGTCTCGACAAGGCGCCTAAAGCATTAATTAGAGTTATTACCAAAAAATCTTGTAGATTCTGGACAATTCCTTAAATAGCCTCATATTTAAGTAATTCGCTGTATTGAACATAAAGCAGCTGTACATCTAAATTATATATCTGCACTAGCGAGTTCTCTGCATGCGTTACAATGCCACATAATAAAGATTTTTTTTCTCCCTGCTTGTCCTTTTACATTATTTTATTTAATTTTAATTTTTGTTTTATTTATTAGCGAAAATCAACAGATATTTTACGTTTATAATAATAACATTGATAATACACATAATATTATCCGATAAAAGATTTTCACATAATTAAAATTATAATTAAAAAGTAAGAGCCCTGCACCCGTAAGAAGTTAACAAAAATATTACCTTGAAAATTGTAAAAAAAAAGAGGATATAAAATAAAAACACAATAAAAATCTTACTAATATTTTAAATGCGAATGTTTGTATGCATGGATTTTTGTTACTCTTTCACGCGATAAATACCGAATGGAATATAAAAATACTTTCACTAATCGAAATCTACATTAATTGCGACTAATATAGGCTATATATATTGGTAAGCTCTGGCGTTATGAATAAGCTGTGGCGTTATGAAATTATTTATTATACTTTTATTGGCAAAGAGTGTTGCTAAGTAAATGTTTGACGTGGGCTGTCATTTTGTTATTTGTTTAGGTTTCTATGGAGATTTCTTTGATAGCAAAAATTCAAATATCAGTTTTCTTAAATAAATATTTAGTGTACAAATATAAAATAGGTGCTAATCTACATGTTGACCTAAGCCAACAGCTTTACTGATATTATTTATTTATTTGTAATATTAACGCCTTTCGGCTTTTACATAATATAACATAGTATATAGCAACAACATGAAAAATACTGAGTTTGTTAAACAGAAAGAAAATAGTTGAGAGAATAGAAATAGAATTAAATATGCGAGCGAAGCCGGGGGCAAAAGCTAGTTATAATATAAATTAATAATGTACTTACTAAATTTCAAAACATAAAGTAGTCAGAATCAGATATCTATTTTCACTACACAACAGCAATAATAATATGTACATACTTACAACTCAGAGTGAACATAATATACGTCGAATGACAAGTAACTGGAAAGGATTCACAGCAATAATATGATAACTTGCAAAACGGTCAAAAAAATATTTAATGTTAGCTATGACATATTTTTTAAGGTTCTTAAATTACATGAGAATATGCCTATATTATTAAAATTTTTATCAAATACATTGCATGCTCTGAATATAAAAGCATTTTGTCTGAGATTAGTAGAGCATTTTTGAAGATGAAAAAGTGATTTTTCTCTGGTCCTAACGCCTGGGACACTAAAATTAATCTCAGCCGTCCCGTTCCCCTTCCCCTCCTTTTTTCCCTTGCCCTCGCACGTCTCCCCTCCCCCCCCCCCCTTCCACCTTCCCCGCCTTCCCTCTCCCCTACCCGCTTCCCGGTCCCGCGAACCCCTCTCTCGCGTTCCCCTCTCCTCTCCCGCGTTCCATACATTCAGTTTTCAAACAGCTCGCGTGCAACCTGTTGCAAATTTCGTAATGCCATTAGTAGAGTAGAGTTCACCAGTAGTTGGAGTAGAGCTCACCAGTAGTCAGAGTAGAGCTCACCAGTAGTTGAAGTAGGGCTCACCAGTAGTCAGAGTAAAGCTCACCAGTAGTTTTATACAAACCTTCTCCTGACAATAACGAACACAAAAAAAATCCAATTTGGTGCAGTCGTTCGGAAGTTATGCACGTACATACATTTCAGCGATTCATTTTTATTTATACTCGTATAGAATAGATAGATTTTTTTTCTTCTTTTTCTTTTAAAGAAAGATAAATATTCCCGGGTTACGAATAACCCAAAAATGTTTGAAAATCTCCTACTACCACCACAGAAAGCCTAAAATGTTGCTTGTGTTGTGATGGAGGACTTAGCCAGCCGAGGAATCGAACATGCGACGCCCGGGTGGGACCCAAGCGCTATGCCCACTCAACCACTGACCGGTCTACCATAGATAAGAACAATCAATCAAATTTGATACGAAACATAGGTATCTTTTTAAAATATCGTCTTTAGACTTCTTCGTTTGAGGCTATCTTAAATCGCAGGTCTATTTTAATAAACCGCAAACAATGGACGCCTTCAAAGTCAACACAACAAATGCCATCCAGCAAATACAGCCAGATTTATGCGACAAAGTCATTGAAAATTGGACCTCCCGAATACGTGCCACCAAGCAAAGCCGCGGCGGACATTTAAAGGACGTTATATTTCACACTTGTTGCCATAAAATATGATATAAAAAAATATATATTGAATGGATATATTTTTTTTATCTTCATTATTAGATATTTATTAACCAATATAAACACAAAATACATATTAAATTTTTTTTTACAAAAATTTCGTATCATCCAATTTTATGTAAATCTGAATGTAATGGAATCTCTCAGTACAATTTTCATCCACTTCCTGAACTACCGAAATAATGTGTAATTTTTGACACACATGATAAAAATTATTACAATACATACAATAACAAAAATTATCCTGTTATAATAAGTTTACTCTGCTTTATTAGTACGTGATTAACGTGTTTTTGTCTTTTTAGATCATTGTATTTTTTACCTGCCCATCCCCTCACTGTGAAGTTTTCTGTGGGTCTTCTACTGCCCCCTGAAAGTCTCAAACACCCACCAGTGGGCGAAAAAGTAGACGAAATGCTTCGGTCTGAAACTTTTTAACTAAGCTACATTCTAATGAGGCAATTTAACCAGTTTTTAAGGCTTATTATTTTTATTTTCCATTCATTTTTAATTAATTAATTCTAATAAGGCAATTTCTCTAATTTTTATAATATCACAATCACAATATTTAATCATCTTTGGAAAGATTCAGACTCTTTAGTTCGTTAATAACATATCTTATCTTACTATCTTACTAATATTATAAATGCGAAAGTTTGTATGGATGGTTGGTTGGATGTTTGTTACTCTTTGACGCAATAAATATCGAATGGAATTTAAAAATTCTTTCACTAATCGAAAGCTACATTATTTGCAAGTAACAACGGCTTTATATATTGGTAAGCTCTGGCGTTATGAATGAGCTGTGGCGTTATGAAATTATGTATCATACGTTTTCTGTCCCTAACAAAATCGAGATATTGCAAACGTCAAACAAATTGTTACCTTGGAAACAATGTTTTTTTTTTTTAATTTTAGGCTTAAAAAGAGTGCTTTGTTGTGATTAAAAGGAGTACTTTTTTGGCGTCGTAGTTAATATCTACATATCTCTTAAAATGTTTATTCTCCGAACAAAAAGCATAACGTTCCTATAAAGCATAGCGTTTGAAGTGGACTGTCATTTTCTTATTTTTTAGGTTACTCTGGATTCAAATATAAATAAAATACTAATAAAGGGAGTAAGTACTTAAAATAAATTTCTATAATTTAAATATTTTCTAAAATAGAATTTTTATTTGCGAAATGTCATTCTCAAATTTTGAAATTTTCTTTTAAACGATAATTATTTTCTATTAGACAAAATAGCAAGAATAATAACAATTACGTCAGTAATTATGCCCATAATTTTCCACTAATACTATGCGAGCGAAGCCGTGGGTAAAAGCTAGTATATTATACTTATAAGAAGGAAAATAATATATGTACGTAGGTAAGCGATTGCAAAAGGGAAAACTATTTACTCTTACAAAATGTTCAGTTTATATAAATAAGTAAAACCTTTTTCCACGAAATCTGGGGTACACAGGTAACTCAAAACTGCACTTTTGTGATTTCGTCCTTTATGGCCCTAAGCCCCCGAATGGTGTTATTAATTTTCAAAATCTCTCTAACTGAAATCAATGCTTAGCTACCCCGTTCCGACCCAAGTTCCCCTACATTGTCTGTATTTACTATACACATTTTCTGCAATACCTAAATTATTTTGCATCATAAGTCTTTCATAAATATGGTCAGGAAGACACATACAGTTCAGTGAGTGCAACGCAGTCACGGAGGATGGAAGTTGTAGTCAATAATATAAAAAAAATAACAAGTCGCAAAAATTAAAGTGAGTATAATATTAATCCGTCCCATTAAAGTGTGATTTAGGTGTTATTATTTAAATTTGAATGTTTAACCTCATTTAGACTTGGTTTACAATTTTATGAAGTACGCAAAATAATGTAATATTGATCACGATCATTGAAATTTAAAATCCTATAAAGCACAATAAGTACAAAACTGAGTTAAATATGTCTTTTTCTCTATTTTTTTTCTCTTTCAATCTGCATCGTCGAAATTTTCCTGGAAAAATAAGTGCGTGTTTTACGACGTGCATTATAATAGGTTGTTTTTTGTGAAAAATCAAAAACAAATGAAATACTTCTATTAATCTAAACGAAAATATGAAAGAGAACAAGACATTGAAAAACGGAAAAAGATAACAGTCGCAACTGGGTCATGAACCCAGAACCTCTCGTCTAACTGGGTCGAGCGCCTTTACCAATTTGGCCATTACCACCTTCCATCAAAAGGTCATAATTTTCAATCTCATATTTTAAATTTTAGAATTAACAATATTATCTTCGACTATGCCCGATTTTATTTTTATAAAATTGGATGTATTTCTGCGATAACTTTTTCTATTTTTCTGTGTCTTTTTCTCTTTCATATTTTCTTGTAGATTATTAGTGTTTTCTTCTTCTTCATAGATGTAACATTTATGGGTATTATCTTCAAAAGTTATAAAAGGATGGTTGTTCTTATAAAAAATTAAATACTTCTGTTAAAGAAATTCACAGATGTATTGTGAAAGATCTATTCAATGTTTTATTATAAAAAAATCACCGAACAATTTTTTTTTTCCTTTACAGCATTTCGAATTTCCATGAACGAAATGTATCAATTATAAAAGTTTAAAGGTATTTTTACCCCACAAACCTATACCAAACTAATGCAAACACAGCAGTTTTTTTGATCTTCGTATATTTTATAATCTCCAAAACAAATAATTAAAATAAAATTTCAAATCATATAACAGAATAAAATTATGGCTAAATTTATTGCTTTAAAAAAATGTTTACCCCCAAACCAAATACCAAATGAATACAAACGCATAGCAGTTTTATTGGTTACCAAAATAAATTCAAATGAAAAATATCAAATTACATAACATTAGTAACCTGTTTTTCCTACTCAGATAGAGGTGTAGATATATTTGTATACATGTGTGTGTGAGGAAGTAGAAATGTATGTATATATGTGTATCAATATATGTATGTATATATGTTGGTATTGTGTGCATGCGCGTGTATGTATGTATGTATTCATGTACGTAAGTGCATATATGTGTATGTATGTAAGTTTATGTGTGTATATAAATATGCGCATGAAATAACACAAAAAAAAATAATAATTTTAAAATAAGGTTATGTTAATTTTCATAATCTAATCCTTACCCTTTTTTCTGCTTACTATTTTCTACTTTTTATTATAATGACACCAATTTTCAGCATAATTACATACTAGTACCACATGTTTAGATTAGACTTCATTCAAAATAACTATCCTCCATTGATCACCATGAAACAGGCAGCCGCCTAGTATAGTGATGTAATAATTTTTTTTTTTTTATAAATATTTATACATATATTTTTTTAAATTTATTTTATTTATTATATTTATTTTTATTTTTTTATTTTTTTTTTATTATTTTATGTATTTTTTTTTTTATGTATTTTTTTTTTTTTTTTTTTTTTTTTTTTTTTTTTTTTTTTTTATTTATTTTTTTTTTTTTTATTTTTTTATTTATTTTTTTTTTTTTTTTTTTTTTATTTATTTTATTTTTTTATTTATTTTATTTATTTTATTTATTTTATTTATATATAAATATATTACAATACATTACAAAATGATACTTTGTTTCAGGATAGCCAAATTGCATATTTAGTTCATAATATTCTTAACAGAGGAATGGTTTCGCTCAAGAAATCACACGAATGAGCTTCTGTCAAGACAGCTTTTGAAAACAAAGTTTTTTTTAATGCCAAAAAAAAAATAACCTAAAAATATCTGACATTTCAACATATTTCTTGCACCACTAAAGATGTTAAATTTTTTGATAAGTTTACCACCACATGTATTAGATATTAATATTTACAAAAAACGCCATATAAATTACTTTTTGACATTTCAACTTTGAAAGTGCAATTATTGTTATTATAACTTCACTAAAAATGCGCTGGCGCCCCCATCTAGCGGCTATGAATGAAAACAAAATTTTATATGAAGATTACGATAAATTTATTGCATTGTTGCTAGATTTTAAAACGTACAGTTTGGCAAGAAAGTGTAGAAAATAAATGATTGCGCCACGATCGTTTTTTAGGTTTTAAATGGCAACACCAAGATGGCTCATAAGACAATGAATATAAGTTTTAAAAACACTTCGTTCAAAATGCATATTTCATAATGTATTTGTATTCTCAAAAATTTTGCAAAAAAACTATAATTTAATCGAAGTAAAATTACAATTTACTATAAATAAAATAACACAAAACAAATTATAAGTGGGCTTGTATTTCGTTATAAGGTAATAATAATAATATTAATATAGAAAGATTCAACCCGGACATAAAATCTGGAGCACCGTAAAAATAGGATGGGGCGGTATATATACAAATCAAAAACAAAAAATTTTCATAGGTATCACAAAAATTAATTATAAAAACAACAACCTTACTCATATTCGTCAGAACTTTAATTAATTTAACTTTAAACTTTAATTAATTGAACTTTAGTTAATTTTTTTAATTCACTACCTGAAAAAATCAGAAACAGGAACAGTAATTTAAAACTCAGCTTAAAAATTACAACGAAAATTTGTACTGAACAAAAAAAAAATTAAACCAATATAATAACCCCCCCCCCCCCCCCCCCCATATACACGAGTCCTACTTATTTATGGGGGTAAATCATCCGTCCGTGCCATTCGTCAAAAAAATCATTTTTTTAGACAGTACGTAAAGAAGTCCCAACTGTAAGAACTTTACTAACCGTACTCAAAGAAGACTTTGGATTTTATGGTAGCCGGGAAAATTTACGAAAAATTTTGCATTCCTTTGGCTTTGTTTATAAAAAAGTGCAAAACAAACAGAACTGCACTTATTGAAAAAAACAAAGATAGCGGCTAAAAGAGAGCATTACTTAAAAATTATCATGGATATCCGAAATTTACCAGAAGAACTGCAAAAAAATATAATTAACTTAAATGAAAGTTATATCCATTCATCCTACAAGCTAAAGATATGCTGGCAATCTATATATGTGACTGGAGTTCAGCACGATATTTCAAAAGGTAAGCGCTGGATCATGGTTCGCGCTGAAAGCCAAATGGGTTTTGTCCCTCATGCTTTTTTCCTTGACGATTCATCTTACCGTTGATTCAGATTTACCTGTGTGTGGAAAATATCATTAAAATTATTATTCTATAGAAGGGAGTTTAAAAAAACACACTAGATAATATTCATTTAGAAAGAAAGACTGAGAAAACTAAGAAAAAAGTAAATTTTTGTATGAGTTTAAAGAAGTTGCATATTATTATTATTTTTTTGTTAATTGAGTTATTGCCTTTTTCTTGTGGCCTAATATTAACTGTCAAATGTAAATGTCAAATTCGGATTTTTAAACATAACCTCAAATCAGATTGTAATGGTTATAATCGCTCGAAAATTGGCATAAATCTTGTAATACTAATGAAATTCATTAAAAAACGATACTACGTACCAGTCATTTCTGTACTTCGTTTGTAAAAATCTTACGAATTAGGCTTCTTCGCGCGGTAATCGGCTAGGCAGCGTTGAAAACCCAGCATATAACTTCTCTTGCACCACTACGTATTGGTTTGTTCATTTTTATTCAATTCAAACAATGCACAGGCAAACTATAAAAAAAAACAAACATTAAACGAGTGATTTTCAGCGTTTTTAAGTCAGTAAAGCCAAGAGCCATACGAAATGTCATTGAAAAAACGAGTATTTCGGTGTTACAATAGTAATGAAAAAATTTAGTTCCAAAATAATAAATTTCTAGACTTAATTGCCAAACAACATTAGTAATATTTCGTGTTTTAGTGTAAATTTGTTTTATTGCTGTTGCTGCAAAAACACAGGTTACCGGTCGTGCTGTGGTTTTTTAAGTAAGGCTGATAATCTTTAAAAAATAAATGTTAAGTCTAAATCTCTTCATAAGTTAAATTCTTAAGATTGTGATAAGGATTTATTTTTAATAATTCTTAAGTTATTAACTAGTTGTTCTCTCCTAAACACAAGCATTTGCTTTATTAGGAGAGTGAATAGAATATTTATGTTATATTGTGTACATGAAAAATAAATATGTATTCAAAAAAAAAAAAAACTTAAATGCCTCAGTAACAATCTATCTTCCATACACATCTTCTTATAGATATTATAAAGGCGAAAGTTTGTATGGATGACTGTTATTCTTTCACGCAATAAACACCGAATAGAATTTAAAAATTCTTTCACTAATCGAAAGCTACATTATTTGCGAGTAACATAGGCTATATACATTGGTAAGCTCTGGCGTTATGAATAAGCTGTAGCGTTATGCAATTATTTTTCATTCGTTTTCTGTCCCTAACAAAATCGAGTTATTGCAAACGTCAAACAAATTGTTACCTTGGAAGCAATGTTTTTTTTTAAATTAGGCAATTCACCCTAAAAATAGTGCTTTGTTGGCATCATAGTTAATATCTACCTATCACTAAAAATGTTTATTGTCCGGAGGAAAAGCATAGCGTTGCTATGTAATTATTTGACGTGGGCTGTCATTTTGTTATTTCTTTAGGTTACTCTGGATTCAAATATGAATAAAATACTAATTCCTACTTGAGGCGAAATCATCAGAATAAATTAGGGGCGTAGGTACTTAAAATAAATTTCTATAATTTTAATATTTTCTAAAATAGAATTTTTATTTGCGAAATGTCATTCTCAAATTTGGAAATTTTCTATTAAACAATAATTATTTTTTATTAGACAAAAAAGCAAGAATAATAACAATTATACCAATGATTATACCAGTAATTTCCCACTAATACCATGCGAGCGAAGCCGCGGGTAAAAGTTAGTTATAAATATCTTATAGATATTATAAAGGCGAAAGTTTGTACGTATGTGTGTTCGTTACTCTTTCACGCAATAAATACCGAATGGAATTTAAAAAATATTTCACTATCGAAAGCTACATTATTTGCTATAGCTAATAGGCTATATACATTGGTAATCTCTTTCGTTATGAATATGCTTTGGCGTTATGGAATTATTTATTATACTTTTATTGGCAAAGCGTGTTGCTAAGTAAATGTTTGACGTTGGCTGTCATTTTGTTATTTGTTTAGGTTACTGTGGAGATTTCTTTGATAGTATTCTAATATGAATATTTAGTGTCAAAATATAAAATAGATACTAATCTACATTTTGACCTACTATTATGAATTCGAAACGGCGCGTATTTTATTGTACATTAATTTTTGGAAGGGGTGGGGGGGGGTGAAGTGGGGGAGGGGCTTGAGGGTTGGGGGGTGGGGGGGGAAGGAGGGGTGGGAAGGAGGGGGGGAAGGAGGGGAGGGGGCCGAATATGCGAGCGAAGCCGGGGGCAAAAGCTAGAAATGAAATAAAAATGAATCGCCGAAATGTATGTTCCCGCATAACTTCCGAAAGACTGCACCAAATAGGATAATCCTTTTTTGTTGCATTCGTTATTTTCAGGTCAAGGTTTGTATAAAACTACTGGTGAGCTCTGGCATTATGAAATTTGTATAAAAATGAATCGCCGAAAAGTATGTACGCGCATAACTTCCGAACGACTGCACCAAATTGGATAATTCTTCGATTAAATATTACAATTTGAGGTTTTACTCGTAAAGTTAAAATTAAAAATAAATATTCATCCTAGACTTGCAGAAAAGTGAATAGAGCCGCATATTAAAAATAAAATGGATAGAAATTTATCCAGACACTATCTTAATAGCATTTAATTCGGGTTTGAATATTTATTTATTTATTTGGAATTTCACGCCCGGCTGGGCTTTTACATACATTATTTTTAAAACAAAGAACATCTAAATCTAAATGTGCATAACAAAATAAAAAAACAAAATCATAAACAAAACAAAAACAAAATCAAAATCAAAATCGAAATCGAAATCGAAATCGATATCGAAATCGAAATCCAAATCAAAATCAAAATCAAAATCAAAATCAAAATCAAAATCAGAATCAAAATCAAAATCAAAATAAAAATCAGAATCAATATCAAAATCAAAATCATAACCAAATCTAAAACAAAAATAGAGTAAAAAAAAACAAATTGAAAAATTATTGAAATCGTATATAAAGATAGCAGCCAATAATATGTGCGTCAAGAAAATTAAGATAATGTTGGTAGTTCTTTGTCAAAGTGTGATACAGTTAAAAGTGACCGAATTGGATATAGACACTTCAGCTCAATTGGTAGAGCTATTGCCATAATAATAATAATTGGACAATTTGTTGAGCGCCGTTTTTGTGAAAAATCACCTCAAGGGCGCTTAAAAAAGAAAGTAGAAGGTAGAAGATCCTGGGGTCGTGTCCCAGAGGTGCCAATATCTTTTTCTGATATTTCTGTCTCCAGATTTTCGATTGAGTTTCGCTAATATTGTCTTCATTTAATTAGATTTTACAATTTGAGGTTTTACTCATAAAGTTAAAAATAAAAATAAATAAGTAATTACATATTTCTATGTCCATCATAAGCACGTATCTAATTATGTACACACAACCCGCGTGAGGTTATTATTGAATTTAAGGAAAAGCTGAATGTAGATGATGACTAAATATGAATGAGGGTCCATTCGTGTGTACCCCCATTTAAATCTCTTGTACCCTCAAATTTTGGACTCCCTGCAAGTCGGAATCAACCCCTGAAAGTCCATGTAGACCACTTTGGGAATCTCTGAATTAAACTATCAATTTATTGTAAATCAGTACTTTTTAAATTAATTATTATTATTTTCCACAATCTTTTCAGAAACCCCAAGATGACATTCATATCAAGATATGTGATTGAACTAACTTTGGCGGCGATTTTAATATTAGTTTCAACTTTATACTATGTAACAAAGAACTTCAACTATTGGAAAGACAGAAAAATAGTTCATTTGCGACCAGTGCCAATCTTTGGGAATATTCTACCAATTTTCACCGTCAAGAAATCCATTGGACAATTCTTTGAATATTTACACATCCAATCCAGAAAACTCAACACAGGAGTGTTAGGATTTTGGATTTTGAGAGAGCCATGCCTGTTTGTGAGCGACCCAGAACTTATAAAGAAGATTTTGGTGAAGGATTTTGATCATTTTTCCGAGAGAGTTATCGCTAATAAGTCCAAGAATGACCCCATCGGGAGTTATTGTGTGTTTGGCATGAAGAGCCCGCATTGGAAGAACATGAGGGTGCGTCTGAACAAGTCTTTTACTTCGACTAAACTCAAGCAGATGTCTGAGATGATCATCAGGAATACGGACAATATGATGAAGTACATTGAGGCGCAGAATGAAACGACAGGTGAGTTACTAATTTATTTATTACTAGCTAATTCCCGGCTTGCGTTGCATGCAGTGTAATGACATACTCGTCCCCGTTCCCCGTCTGCATTCCCTTTCCACCTTCCCGCATCTCACCACTCCCCCTCCTATCTTTCATTCCCCATTCCCATTCCCCTTCCCGGAATCCCCTCCCCATCCCTCCTTACCTCCCTACTGTAAACTATATGAAGAACGCACATTTTCAAACAACTCGCACGCCACCTAAAAACAAATTGCATAACGCCAGAGCTCATCAGTGAATATAAAAACCTTAGCGGGCGTGCGCCCATCAACTCACCAAAGTATCATCGCAATCGGGTGAATAGTAGGTACAGGAAATAAATTCATTACACCAGAGCTCACTAAATCATAACTTAATCTTTTAAAAAATAACATAACTAGGTTTCTAAAAACACACCCAAAAATACTCACAAACTATCTTAAAGACAGAACCAAAAAAGCAAAAATTGGGAATATTTATAGTTCAGAAGCACCAAAATAGAATTCCGTAAAGAACTGTACTTGGCCCGATTCTATTTTTTTTGTACCTATATAAATTATTTATGTAATTTTGTAACTTGGACCCTCTGACCCCCAGGTTCCTACCACTCCTCATACTTTTTCCTTCCCAGAACTTCCGCTCTTTCCTTTCTTTTAAAAGTCCCTCCACACAGCATCCCCAAAGAGTTAGTTAAAAGTTAATGTTTCTTTGTTGTCCCTTATAATTTCCTATGCAATTTATCCGATTGCGATGAATTATATAATGGTGAGCTCTGGGGTTATGAAATGTGCATAAAAATATAATGTAGCGCGCGAGTTATTGCAGCAAATAAATTAAAAATAATACGTAGTGTCTAAAGACCATGCTAACGAAGTTACTGTTTGAAGGTTTTAAAGAACTCGATCCAAAAGACTTCTGCGGCCGTTACACCGCCGATAACCTTGTGGGAACTTCTCTGGGGCTGGCCGGCCAGTGCCTGACGCAGCTGCCCGGGGGCCCGGAGCCCACGGGGGCAGAGCACCCTGAAGACGAAAGGACGCCGAAGTTCCATCAATTGGGCGAGGCTTTTTTAAAAAGGGATGTCTTTCGCTCAGCCGAGGTAGCATCGTTCTTCTTGTTTCCTGAGATTAATTATTGGTTTGGGTAAGTTTCAAGATGCGCTACAAAAATGCCCAAAAAACGTAAAATATCAAGAAACCTCTCAAAATGTATTTCTCCCAATTCATTAAAATGAAAGTTCTTTAGCATCGTTGTAATTTGAAACGGAAGTACGTCACTACAATTTAATAAATCACGCGTACTCGGTTGTAATATAATACGATAAATTCTCGGTCTCAGCCAAGCCTCCCATAGTCCAGTGGCATAAAGCGCCTAACGGATTCAGTGGCCCGCAAGAAAACGACATCTAACTACTCCGAAGGAGAAACTACAAATATTAATAAGATGACCATGAGGAAATAACGCTAAATGGGTAGTTACTCGAGCGTTGTGGGGACCTATTGGATTGCAAAGATTAGATGCTAAAAATAAAAAAAGTTTATGTGATGTATCCCCTTTCAGTGGTGGGGGGAGCGAGTATAAATGTTCAAACATGTAAAAAAAAATCGTCACAATGACTTACTCGAGCGCGTCAGATATTAACAGCGTATACGCCCTACGTGTTTCTGGTAACGGAGAGATATTAATCTGACGAGTTGAGTGGTAGGGGTGGCCGTATGAAGAGGTAGAAAATTGAAAAAAAAATGGATTTATTCGAGCGTGTCAGATTAAGGTAATGTGAGTTAATTACATGCAGAAAAGTTTACATTTCAATAATCTGACAATTTGGACGTAACCTAAACTCGTGGCAGATTTTTGAAAATGTAAAAAAAAATCGTGACCTTGACATACTCGAGCGCGTCAGATTTTTATATAGACGGTTCAGTTTGATGTCCTTGTTGTGCTGACCTATAATCTGACAATTATGTGGGGGGGTTTTCTTAATCTGACAGTTTTATGTTTTTTTATTTTATTTTTTATTACTGAATAGAATTAAAATGAACAAAAAATAATATATACCTATTGTAATGATAAAAAGAATATCGCTTAATTAAACTTCTTAAAAATTTCACTTATTAAATTTATTTACACAATGAATAAACCAAAGCGTTGTACACGAACGCGCGGCCTAAGGGCCTCCGGCTCTGTGACAGAATATAAAACAAGCAAGCGCCTATCAACGTACGACTCGACCATAGACATATGAATATTACTAGACCTGCCCTAAGTGATAAAAGCGGTCTGCCTATATTTATAGAGGAAATATTTGATTGTTTGTTTGTTTGCATTGAACAAGGGCTATATTATATTTTCAAAAAATTAGGTCTCCTTACTAAAACTCCAATAATGTTACCCAAGGTGTAAAAAAAATACCTAAAATATTCTTTACAGCGTGCGCTGCGAAAACTATTGATGATAGAATTAAATATTGTACTACGACTTTGCAGAACACATCATTAATTACAAAAAGTGTCGGGACAGCATATGTCTAACTATTATAGTTATGCCACAATAAGTGTTATTTTATCTTTCATATTTAATTAAAATGTCGCCACTTGAGTCGTATTAATTTTTCAAATGTTCAGTACTTTCGGAACCTATTCAATGCAAACAAACAAACAATCAAATCTTTCCTCTTTAAATATAGGCATTGAAGCTTTCACCCACCTATTCCCACCCCGGTATAGGCGACTTATGGTCGCCCCTTCGGAGTTCTCGCAAGAATCTAATTTTTTTGAATGAACGACTCTACATTTAAAATATGTAACGATTCTAGAACTTCAATGTCCCCGCATACGTTGTTAGAGGGCGGTATGCAGGCGCACCTACAGGAATGTACTGTGATGGTCAATTCTACAATTCTAAAGCCCATGAAGGTAATCACTGCTGAAGCAATGAGCCCCATGGACAGTCAAACAAGGTGTTAGTAACAAAACTAAGTAATAGAGAAAATATAAGGAAAAACAAAATGAACGACAACCGTCATGAGTGGGAAGCTCATGGCGGCGAAGGACCACACAATGATCTAGCAGGCAGCACCGTGCACTGTACATAAAAAAAGGAAGAAAAAATAAACATATATACAATGTAGAACTGGTGATACCGAAATCCAGCCACCGGCAGTCCCAGAGACAGTGAAAAAGGCTGGTTGTCAGGCCTCCCGATAACCGGCAGTGTCGTCCGTAAGCCAGCTACCCGGTGGTGCCTAGACGAAGAGTGTGTGGAAATCAAAAAGAAGACCCTAGGGAGAGAAGCGTCGGGTCGCTGGAGGCGGGACGGACAGCTTTCGGATGACGTTTAGCCCTCTCCCCAACCTCTTCATGTCACGGGGGGTAGCGCGGTGGCCGGGTGCAGCCCCACCAGTTCCAAGAGATCGGCCATGGCACGTACACGGGGACACGTTCTAGGGTCCGACCCCTTAAATGGGGATAAGGACGATACAAAACGGGCAACGGAGTTCAGTTCTCTCACGTTAAACAAAACTAAAAGAAATGAAAAAAAAACAGTAAAACAACCAAGAAAACCAAAATAATATGAAATAGGCATGTGCGTTTAATTACGCTATATGTATCCGGAACCAAAAAAAACAAAATTATAACTAAAAATGGCAAAAAAATAAGTGTAAAAAAAAAGAAGACAAGAGCGTAAAATCACGCGGACATGTGTGAACATAATAGTGCTAATAGGAAAATCAAGATGTAAAAAATAAAAAAAACAGCATAAAGTTACATATGTAAAAAAAAGCAAACTGTAAGAAAAAACATTAAAAATATACATACTGTACAGTATTAAATTATAAAAGTCGAGGGTATAAACAATAAGCATAAAAGTGTAAAATACAAAAACAAAAAAAAACTGTCATCCTTGGCAAATTATGATGATAGAGTAATATGGGATAGTCCGTGGTAAAACAGGAACAAGTACACCTGGTGTCAAAGTCAACTAGTCAGCGACTCTAAGCTCAGGCCATCTCTCAACCCAGATCCTTGCAAATTTCTTCAGACACTCGAAGTTCGTCTTATTCGAAACCAGATCAGTATTCCATACTGGTCTGATAGGTACATCCAAACCATCGAGCATTTCCTCTCTCGCATCCGTCAAGATCTCACAGTGCCACAGAATGTGCTCGGCTGACTGGTTCGTCGATCCGCATGCACAGTTGGGATGGGGAGACAGGGCGAGGGTGTGAAGTCTCCCCCTGAATTCCCCATGCCCGGACAGAAGCTGGGTGATGTGGTGGTCCAGTTGTAGATATGCCCCTTCCATTCTGATTTTAACTGATGGGAAGAAGGAGAAGGTCCATCTTCCCATATTCGACCTATCCCAACGGACCTGCCACTCTTGGAGCGACAGATCCCTCATTTGACGGAGCAGTCCAGGGAGAGTCCCCGGCCCACCCGGTGTCAGAACAACACCTAGGTGAGTGGCCGGGGTTCCTCTGGTTAATTTCTGCTTAGTGAGCACTTCCCTAATTTCCAGATCGATTGGCAATATGCCAGCCAAAACGGGTAAAGCGTCCGAAGCAACGGTTCTATACGCACCAGAGAGTGCCAGCAAGGGGGTTCGTTGGCCACGCTTGAGAGCTAAGAGAATCAGAGAGTTGTCCAGGCGGTGCTCCCACACAGAGGCGGCATACGAGACTTGCGCCACGTACACACACCTATATAGCGTTCGCAGAGCCGGATTTCGCAATCCCCACTCAGCTGTGGAGAGTCTCCTCAGCTTCAAGAAGAGAGCCTGGGCCTTGCTGGATACTTCTTTAACGTGAGCCAGGAAAGAGGACGATCGATCTAGTGTAACGCCTAAATATTTAACAGTTTCGCAAAATCGGACAGTAGAGTCCCCCATTTTGATGACAGGATTTCTATTTCTGCTGAGAAAGCCCTTCATCAGGAGGCCCTGGGTCTTGTGGGGAGCGAAGGTCATCTTGTTTCTTTTCCCCCAATCGAGGAACATGTTCAAACCTTCACTGCCTTTGCTCTCAACTTCCTTTCTGCTGTCCCCAGCGACCAGATACGTTTTGTCATCAGCGTAGTCGACAGCGATACATCCTCCAGGCAAAGGTAACCTGGAGGAGTCGTCAAAGTTGATGTTC
The DNA here is from genome assembly GCA_917563855.2 of Limnephilus lunatus. NCBI lineage: Eukaryota > Metazoa > Arthropoda > Insecta > Trichoptera > Limnephilidae > Limnephilus > Limnephilus lunatus. The sequence continues at coordinate 19,697,199 of OU830596.1, read as the reverse complement.
CACAGGTCAGGTCCAAGAATAGAGCCCTGTAAAATTTAAGTTTAAATATAGGCAGACCACTTTTATCAGTTAGGGCAGGTCTAGTAATATTCCTATGTCTATGGACTCGACAGTTAGTGGGCAGTTCTCAGCGCCGTCAGCCGCTGTACGCTCCACACTCAGTGAGGATTTTAGCTTCTTCGGCATGTTGAAATCGTCAGATTATATTATTTCTGTGATCCTTACATTATTTTCTTCAAAATAAAAAAAAAAATTAACCGCGCTCGAGTAAATCCACGTGACGTTTTTTTTTGCAACTTTGTGACTCGCTAATTTTCTTACGTCACGTTCAAATCGTCAGATTATTGAAATGTTAACTTTTCTGCATTTAATTAACTCACAATATCTTAATCTGACACGCTCGAGTAACTACAGGGATCGTTTTTTTTTTACTAATCTGATCGGTTGCCCTAGCCGCACCCACCAATATTATTGGTTCATAAATGGTGGTAGTCCATAACAGGGTCGGGAGGAATCTCCCCTTAGTTAATCTGACGCGCTTGAGTAAATCCCAAATTCCCCGCTTCGCCTCCCGTACGTATAGGAAAAGGTGCACTGGAATTCCAAAAGAGTCACTAAATTTAGGAAGGTCCAAATATACAAATATGCAGTTACTAAATTTAGGCAGGTTCAAAACAACAAAACAGGCACTAGATGGCGCGCAGTGGCCACTGCGCATCGAACAACAATCAACTACCTACCAACAAACAAGTCGAGTTATGACAATACTGCCACTGGATCTACTACCTTAACTATACTATTTTAAGGAAATTATTATTTTTATATTATAAAACATAGAAGCAATCCACGATAATTTTATCAAAAAACCAAAAAATTACCCATGCAACCTTGTCACATGATAGCTAATCTGATGGTTCTACCACTTTTCTTGCTGGAACAAATTAATTGAGAGTCTTTTGTATACTTAAGCTTTTGCAGTGTAAAATATTTAAGTATGTCGAGGTGGCAACTGTAGGGGCACGAACTTTCATAGGACCCTATCTAATATTTTTTAATGTTTAGGTTCAAGTTCTTTGGCGATGTTGCCTCCAATGCAATGCGGAACATATTCTGGGCGGCAGCAAATCTGAGAAGGGATAACAGCAAACAAATTAAAGAGAAAGACGAAAAGGTTAAAAACTACTTGGATGTACTACTGCAAATGGAAGCAGATGGAACTGAATTGAATGGCTTGAGTGAGTTATGTTTTTACTTATTTCACATTTTAATTATTAGATTGATATTATCGGCCTTATTTATAGAAAAACACTTCCCAACCGTTAAGTGGTTTTAGTTACACATTGAATAAAGACTGCACATTTTCTATTTCGATTTATTACTAAGAAAAAATGTCTATAATTGTACTAATAAAAAATGGCTACATTGTATTTTAGCAACTGGCTCAGCGCCATGCGCGTGATTTTCCCGGCAAAATAGCAGTTTGATTTGTGATTGTGATGTGTGATTCATATCATATTTTTGTTTCAAATTTCTTTTCCCAATTCACTATTATATTAGTATACCTAATTCAATATATATACTATTTTTTTTCTCAGTTTTATTCAATTTGTAATGTCATTTTAGTTTAGGTTATCAAAAAAGCCAGTTTATTTCTGACAAATTATTTTTTAATTCATTTTACCCCGTAAATTTTATATAACTTCATTGAAAGTGATGTTTTTATTAACATAAATGCCTATATGACATGTGTGAATAAATACAAATTCAAGAAATCAACGTTTATACTGCGCACAATGAATTCAAAATATAATTTTTTTTATTATTATTTTTAATTTTATGAACCAGATAAAAAGTGAAGTGACAGTTTTTTGCAAATTACTTTCATAAAAGGATGGTGTTTTTTTTTATTATTTTGAATTTTCGACGTTTTAATTTTAAAAAATTGTTGTAATATTTTTACATTTTTGAAATTAAAATATTGTAATTTTACATATGAAAATATATTTCAAATACAGAAATCTAAAAAGCATTTTTAGCTACTTTCTAAAATAGTATTTTTTACGACATTTTCAAAAATAACATTTAAAATATCTTTGAAAAATTGCGAAAAACAACGAGAAATTATTATTAACAAACGTTCCTCTCTATATATATATATTTTTTTTCTACGTACTCCACACAGGAGGCTTTGAGGAAAATAATTTTCCTCAGGGCCTATGTCATCTTTAGGGATGCCATGTGGGAGGGTTTTTTTTTAAGGAAAGGAAGGGGAGGAGAGCTTAGAGAAGGGAAAGGGTCCTGGTCATCCGCCTCCAAGACCTAGACATACCTCACCCCATGAACCCGAGCACCCCTGCTAAATCACAAAACTTAGCGAACCACTTGGGTAACCTGCGGCAGAGTTGTTGGTTATCCAATAAAGATTCCGGGGGCTGCGGTACCCATTCCCGCCTCCCAAATTGTACATAAATATATGTTCCCATTAACTATTTTATTGTCGGTTTCCATATTTGTTAGATTTTCGCATATTGTTTGGCAAGAAAGTGTAGAAATTAATTAATTTGGAACTAAATTCTTTCATTACTATGGTAACACCGAAATACTCGTTTTGTCAATGACATTTTGTATGGCTCTTGGCTTTACTGACTTTAATCATGTAGAACGGGTCTAGGACGTTTCTACGCCGCCGGTTCTTCGCCGCCAGTTCATCGCCGCCGTTTCTACGCCGAGACGGTTCTACACCGGCCGTTTCTACACCGGCCGTTTCTACGCCAGCCGATTCTACGCCGCATTCAAATTAAATTAACAATTACAATTAAACTTTATTGTTTTAACACATACATACAGTCATAGAAAATAAAATAGAAAATACAAAAACTATCGAATCATTTAAAAAGTAGCATTAACATTTATTTTAAATTAAAAGAATAAATAGGAAAAATAAGATTATTGCGTCATTTGGTAATTGTGTGCTAGGCCACGTAAATAATCACCTAACCTAACCTAACCTAACCTAACCTAACCTAACCTAACCTAACCTAACCTAACCTAACCTAACCTGGCTGGCGTAGAAACGGCCGGTGTAGAAACGGCCGGTGTAGAACCGTCCCGGCGTAGAAACGGCGGCGATGAACTGGCGGCGAAGAACCGGCGGCGTAGAAACGTCCCATTCCCTGTAGAACACACTGAAAATCGCTCGTTTAGTGTTTTTTTTTCATTGTTTGCCTGTGCATTGTTTGAATTGAATTAAAATGAACAAACCAATACGTAGTGGTGCAAGAGAAGTTGTAAACTGAGTGTTTCAACGCTGCCTAGCTGAATATCGTGCGAAGAAGCTCCTATCCAATTTGAAAGAAGTTTACAAACGAACTGCAGAAATAAATGGTACGTGGTATAGTTTTTTTTAATAAATTTCATTAGTATTACAAGATTTATGCCAATTTTTGTGCGATTATAACCATTACAATCTGATTTGAGGTTATGTTTAAAAATCCGAATTTGACATTTCCATTTGACAGTTAATATTAGGCCACAAGAAAAATGGAATAACTCAATTTAAAAAAAAATAATAATAATATGCAACTTCTTTAAACTCATAGAAATGTAACTTGTTCTTAAGTTTCTCTTTCTTTCTTTCTAAATGAATATTTACAGGTGTGCTTTTTTAAAACTACCTTTTATAGAATAATCATTTTAATGATGTTTTCCACATACAGGTAAATCTGAAAAGTAAGATAAATCGTCAAGGAAGGGAAAAGGCAGATGGAAAATTTGAAACACCGGGAAAACGGAAAATAGGATAAGTGTTGATGATAAAAAAAAATTGTTGCAAAACGTGATGAAAATCGAGGCAGATTATTATGCACGAGGAAGTACTCTATATGATGATATAGATGAACTGATAAAACGTTTAGATGAAGATGAAGATATGGAAGAAGAAGAATCATTAGGACTAAGACAATAATTATTACATGTCGGGTGTTGAATAAATATACTCAGATTTTTAAATACCTATGTACCTACGTTTTTATAACAAAATAAACGCCCACTTAAAACCTGTTTTGTTTTATTTTACTTATGTTAAATTATGTGTTTTTGTGCAAAATTTATGAAAATACAAACACGTTATGAAATATGCATTTTGGCTGAAGGATTTTTTAAAACTTACATTCATTGTCTTATGAGCCATCACGGTGTTGCCATTTAAAACCAAGAAATCGATCGCAGCGCCATCATTTATTTTCTACACTTAATTGTCAAACTGTACACGGTTCAACTGCATAAAATATTCACGACGTTTTTAGTAAGGCTGAGGGTATATTTATTTATTTATTTATTCATTCATTCATTCATCCATCCAATCATTCATTCATTCATTCATACAATCATACATTCATACATCCAATCATTCATTCATTCATTCATACAATCATACATTCATACATCCATTCATTATTTATTGTTATCAAGTTTAATTTGTAGAACTCCATTTTAATTTTTATTTATTTTATGTATTCAATAATTTTATTATTAAATTAATAAAAACAGTTTATTTATAAACAAGTTCTGCTGGTAATTATTATTACGCGTGACAGCTGTTTCGCCTTCTGAGGGCATTATCAAACTATCAAACTGTAGTTTGATAATGCCCTCAGAAGGCGAAACAGCTGTCACGCGTAATAATAATTACCAGCAGAACTTGTTTATAAATAAAGTGTTTTTATTAATTTAATAATAAAATTATTGAATATATAAAATAAATAAATAAAATAAAAAATAAAATAAAAATAAAATTAAAAAAAATCCATTCATTAATTCATTCATTTATTCATTCATTCATTCATACAATCATACATTCATACATCCATTCATTCATTCTTTCATTCATTCCTTCATTCGTTCATTCAGTCATTCATTTATTTTATTTATTTATTTACTTACTTACTTACTTAGTTACGTACTTACTTACCCACTTACTTACCTACTTACCTACTTACTTGCTTACTTAATCACTTACCTACTTACTTACTTACTTACTTACTTACTTATTTATTTATTTAGTTATTTATTTATTTATTCATGTATTTATTTATTTATTTATTTATTCCCTTACTTACTTACTTACTTACTTACTTACTTACTTTATTACTTACTTATTTATTTATTACTTACTTATTTATTTATTTATTCATGTATTTATTTATTTATTTATTTATTCCCTTACTTACTTACTTACTTACTTACTTACTTACTTACTTACTTACTTACTTACTTACTTACTTACTTACTTTATTACTTACTTACTTATTAACTTACCTACTTACTTACTTAATTACTTACTTACTTTTTACTTACTTTTTATTAATTAATTTTTATTTATTTTTTTATTTATTATTTATGTATTTATTTATCCTGGCATGTATTATTTCCTTAAAATAATACATGCCAGGATACGCGATAGGTGCGAGCAGAACTTGTGTGACACTCAGTTTGGCTTCAGAAATGCGTTCGGTACGCGTGAAGCATTATTTTCTGTCGACGTACTATTGCAAAAGTGTCGTGACCAAAGAAAGGAAGTCTTTGCCTGTTTTATTGATTACGAAAAGGCATTTGACAGGGTAAAACATGCTGACCTAATGAAAATGCTTGTGGATTGTAACGTTGACACCAAAGACCAGAATTTCATTAAAAACCTGTATTGGTTCCAAACAGCAGAAATAAGACATGGGAACGAGAGATCTAATGCAATCGCCATTCAGCGTGGAGTACGACAAGGCTGTATCCTGTCGCCACTAGGTATTATTTAATCTCTATTCCAACTATGTCTTCAAAAGAGCACTATGTAATACCCAGAAGGGTCTCAAGATCAACGGAGTTGTCATTAATAACATAAGATATGCAGAAGATACTGTATTACTAGCTGACAGTATCAACTGAATGCTGGTGAGCAACTGAGCCAAACAATCAACGTCAATAAAACTAAATGGATGACTTTTGGACGACTAGATCACTCTGGATCAATGATACAGTTAAATGTGTGTAATTTCGAAAAGGTGGAGAGATTTAGATACCTCGGCAGTATCCTCACGGAGACTCTTGACCCAGATATAGAGATTAGGTGCAGAATTGAAGCAGCAAGAACTGCGTCCATAAAAATGAAATCCCTCTTCTACAATGACAATATCAGCTTAAACCTAAGGCAGAGAATGCTAAAATGTTATGTGTGGTCGGTCTTGCTGTATGGTTGTGAAACATGGACCTTGAAAATATATACCATGAACAGGTTAGAGGCTTTCAAAATGTGGCTTCACCGGAGAATGCTCAAGGTCCCGTGGACCGATATGATCACCAACACATAAATTCTCAGGCGGGCTAGAGCAGATAGAGAACTGCTTACATTAATTAAAATCAAGAAAATTTCATATCTGGGTCATATACTTCGAGGGGAGAAGTATCACTTGCTCCATTTAATATTGAAAGGCAAGATAGAGGGTCGCCGAGGGCCTGGTAGGAGACAAATGTCTTGGCTGCGAAATATACGAGATTGGACCGGCATTAGAAGTGTGGAGGAGCTATTCCGGGCAGCGCAAGACAGAGAGACCTTTTCAAGAGTGATCGCCAACGTCGAGGGGACCTGATAAGGCACACAAAGAAGAAGATTTATTTATTTATTCATTTTTTTTTATTTATTTATTTTTTTTTTTTTTTTATTTTTTTTTTATTTTTTTTTTTATTTATCTATTTATTAATTTATTTAATTTTTTTTTATTTATTTATTTATTTTATTTTTTATTTAGATATATATTCATTGATTTATTTATTATTATTTTTTTTTTTTATTTTTTTTTTTTTTGATACGAGTATGAAGAATGAACCAAAACCCCGTTACTGGAAAAACAACAACGGCATCCGTCACGGCTCGAGTCGAGCTACGCAGTGTAGTTTGTAGCTTTCAAAGTTTGTGACAGGTACTTTCTTACGGTACCTACCTAGTTACACGAATCCGTTTTTTTTAAACCTACCAGAATTCTAATTGAATTGTTTTTGTTTGATTTTCGTTTTTTGACAGATAGAAGCTTGGAAGCAAAAATGTAAGACGATATAAAAAATTAGCTTGTAAAAAAAAAAAACAAAATAAACTAGTACCGAGAGACTTGAAACTTATTACTGAGCCCACTATACCCGACCCTATCAATTAGCGCCCAACGTTTTTGTCATATCAATGAGTTTTAACCAATAAATAATTCAAAGACAAGAGTGGCGATAATACCTAACAAAAATGGGCTCAAAACACCGAAAATGCCTCAAACAACAGACACACAGACGACTCGAATCCTTGAAAGCATCAATACCGAATTCCTAACAGTGTTAGCAACAAAACTCGCTAACATGGCCGTGTGTCAAAGAGAGCCTCGCCTGGAGGCAATATTTCTGGGCGATTAGAAGAATTCCCACGACTCTTCCTGGAACGGTGCGAGGAGTATTTCCAAACAGCTAACACATACGAGGAAAACAAAACGAGGGTGGCAACGGCCCAGCTCCGGGACAAAGCGAAGGACTGGGCGAATACTTATTAACACCCAGAATGGTCGATTTAAAAAAAAAAATTCTTTGGGGAATACGAGGGACCAGAAGTGGAACTCCAACTTCAAAACCATATATACTGCGACCAGGAGAGTGGCAAGCTTTCCCAGAAAACACAAACGAGGCAATCGTTTTATCCCATCAGCGAGAACCAGCAGATGAGGAAATAAGAAGGAATCAAGCAGCGTACCAAGAGAGGTACGCCCCAGCGGCGGAAGCCTTGCTTAGATACCAACAAGGAGAAGAGGTACTTTCGTACGGTACGTACATAGTTACACGAATCCGTTTTTTTTAAACCTACCAGAATTCTAATTGAATTGTTTTTGTTTGATTTTCGTTTTTTGACAGATAGAAGCTTGGTAGGAAAAATGTAAGACGATATAAAATATTAACTTGTAAAAAAAACAAAATAAACTAGTACCGAGAGACTTGAAACTTATTACTGAGCCCACTATACCCGACCCTATCAATTTATTTATTTATTTGTTTATTTATTGTTTCTTCACCATTGATATATATATACCTCAATGTTCTTCACAATTTAAATGCATGTTTAGCATTTAATTGTTAACCCCACTAGAGTTCGCCTGTATTGGGGTTAATAATTTCATAATTTAAGTAACACACATAAATATTGGTCATTACCAAATCGTTAAGAACAAGCAAAATAATAAAATTTAAAATGACAAAGAAAAAAGGAGGATGTTTGTAGAAAAAATATTATATGAATTAACCATTTTCAACAATAGAGAAAATTTAAATATGTTAAGCTAATTAACAATATGAAACAGCTGCAATGGTTGGCATAAATATGTTATATTTATCTGGTCCATAAAAACAGCACGGAACAAAATTCCTAACGGCGAGTTTATGCAAGAACTTTTTCAAAATGTCGGCTTTTTTCATCTGGGTTTTGAAACAGTGTTTTTTTTTTTCAATCCGGATAACCAACACCTCTGCCGTAGGTAGGGTTGCCATACGTCCGGAATTTTCCGGACAAGTCCGGAAATATAGGAATTTATCCGGAATGCGGGGGGGAATCCTAAACAGTCCGGAATTTTTACAATTTTGAGGAGATTGATACAAAAAATGAAATAAACCAAATTATTTTTATTACAAAACAAAGTAAAAACATCACTTCTGAAATTTAATGCTCCAAGAAATAATGTTCGACACTTCCAAATCTTTAATAATAGTTTTGTAGAACATTTCGCAAGTCATATTTTTAAAATTATAAATCGACTTGACAGACTCTACAGAAAGCATGTTCCTTTCTTTTGATCATTTTCCCATTAAGGAAAAGAACCTTTTAACATTGGCATTTTGTAGCTGCATCGCAAATATTTAAGAGCATATATTTGTTATTTCCGTAACTTTCAAAAGTCCGGAACTTTTATCAAATGTCAGGAATTTTCTCCGGGATTTTGATTTTTTGATCTGGGAACCCTAGCCGTAGGTCACCCCACGTTTAGCGTTGGTTGATTGTGGGCGTCGTATGTGGAGCTATTGTAAAAAAAAGGAAAACTGCCTTTTTTACATGAATACCGCACAGTCCCAACTGCTCCCGTCTCTAGCCATCTATGGCATCCCTAATTGGGTTAAGTTGTGAGGCTTGTTGGGACGGGAAGGATACGGGTAATAGGAAGGTGGGGAAGTACCTAGCTATTTAGATCTGGTCACCAAGCACGGCTAAAGCCATTTCAAATATCACGGCTAAAGCCGTTTCAATTCTGAATGGTGGTCTTACATCAAGGCGATAATGAGAGGGTTTTCTACTCCGGAACGTGCCGCAAATATACTATATATTATTATTATTATTATTTTTTTTTTTAATTGTACAACAGATTATTATCCAATTACCGTACAATTTTCTCATTTTGACAGTCTTAACACATAGGAAGATGATTATTATACAAAAAAATCTTGAGGCTATCTAAAGAAGAGTTATATATATCTAGCGTTTCCAAAATTTCGTTCAACAGCACCATTCCTCTTGTCATGCTATGCTGTGCTAGAATATCTGTTCTACCGTATGGTACCTTGAACAAGTCGTGTCGCCGACTACGGCTGCTTTTAATTAATTATTTGTGAAACAATACAAATTAATCAAATAAAATGTATTTACCCACGCCGGGATTAGATCCCACGACCTTCGGATTGCGAGTCAAGAGCCTTACCCTTCGACCACGCCAGCCGTCTACCAAATTCCTACCCACCTTCTTTCGAAACGTAAATTTCTTCTGTTAAAAGAGTTCCATCCCGTCGCAAATAAGTAGTATAGGGTCCGCCATCTAAAGTTTTTTTTTTCAACTAGTGCTTATTTCGTGAATGGTAACACTTAGCTCATGTCTGATTTGACAGATAATTAGTTTTATCCTTCCGCTGAGCGAATATGGTTGTGTATACGCTTGAACAACGCTGGGAAATATTGCGACATTACTTTGAAAATCATGGTAATGTTGCAGAATGTGTGCGAAAATTGCGTACGGTTTTTGGAAGAAGAGAAGCACCGTCAGCTCCGTATGTTCGTTATCTTGTGAAAAAAGTGAAAGAAACTGGCATCCTCATCGATAAACCAAAGCGTGAAAAGCCAAAAACAGTGCGTACACCCGAGAATATCGATGCTGTGGCAGAAAGTGTGCGTGAAGCGCCATCAACATCAATTCACCGTCGTTCTCAACAATTGAACATTTCGGAGACATCATTGAGACGAATTTTGCATAAAGACCTTGGTATGACGCCATACAAAGTCCAATTGGTTCAGGAGTTGAAGCCAACTGACCATCCAATGCGTTTTCGCTTCGCTGAGTGGGCCTGCGATCGACTTACAGAAGATGCCGATTTTGCCAAAAAAATCATCTTTTCGGATGAAGCTCATTTTGATCTTGGCGGGTATGTAAACAAGCAAAATTGTCGTATTTGGGCACAGAAAACCCGCACGCATACATTGAAAAGCCGGTACACCCAAAACGAGTCACTGTTTGGTGCGGATTTTGGTCCAGAGGCATAATTGGGCCATTTTTCTTTGAAAATGAGCAAGGAGTGGCCGTTACAGTCAATGGCGATCGTTATCGGGCCATGTTGAACGAATTTTTGTTCACAAAAATTGAAGAGGAGGATATTGGCAACATTTGGTTTCAACAGGACGGCGCTACGTGCCACACAGCCGAAGCTACACTCGATGTTTTGCATAGCATTTTCAAAAAAAAAAAGTTATTTGGCGGACCCTTTACTTTGGAGGAAACAGTCCCTCATATGTTGTGTGTCTCACCATTATTTAATGTGTAAGAAAGAGCTGCAACATTATAGCGATGAGGATCATATTATATTTATTGCCTTTTTTATCTGTGAATTATCACGGTAAATATAAAAGTGCACATTAGATTCTTTTGTACCGGTACAACATTGGTATGAGTTAGCTGTGTTATAAACACGTAAGTTTTACTGCGAGCCGAACCACGAATTATGGGAATAGAGCGAAGCAACCGCATGCGGCATTTCGCGTCTGTCTGCCAGCTGCCTACAGAAACTTTGGACATGTTGCTTGCCAAACTGAAAACTCATACGGCTCAAACCTTGAGAAACTTATGGTTACAAAGTATAAGGGATGGTTAAGGTGTGGGGAAGAGTTGAGGAAGGAATAATAATAATTGTCAAATGTTATGTTGGTTTCAGAGTACGCTGGTGACGTATTGGTGGCCCAGTTCATGGTGCTTTTCGTAGCGGGCTGTGAAACCTCCAGCACCTCCATGACACTGATGATGTCCACCCTAACCAGCCATCCTGAAATACAGGTAACACCTACCGCCAGCGTTGCCAACTCTACGTCTTTTTACGTAGATCTACGTATTTTAGGTCCTTCCTGAACATCTACTAGCTTCAGTCCAGAATCTACGTATTTTTTGTCAAATTTGCAAAATAACATAACTCATTAGGCTGAAGAAGCATATTTTCCGTTACTTTACGGTGGCGCCCCCGTCTGCGGGGCAAAGTATGTGGCGCGGACTCCAACAAACGTTCCGTTTCATACTAGAGTCCGCGCCGGGGTTGGGATGTCTAGGGAAATTACCCTAGATCTAGGGGAGAAAAATATTTTTTAGACAAAAGGGAAATCAGCACAAATCTAGGAAAATTACGAACTATTACCATTAATTTTTTTTATTGGAGTTGTAATCTTCTACTTCCCGGTAAAATATACAATTTCAGACAAAGGCATCGCTAAGTTATTTATTGCTAGTATTTGAACTTAACTGTTTACTCCATATTCATGTTTTTTTTCCTAAATATTGCCTACTACCTCACATTTGCATAATTAACAAAACTATATTTCGTTTCATTTAAACCTTAGGTTCTCAACGTGGGCAATAAATAACGCCCCCTTGTGGACGTTTGAGACTTTCAGGGGGCAGTAGAAGACCCAAAGAGAGGGCGTTGAGGTGGCACAGTGATGGCGAGGGCAGGTAAAAAATATAGTCTAAAGAGACAAAAAAACACGCTCATCACGTACTAATAAAGCAAAATAAACTTTAATATTGGTTAATTTTTGTTATTTTTTGTATTGTAATCATTTTTATCACGTGTGAAAAAATTCACATGTTTCGGAGAAGTGGAAGAAAATTGAATCTATTAACCCCCCCCCCCATAAGAAAAAATTTCTCTAAAAAAAATCTCAAAGTGGGCGGTGGGCAAAATTGAGAACCAAGAGAGAGAGGCAAGGTTGAGATTGTTGAGAACCTATGATAAATCATAAAAAAAAATAATTAAAATTTGCAAAAAATGCATTAAAAATAATAGATACATTTCAACTTAATTACTACAAGAAATAACTAATTACGTTCACCTACCCTAACTTCTATATTTCACTCAGAAAAAAAGTACGTAGATCTACTAACTTTTCATAATCCAAATTATACGATTCTACGTAATTTTCTAGTCCGATCTACGTCTTTTTCAAAAAACGGGTTGGCAACACTGCCTACCGCCGTCACGACAGCTGCTGTGAAGCTATACTTAGGGCTCATCCATCAACATTCCAATTGTATAATCGTCATCATCACCTTGGTACATCCCAGGGTAGTTTTGGCTTCCTCCGAAAATATTATCCACTGGCTGTGATCCCTTGTCAATCGCTTCTAGTCCACCGTCCTTCGTTCTGCACCAATCTTCTTCCTTGCAGTCTAGCCACTTCTTCCGCGGGCTATCTCCTATCTCACAGTTGTTTCCACTGGGGCATACTTTCCGCATGTTCAGACCATCTTTACATCAGTCATCTTTAGGTCAATTTTAATAGGCCGGCTTCTGAGGTAATCCAGCACTTTCAAGAACCATAATATTATAATCGCATAAACTGAAGTAAAGCCTATCGCTGACTTTCCCCCTACCGAGGTATCGCAGTGCTTCGGTAAAGTTCCTACAAGGACGAGTGGACTCTTTCAGAGAACTTGATGGCGCAAACCATCCTAGGATTGCCATTAATGCCATGATTGACTGGATCGAGTCTCTCTTGTTTCCAATAACTTATTTACATACTAAATAAGATTGTTTTAATTGCAGGAACGTCTGAGGAAAGAAATCAAAGAAGTGTTAGACAGACATAACGGTGTCATATCATACGAGGCCATTTCTGAAATGACTTACCTCAGTATGGTTTATAGTGGTAAGTATAAAACTTTTTTTTGTCCTTAGTATCTTGATTATTTTCATGGAAGAAAGAAGAGAGAGGAGATAGTCATACAAATATTTTCTACGGTAATTTTGTCGCCAGCTTGCGGTTATAAGTACGAGGTGCGGGACTTGTGGGGGGCGGATTTAAAATTAACACTCCATCCATCTAGCGCATAGATTCTCAACTTTTTTGCCCACCGCACACTTTGAGAATATTTTTTTCTAGCGCCCCCTAACTCGTAAATCTGAAAACCTGAAACAGCAGTTGTCGTCACCACGTTAATATTTACCACATCGGAGGGGGCGTAATGGCATGGGATGGGGCAAGATGGGATGGGGTGGGATGGGTTTCTCTGGGTCTTTTGCCGCCCCCCTGTTTTCCCTTGCTCTTCAAATCCCCAATTTTCTCTTGCTCTTCTACAGCCCCCCTGAAAGTCTGAAACGCCCCCAGGTTATCGCCCACATTGAGAACTTATGATCTAGCGGTATACCGGTGAAACATTTAGCCAACTATTTGTCCTATTAGCGGTAATTAAAATAAAAAAATAAAGTGGCAACTGATTGTGTAAAATGATGTAACTAAATAAATAATCAAAATCGTATTTAAATAATAATATTTTCAAAGTCAGGCGACATGCATTATATCTAAGAGTATGGATATTAGAGAGACGGCATATAAAGTGTGCCCACTGGCCCAAAGTGCGCCCTTTCAAAAATTTTACCCTACGGTTTTTAGACATTGACTTTTACACCTCGGTCGCGTATAGAGCTCCCTGTAAAACGTTCATAAAACATAAAAATGGTCCAATGCGCCGTAAAATTGTGTAAAAGTAGTTCTATGAAGACCTTTAAGAAGAAAGACGGTCTTATCTTTCACATATAAGTGTTTAAACATAGCTTAAATATACATTTTATAATTGTCGACGTGTTCATTTCAACCGCCATTGCATGTTATCACGTGAACTCCGACTGGCAATGGGCCGAATCAGTCAACTTAAATTATTGTATTTCTTGGGCATTAACTATGTAACAATTTCTAGACATTTTGTTTTGAAGAGTTTTAATTTTCAATGTACATTTGTTACTTAAATTTTAAATTTTCTGCGACCGGTTTCGACACATCCGTGTCATTCACGAGCAAACTTAAAACTAACTTAAAAATTCTATACAAGTACAAAAATTAATTAGGTGGGGGTAGTGGGAGGGAAGATTTTGGAGGAGTGGGAGAAAGGTGGGAAGATTCAACGTTACTTGTAAATCTGATCTGATTTTTTTTTAAGCGACTATATAACATAATTCCATAAGTATACAAAATATAATGGTTATGTAAGATAAAGATATTGTATTTCTAACTCCTCCTCACTAGGGGTTCCTGTGCCGAGGCGGACTAAAATTGTTTAATTATAAGTTATTTGTCTTCTACATCGTTTTTAGTGTCTTCATTAGGGTGTTTTCGTTGACCTCTTTCAGCCATATTTTTATTCTTAATTTAAACTCATAAATTTTTTTATTACTTTTATGTCTTGGGGGAGAATTTTATGGAGTTTAGTTGCAAAATAAGTGAAGTTTCTTTGTACGAATGTGGTTTTATAACTTGAAATGTTTTTTATATCATTTTTATTCGATCTAGTGTGATGGATATGCTGTCTAGTAGAGGATTCAGTATTTTCGAATAGCTTCAACAATATATTTTTGGCATATATTCGTTGTACATTTGGTAATTCAAAGCTATTGAATATTTCAATCAAAGGTGTTCTAATTGGTACTTTCAGTGTGGTCTTTATGATTCCTTTTTGAATTGTATTCAGGTTTTGATTTATGTGCAGTAGATACCCATCATATAATTCCATATTCAATTCAAGAATGACATAATGCGTAATTTATGTAATATAGGTGGGATCTAGCGATTTTAAAAATAAACCATTTACTGAAAATTGCGTATCCTTTGAATCCACAAATCCTTTGAAATCACGATATCCCATCTGACTAATCAATGGTATGCGTTTATAAGCTCTAAAATAACTTTCTTCAAAGCCCATTTTCGCATAACTTTGCCGTCATGTATTATGAAGATTTCGACTACCTACCAAACGTGAACGAGAAGCGCATTCCGGAGATGAGCAATTTATTATAAAAAAATAACAGTAAAAATACTTAGAGGTGAAAAGTAATGCCATCTATAGTTTCTAACTCTCTTATTGTATGGTGTTTATAAAGATTTATACAGCGCTTCATTGTTTGAAGGTAACAATTGCACTTTGTAGTTGATGAAGGAACGGAAAATAGGAAAATCTATCAAACGAACCGCTAAATTGGGGGTTGCCATGATAGTTCCTTCGGGCATTCTTGGCTCTTGTGCAGTAGTCGCATCATTTTACAAAACTGATATTTCAAAAGAGGAATTATTAATAATGGGTGTCTTTCATTTCAGAAATCCTTCGTCTCTATCCAACACTACCCTTTTTAGACCGTCTTTGTACCAAGACCTACGCAGTCGAAGGAACCCAGCTGGTTATAGAGAAGGGCACAAAGATCTACATGTCTCTAGTTGGCCTGCAGACGGACCCGAGATACTGGAAAGACCCGGAAACATTCGACCCGGAAAGATTTTCAGCGGAAAACACACGAAATATCAAGCCATTCACTTATATGCCGTTTGGGGAGGGACCCAAAATTTGTTTGGGTACGTAGAAATAACATATCTAAATATTTACCTAAAACTACCTATTTCCTTTTATATATCACTAAAAGTAACTGCCATGATGCAAACCTCAGATAGGAGATTTCGAAGAAGAAGATATAGTAAGTATTGATTACCTTTGCCAGAACTTTAACACCATTCTTCTTATAACACAGTATAGCGCAGATCCATGAAAAATCGCAAGATGTTTGAAAATCTGGTTAGTGAAAACAGCGCCGACCTTTGAAAAATCACAAAATGTGGCTTTATTTGTTAAGATTTATTTTAAGAAATTTAATTTAAAGATATAACATTTAAAATATTCTATTAAAATAATTTTCTGATATAAAATTGTGATGTTTTTATAGGTACCTATTTAAGTACGTAGGCGAATTTGCAGAAACTTTTAAAGAAACGTAAACAAAATAAATCCGGTTATAAAATTATTATGGTATTTTATCACAGGTGGGAACTTTATCACTTTATTTACGAGTATACCACAATCAGTTCCAATTTTGAAAAAGATATTTAAATTCAAAACAAATCTGAATTCTAGTGTTCTTTGAACCAGAGTTATGGACAACCCATAACCAAAATTAGTATTTTTGATTAACATGTCACTTTCCCTCTTCTCCAGGTGAACGCTTTGGTCATCTCCAGTCTAAACTAGGGCTGGCTCGTATTCTGAATCGATATCGGCTATCTTCCACAAACCCACCTCCCACTGACAGGAGAATCCAACTCTGCAGTTACGGAATGGTTACCACCCCAGAACATTCTCAAAACATGTTCTTTAAACCCATATCAGCTTAATTCATGTTCACGAAATTCATGCAAGATCGTCATGACCAATAAACACATTCAATATTTTACTTTTAAAATTGTTGAACTTCGTCTTCATTCTTGAACTAACAAAGAAAACCTTGTAATTTCATCAGGCAAGTATGTATGATGAAGGATTCTGTAAGGTTGTTAGAAACATTGGCTAAAGAAGGGGGGTGTAGTGTAATATTGTTCCATACCTCAAAATCAAATAATTTTTTGGTCATTAGTCAAAACAATCAAAAGTTACACAATTTTACGAAATAAATTTACCCTTACATAGTGTTATTACTCATTCATTGTGTCTACTCATAGTGATACTTAAAAGAATTCAAAATCTACTCTTGAACAGATGGCGATGGTGCCACTCAGTGCTTGCAAATATGACTAATTCACTCTTATATTCATATAATTGATATTTTTACCGTGTTTTTTGTGGTTTTTCATAAGTTTTAGTGAAGTTATAAAAACAATAATTGTACTTTCAAAGTTGAAATGTCAAAAAGTATTTTATATGATACATAAAAATTTAAATTTACATTTAAGGATATTTATTTTATGAGAATTTCATAAGTGTTTTTTTTTTATATTAATATCTAATACCAACATGTGGTGGTAAACTTATCAAAGAGATTAACGTCTTTTGTGGTGCAAGAAATCTGTTTATATGTCAGATAAGTTTTTAGGTTATTTTTTTGGCAATGAAAAAAACTTTGAAAATATTTTATTAATTTTTTATTGTATGCGCGAGGTGACAGTTTCATTCCAAATTCACTAAATAAAAAAACTGTATTTTTTAAATTTTAATTTTTTATAAATTTCTGTACACTTTCATCAAAAATGTTTTGGTAAGAATTTTTTTCCGTGTTTGTATCTTAAAATATGGAAGATTTTTAAAAAAAAAGTGTATTTCAAATACAAAAATCTAAAAGGTAATTTTATCTAGTTTTAATAAAAGGTATTTGTTTTTAGGACACCTTCAACCTTTGGAAAATTCCAAATTTCGTTCAGACATCATTACTATAACAGAGATTAACTACCCTCTCACGCTGTGTAAACAGTGTGTATTTCTTTCCAAGAACAATTTTTTAATTATTAATATTTTCACATCCACGGCCGTTTGTCATTTGAATAAAATTATCACGGGGTTTTTTAGTAAGGCTGTTAGTGTTTGCAGTATGTTGTTTATTTCATCTTCCCCTGGAGCCTTGTTTGACTTTACGCATTGTATGATAAGGGCCACTTCTCTCGGGGTACAGAGTTTTATGTATCTGTTTGCGTTCGTTGGTTTAATTCTTCTGGCGTGTCAGCCACCAGGTAATTTGTTTCCACGTCTTCCATTGCGTCTGTGGTCGCAAATGCTTTTTCGAATCCGTCTGCCAATGTGTTTGCTTTTTCTTCGTTTGAGAACGCCAGGGTTGTAGATTCTGGCCATTTAAGCGGTGGTGTGCCAATCTTGATCAGCATCTTGATGTCGAAGGGCTTTCGTCATTCTCCAAATTGAATTATCCTTGGTACTTAGAGACTCCACTTTCTTTGACCATAGAGATTTTTTAACTTTGCAATTTCTTCTTTTATTTCTCTGCCGAGAGAATTGACCGCTGTTTTGAAGCATTCTTCTCGGGTGTTGTGGAGAGTTCTGTGAAGTCTGTTTTTCTCTGTGATTAAGAATTTAATGTGCGGTATCACTTGCTTGGTGCTGCTCCTGCCTGGGCTGTTCAGGTGCTTGCCTTTGCTGCTACTGGTTTGACCTCTTTCCACCAGCTACGTTTAACGAAGAATGGCCGTCTACTTGAGCCGTGGGTCTGTAAACTTGGGGCTTTTCTGCCCTACACCTTTGGGCATTGATGATCTCCTGCCTGCGTTGAAGAGCAGCTATATATGCCACCCTGTTGGGGCACTCTCTATAGTTTGCAGGCTGGGCTCCTCCGCAGTTGCAGCAGACGGCCGGCTCTTCACTGTTTGTCTTGGGACACTCCGGTGTGGCGTGTGCTCCATCGCACTACACGCAGCGGGCTACGTGGGCACAGTTTCTGGACCCATGTCCGAAATTTTGGCACTTGTGGCACTGAGTGCCGTGCTTTCCTGTATTTCTCTATGGGAATTCTGTAGTAGCACAGGAAAGCTACTGTGGCCCTCATCAGGCCCATGTTTGTCTCTTGGCCGAAGTGGGTCAGGTAGACCAAGTACTCAAGTCCCGGTCATCTTCCATGTCTTCTGTTGACATCTTCGGAAGCTCCATGATGACCGTCTTCTTGGTCTTGTCGCTCTCTGTGGTGTAGGTGAGGAAAATTTTCTCCTAGTAGTTATAATATATATTGCAATTTTCTTTCATATTGGTGTGGTCTTAGCAGTATAAAAAGTAGCTACCTATATTATTGTGATAAGTGGTAATCTTAATGCAGAGAGACATTTTTTTATATTTGTATAAAAATATTATATATTAAATAAATCAAATTTATATATACATGTGCTTCATTTTATCTGATTTTTGTCTTGTAATTTTAATTAATAAATAAGTATAATATTGCGAGATTTTGTTTAATTTATCTTCACATAGTCGCTATCCCTTCTCCTCTTAAAAATCATTATTAGTCCGAAGCCCAATTGAGTATAACTTACCTATTTGGTCACCGCATTATAAGGTTCACTCACATTCTATTGAAAAAATACATCACAAATTTAAAGACATATAAATTATAAGCCTAACACTCCTATTGAAAATATCTAATAATTTTTTTTAAATTAATAAAGCTGCCCGACAGAAGATTGGTGCGCGGCGTCCAAGGTCGTGATTTCCAGAAGTCGCAGTCAGGTTGTAAGGCTGATCTGCTTTGTTTGGCTTTCTTCTTTCCACGCCAAGGATTAGCGTGCAGTTTGTGAGAGATTGAGGCTTGAGGTTATCCTTTAGTAACACTTGTGTTTTCACTGGATATAATTGTTACTTTTTATTTAGAATAATTTCACAATGAGAGAAAGTGACTGGCAATTAAAAAGAGAACTTAATTGAGTCGAGAAAGTTAGAAGTAAAGTCTGAACCCTAGATTGCTAAAACCACAACAACGATTTTTATAAACAACAAGACAAAGTTTGACGTGACCACAGACAAAAAAAAAGATTATATATGCTAAATTCATTACAATATTTCACTATGAAGCGGCATAGACATGACAAGTATAATGTAAAGGGCTCTACATATCGAGATTAATAATGAGAAATAAAAGTGTTTAGAGTTGAATGACTTAAAATATAAAATACATAGAAGACAAAACAATAGGCCACTTGCATGGATTTCATAACGACTTGGAAAAAATCGTGTGGATAGATTTTTTTACTAAGATTACGAATATGTTAGTAAAATTTTTTAGAAATGTATAGTTTTTTTTTATTTTTAAATAAATAAATCCATTATTTGAGCTAGTGACGTCACTACATGAAAATGTCCCGTCTCCGATTATGTTCCCTTAATTTTGTAAAATTCCACACTGATTAATGTTTTTTTTTATATGGCAATACTTCGATTTCCGACGAATTTTTTGAATTTGCGTTTACCGTTCACTAGATTTATTGTTTGTTCTATGCAAACTTATCCTTTGGTTTGATTTTTTGATAAATATGGCGGTGCTTTTACAGCTGTTACGAAGAGAACCCCGTACAATTTATTGCCATTCGTGTGGAAAACGTTCTTTTTTTAAAATGATTTTTGGCTATGTAATTATTGTTTTTTCGCACCCATAAAATTATGTCCCGTCTTTCCGGTTTATACAAAATGGTCTGATTTTTCGGATTGAAATTTTCAAAAAATCGCCAGGGTTTCAAAAATACGATTAAAAAAAATAAAAAATAAAACAGAATGTCTTAGAATATTTGCCTAAACCGGATTTTTTTTTTAAATGAGATGCAAGTGGCCTATTGGTTTCTGATGTAATTTTTCTTTTTAAAATCATTTATTTCCTTATTGACAGTCCTGCATTATTGCAATTGATTGCATTTCATGTTCCTAATAGTCAAACCAACTAAGGGTAAAGTTCGGTTTATGGGCGAAATTCCTAAAAATACAAACTAGTTATTTTTATACTAACTATGGGCCGGGGAATACGAATCTGAAAGAATTAGGCGGCGGCAAGCAATATTAACTGAATTATACGACTTTAAAAAATTTTTTTACACACATAGGAAAATGGCCATTTTGGAAGCATTCTGATTCCTAGAAAATCAAACTAGTTATTTTTATACTAACTTTGGGCCGGGGAATCCGAATCTGAAAGAATTAGGCGGCGGCAAGCAATATTAAATGAATTATACGACTTTTAAATTTTCAATATACAAACAGCCATTTTGACACATGAAAACCATAGAAACCATCAAATTAAGTGTTGCCATTAAGCAGTAATATCAATAACGTAAAATAACATGTTTATAATTTAAGTACTTACTTTTTATAAATTTTACTCACTTTTGTATCACAAACCATGCTACCTAAACCTAGCGTAGCCGCTAAACTACTTGAAAACTGGGATGTTTTTTTAAATTGACGCGAGCAGGCGGTATAAAGGGGCACAAACCATGTTACACAAACCTAGCGTAGCCGCTAAACTACTTGAAAACTGGGATGTTTTTTTAAATTGACGCGAGCAGGCGGTATAAAGGGGCACAAACCATGTTACACAAACCTAGCGTAGCCGCTAAACTACTTGAAAACTGGGATGTTTTTTTTAAATTGACGCGAGCAGGCGGTATAAAGGGGCACAAATCATGTTGGGTTAGGTTAGGCTAGATTAGGTTAGGTTAGGTTAGGTTTTATATAATAACATTGATATTGGTGACCGGTCTAGGTAACAACTTTTTAAGACTACGAATTGTCATACTTTTGGTTTAAGAATACGGCCGTTGAGATAGTCATAATTCATCAGGTTAATGTGTTATGTGATGAATTATCTTGTGAAGAATTATCGTGTCGGAAAGTTTTACGTTATTGGTATTACTGCTTAATGGCAACACTTAATTTGATGGTTTCTATGGTTTTCATGTGTCAAAATGGCTGTTTGTATATTGAAAATTTAAAAGTCGTATAATTCATTTAATATTGCTTGCCGCCGCCTAATTCTTTCAGATTCGGATTCCTCGGCCCAAAGTTAGTATAAAAATAACTAGTTTGATTTTCTAGGAATCAGAATGCTTCCAAAATGGCCATTTTCCTATGTGTGTAAAAAATTTGTTTAAAGTCGTATAATTCAGTTAATATTGCTTGCCGCCGCCTAATTCTTTCAGATTCGGATTCCCTGGCCCATAGTTAGTATAAAAATAATTAGTTTTATTTTTTAGGAATTTCGCCCATAAACCGAATTTTTTCCCCAACTAAATATATCTTTCACTGCAATAATAATGTCAATACAGATCTTAATCTCAATCTCATCTCTTTTACCACGCATATACAGCTGGTAACCAATTTACAGAAGTTGCTGATATTTTTATAGCACCTAATGAACGTACGAAAAAGGCATTCCATAACTATAAAAGTTAGACATATGCTGTCGCGACACTTTTGGTAAATAATAACGTGTTCTGCAAAATCTTAGTAAATTATTTTATTCTATCATCAATAGTTTTCGCAGCGCACGCGATGCAATGAATATTTTAGGTAATTTTTTTAAACCTTGGGTTACATTATGGGAGTTTTAGTAAGGATCCCTATTTTTTTTGAAAATATAATGTAGCCTATGTCACCTGGGGATAGTGTAGCTTGCCACCAGTGAAAGAATTTTTCAAATCGGTTCAGTAGTTTCGGAGCCTATTCAATGCAAACAAACAAACAAATCTTACCTCTTTATATAGTGTCTTAGATAATTTCACAATGAGAGAGAGAGTGACTGGCAATTAAAAAGAGAACTTAATTGAGTCGAGAAAGTTAGAAGTAAAGTCTGAACCCTAAATTGCTAAAACCACAGCAACGATTTTTATAAACAACAAGACAAAGTTTGACGTGACCACAGACAAAAAAGATTATATATGCTAAATTCATTACAATATTTCACTATGAAGCGGCATAGACATGAAAAGTTTAATGTAAAGGGCTCTACATATCGATATTTATAATGAGAAATAAAAAGTGTTTAGAGTTGAATGACTTAAAATATAAAATACACAGAAGACAAAACAATTGGTATCTGATGTAATTTTTCTTTTTAAAATCATTTATTTCCTTATTGACAGCCCTGCATTATTGCAATTGATTGCATTTCATGTTCCTAATAGTCACACCAACTAAATATATCTTTCATTGCAATAATAATGTCAATACAAATGTTAATCTCAATCTCATCTCTTTACTACGCATGGTAACCAATTTACAGAAGTTGCTTATACTTTTGTAGCACCTAAAGAACTTACGAAAAAGGCATTCCATGTATCCCTCAAGACATATATCATCTTTGGGAATGCTGTGAAAAGGGTCTTTTTAGAGAAAGGGACGTTCTGGGAAGTTTAAGGTATGAGGGGTGGGTAGAAAACTGATAGTCAACTTGTCCCGGAATGACGGACGTATGAGTACATCCCTCCCCCTGCGGTGCCACGCGATGGGTCGAGACATTCTGGGTGTAAAGGTCAAAAGGTCTCCCTCAACCAGACTCTCCTGATCCGGCCCGCTACGCAGTGAGTGCGCATGCGCAACCAGGTCCGTATTATCTATAAGGCAGTGTAGGCAACTGCCTAGGGGCCCCACATCGGCTAGGGGCCCCTACGGTAAAGGGGCCCTGACATGTTTATTCGGGCCCTGGCATGTTGCCTGGGCCCGAATAAGCGCCCTTGAGGTGATTTTTCACAAAAACGGCGCTCTACAAATTGTCCAATTATTATTATTATTATTATTATACGGAAGAAATATCCTGTATTTGTGTGGTAGGTTTAAAAATAGAAAATATCTTACATCCTCCTTATTGAATTTCTTGTCGGTGTGTTGATTTTAATTTGGGATAAAATGTTTGGTGTATCAACTGATGCATGTATAATTTTGTATAGAAGCAATAAATCTGAAAGTTTAAGTCTGGCTGTGAGAGAGTGTAATTTATAGTGTAACATTTGGTCGTTATACGTTCCAAATTGATCAGATAAACTCATTACACGGGTTAATTTTCTTTGTATGGATTCGATTCTATTTTTGTGAATCTCATAATTAAGAGATCAAATAGTTGATCCGTATTCCAAAATACTTCGCACAATTGATTTATATAATGTTTAAGTTAATTCTGTACTTTTAAAACAATTTGTGATTCTAAGCGTTAATCCTAATATTTGTGACGCACTCTTTGAAATTGTGTCTACATATTGAAGCTAAGCGACGAGTCAAATGTAACGCCCAAGTCTTTTAACGCCCAAGTTTTTTGAAGTTATCTTTAATAAAGGAACATTGTTAATGTGATAAGTATTTAAAAAATAATTTCAGTTCTTTGTGAAGGAAATTACAGCATATTTTTTTTATTAAGATATAAATCATTTAGTATCTATACACCATTTGTGAAGTGACGAAAGGTCTTTTTGCAAATCGGTGCTATCTTCTAATGATGTGATTTTTTTGTACAGCTTGAGGTCGTCGGCAAACAGAAGATATTTTGAAAAACTTATTCTTAAAACAATGTCGTTGATAAAGATTAAAAATAGCAATGGTCCAAGATGAGAGCCCTGCGGAATTCCTGACGTTGCAGTAAAAAGATCCGCGGAGTATCCTCCTACAATTACTCGTAGTTTTCTTTCAGTAATGTAACTCTCAAACCATTTCAGAGTATTTCCACTAATGCCAATCTTATCCAGCTTCTTGATAAGTAGTGCTTGATTTAACTAGTCAAATGCTAACTACAAAAATCCGTGTAGATAGCCTCTACTTGTAAATGTTTTTCAATGCAATCGCGAATGAATTGGGAGTATACAAGAAGGTTTGTGGTTGTGGAACGCCGGGGGAAAAATCCGTGTTGCTCAATGATAATATATTTACTTACATGAGCTAGTAGACAGTCATTTATTTTATTTTATTATTATTTGAAATACATACATATAACAGATTTACAGAAGAAAAATACAAGGAACTAATTACAATAAAGTAATTTTTTGTTAATGAAATTACCCAATTTAATAAAGAAAAACATTTCTCGTGTTTAAATTGGGGGGTCGTGTCATTACATTAAAAGATAAAGAAAAAATAAAATATAATTCCAAGACACTTTTCTCGATTATCTAACTTTTGAATTATTGTGGACGTTAGTTTAGCAATGGCATCTTGGGTGCTGAGATTGTCTCTAAATCCAAACTGGTTTGGGCTCATTATCTTTTTTTCTTTTATGTAGTTGTTAAGTTGTTTTTTTAACAATTTTTTCAAAGATTTTTGCTATATTTGATGTAAGTGCTATGGGACGATAGTTAGAAATATTTTTTTCGTCTCCAAATTTAAAAACAGGGGTGACAATAGTTTTCTTATAGTTGTTAGGGAATACACCCTTCTTCAAACTTACATTTATTATGTGTTATGTGAGTAATTGGCTTGGTGATTATCTCACGTACGTCTTTCAATGTTTTTACACTTATGTTGTCATAGCCAAGGCTTGCTGATCCCCGTAAACTTAATATAGCGTTTATCAACTTATTTTTCAGTTACTGAATCAAATGTGTGGAAACCTTCTTAAAAAATGAGTTTTACTCTGGTTGGGGAGTTTGTTTGTTGTCTGGTGTAATATTACGAGCAAGATTTGAGCCGACATTTGCAAAATAGTCGTTAAAAATATAACCACAAAATTTTGGATTTTTTATCAGTGTCGGTGTTGATTTTCTGATGAGTAATTTCTTTTGGTGGTTCGTATCGTGCCGTGAAACAGGTTGGACGTGTCTTGTGATTAGTTCCTGTGTCGCTGTTTACACTCAGATACGAATTTATTGTTACATTTTTGTTTTCGATTTTGTTCACCGATCCATTGTATTATTTGATTAATGGTTAAGTGCGTACAGTCAATCTAATAGACCCTATTTATTTTTATGTTTTTTTTTTCTCGTAATAAATTTTTTTGTTCTTTGTTTTTTTTTTTTGTTTTTTGTTAATTAAATTTTTATATGAAGGAGGATGAGAATCGGCCACCAGACCCTGAGTCCAAATTTAATATTTCAGATGGGTATGATACTGACGCTAGCCAAGTATCTGTAACAATCCCTTCCCGAAAACGACGACCTTCGCTGAGTCCTGATGTTCCTCTCAAAATTAAATCTACTTCTCAATCTAACCAAGCCCCAATCTCTCATAATGATACCATTTCTCCAGAAGCTAAAACTATTATTGAATTGATGTATTCAAGTCCTCTTCAGCTCCATTTATTGTTAATGTTCAAAAGACTGAACAGGGAAAAATAATTCATCCCCTGGACTTCGGAAAATTCATTTTTAGTTAAAAAAAATAATAACCTTGGAATAATAAATGGTTCAATCAAGCCGGAAGGCAGATATAAATTGTCCATTGAATTTAAATCCGCCACCTTTGCTAATTACTTTGTTAAAAAAAATAGGTTCTTTGTCAAATAATAAATTCAAAGCATTCAACTTAACCAGAATGGGCAGAGTGAAAGGTATACCTACCGACCTCTCTGCATCGGAAATAGTGGATGCTCTAATGATCTTTTGGATAACATAATGGTCTTTTGCTTAACCCGAATGGTAATAATAAATCTCAGGCTCCTAATGGAAATGCCTTAAAAAGTTGTCCCTCTAATTATATTTTCCCTAAAGTCATGACGGAAAATTCCTCTTTCATCCAAACGTTAAGGCGATCCACTAGTACAGGAAAAAATCTAAATCGGAATTCACGCCCTTTTATGGGAGGAGTTTAAAAATACTTGAGAAAAAGCTTTTGGAAAGGTTGGAAAAGATAATTGAGTTTTTTTTTTACATGTTGATTTCGTAAAGGCCTGTAAAAAACATTAATTCCTTTTTTATGCATTGTTTATTGTAATAAAACGGAATTTTTAAATTGATTTCACGAAAACAAGCAGCGCGGACGCTAACACGTTGTTTCTCCGCTCCGGTCGGAGGAGTAATGACAGAAGAATGGGGCGGCTGCCAGTCGTTCTTCGGTGGACGGTATAAGGTTCACTTTGATATCAAATATTGATGGTATAAGGTTCACTTTCAACAAATTCAAAGCAACACTATCAGATAAATGTAATGCATCAAAACACACCACTTAACATCCATATTTATATTTATTTATTATATTATTTATTACATTATTAATCAGATTCCTTTTCCTACTTTGCAATATATTTTCATATTCCTTAATCACATACAAATCATCCATATACTCCTATAAGATCATAAGCTTACCCTTTATTGTGTTTTTCTATATTTTATCACGCATATTTAAGTATTTAGCTTCTCCTAACTATTTTTTTTTGTTTTTCTTTTATGTTTAATTTAGCTTCTCTTAACTATTTTTTTCTTAGTTTTTCTTTATGTTTTTCTTGTCAGCGAAAAAAAAAACAAATTTTATCAGCGAAAACATGTTTTTAGGCTTACTGTTTTATTTTAGCACTCTTTATTTTTATGTATATTTGTAAAGCTGTTTGTTTTCCAAATAAAAAATTCTCGCGTTTTTTCCGTTCTATACAAGTTCATAGACTTAAATTACTCCAATATTTGAGATTGCCCATGCCCTTATAGATTTTTCATAAAATATAATCATCTCCCTTAATTTTATCGGCACATAGCACTCTCTTTAGGGTGAATTGCCATAGACAAAAAAAAAATATTTTGTTAATTTTTGTTTTGTGCTTTTGTTGGTTATTGTATTGACGATTTTCCAGAACTCTTTGCTGTCTTGACCAGCATTTTTTATTTTATCACGAAAATATTTTTCTTTTGTTAGTCTAATCAAAAGCGCAAGTTTGTTTCGGTTTTTTTTATAGAAGGTGGCGATTTTTCATCATTTGGGAATTTTTTAGACTAGTGGTAGTATTTTTCTTTATTTCTGATTTAAATTACTAGTCCTTGGGTTATCCATGGCTTTATTAATCTGTGCTTAGATTTTGGTTTAGAAATAATTATTTGTGTAGATAGGTTTATGTGGTTTTGGAATACTGCTTCGAAATTCTCAGCACATGTATTTGGATTTTCCGATTCAAATATTGATGCCCAGGTTTCCATTTTAAGATTTGCTCTTAAAATTTCCATATTTAAATGTTTTTTTTCGTATATTTTTTTTGTCAGTTATGTTATCGCTGGCAATTCTTTTATCAATGTTGTTAACGAATATACAGGTGTAGTGATCAGTTATGCTGGTTTTCCATAGTATTGACATGTTTTTTTCATTGTTATTTGAGTTGCACCATATGTGATCGATGCAGGAAGGGATTTGTCCGCTGATATTCCGTGTTGAATTATTTATAAATGATTTATAGTTTAGCGATGTCATTACATTTATATAATCCTCTTTCGTTTTGCCTTTTACCTCTAGCCCAATGTCCAGATTAAAATCGCCTGTGACAATGTTACAAGTACCTTTTAGATTTAGCAATAATTGTTCCAATTCTATGATGAAACTATTTGGATTCGATCTATGCGTGCGGTATATAGCTATGATATTGTATATAACTTCATTCACTTTTAAGTTCAGTTTTAGACAATTTGCTAGCTTCATGTTGATTTCAGTGATTGTAACGTTATTGTATTTATTTAAGATGAAAACAGCAATGCCACAGTTCTTGTTAATATGCGTTGTGGAAGAATAATATGTATAGTTAGGGATGTCGTACAGTGCAGCAGCATTATTTATATTTAAGATGAAGCCATACTTAATAATGCAAAATCAGACAAAATCGTATGTTTTAGTTTTGAAAATTTGACCGCTCAGAAGTATTATAGATGCTTCAATTAAATACTGCGTGTAGAACATACTTTGGCCCTTAAAAATATTGGTAATTTTTTTAAATATGTCTTTTAATAAGCTTAGAAAAAATAAAGTATTAGGTCTTAAAAAAACATTTTTAACTGAAAACTCTCCTACTTATAAACACTTTTTCGGATATGGTTTTATTGCATAATGTGGCGAATTCAGTTTTTTATATAATTATCGCGAAAAAAAATGATATTTACGCCCGAACCTCACAAAATAAAATATAATATGCATTTTCGCGTTGTTATTTTTGACATCACGGCGACAATACGGCAGTCGACGAATTTGTTATATCAAAGTGAACCTTATACCGTCCACCGAAGAACGACTGGCAGCCGCCCCATTCTTTCGTCATTACTCTTCCGGCCGGAGCGGAGAGCAGTCGTGTTGTGCTCCGCGCCGCTTATTTTCGTGAAATCAATTTAAAAATTCCGTTTTATTGCAATAAACAATGCATAAAAAAGGAATTAATGTTTTTTACAGGCCTTTACGAAATCAACATGTAAAAAAAACTCAAATATCTTTTCCAACCTTTCCAAAAGCTTTTTCTCAAGTATTTTTAAACTCCTCCCATAAAAGGGCGTGAAATCCGATTTCGATTTTTTCCTGTACTAGCGGATCGCCTTAAGTGTGCTTCTGTTATAACAATGAGGTCCGGTAAAGTTTCAAGGAGATTTAATGTTAATACAAATCCGTCGAGATTTTTTTTCAAACTTCTGATGTTTTGGTGCAGACTTCGACCAAGTATACCCACGTCAATGGTGCAGAACAATGAATGCACTTGGGACTTTTTTTAATAGTTCGTTACATTGTTTTGAATCTTCGCAAGTGTATTGTGAAACATCTGTTAATTTATCAATTTCCTCGGTAAAAAAATCATCCATTACTTATTCATAATCGATTATTTGCTGTGTTATGATAGACATTCGTCATATATTATAGATTCGAATAACCCTCCAATGCATCAAGTTTAGAGATGGGTCTATTTTTTTTATATCGCTCTTACAATTTTTCTTAAAGATGGGAGTTTAAAAAGCCGTTTTCCATTTGACTGAAAAAATACCATCTTGTAGTGATTTGTTAAAAAGTAGACTGAGTGGTCTGGCAAGGAAATCTCCGCATGTTTTGATAACAATAGGAGGAATACCATCAGGCCCTGATCCTTTTTCAGTTTTAAAATTCTTACATTTAATTAATATGGCTGATGGCGAAATATTGATGGTAGAAAGGCTTTCGTTGCAGAAATTTTCGGAAATTTATGGAAAATAGTTTGCATCGTGTGGTATGTAAACAGACTAAAAATGCCTAGAAAAGAGCTTGCAGATAACTTGATCTTTGGTAGTCTTTGTGTCATTAAGGTGCATCTCTTTTGCTATGTAAGTTTTGTTTTTATATCTACTTTTCGCAAATTTCCGAAGATCTTTTGGGTTAGCCTTTTAGTTTTGTTTGATTAGGTCTAAGTGTTGATGGTAACAAACTCTAATCAGATTTTTAGTTCTAACTCTTATCAACTTGAAAGATAAATGATCTAGTTCATTACCTTACATATTTTTTGTATATTTTGTGAAATTTGTTTTTTTCTTTTATCAAACGAATGAGATCTTGTGAATACCACTTATGGAAGTGTTTTTTATTCGTTCTAATGAGAAGAGATAATCTGGTAGAGTATACTTTAAAACTGATCGACGGATTGATCTATTTTGCCCTGGTTGATGAATTCCCAATCAATCTCAGGAAGCAAGGCATTGACTGAGTCATAGTCAGCTTTATAAAAGTTTGGTTTTGAGATGTTGCATGCTTCTAGACGGATAGAAAATTGAAAAGAAAATTTATTTCTAGAGCAGGATGATACGGATCTTCTTTGCTTAGTGGAAACGAAGAATGAGTTACTGATATGTCTTGTTTATCCGATAAAATGAGATCCAGTATTTTGGATTGGTGATTAGCTATTCCGTTAAATTGTTTAAGATTATAAAATGACAGTGTATCGATTATGTTAGAGGTGATTGTATTTGTGTTTGTGGTGAAAGGTAAGATTGTTTATTTTATCGGGAATCCAAATGAAATTTTCTAGCCAAATATTAAAACGTGTTGGTTTGGTATTGTTAAGTGGACATTCCGAAGATTGGTTAAAAACGAGTTTACAATGGATTCTTCTTCAGATGGTGGTAGATATACTGTGCAAATATTTAGTTTGACACTCCTGTTCTTAAAATTTATGTTGAGTTAGATCCACAAGTCCTCTGCTTGACATTCCCAGTGCGCCATCCTCTTCGCCTCTAGGTTTTTGATACAGCAACCATGACTCCTCTTTTCCGTCTTTTTTTATTCACACATTTTCCTTATAAGAAAGTAAGCATTCACTTTTACTGAGCAGTTTTGGAATAAACATACGATATTAATCAATAATTAAACAGCGAGTATTTTTGTTACAAATTGACGCGCGAGTCCAAGTGTTAATAAATTTGTATAAATATGTTTAATAAATTTATCGAAATAAAAATACCAGTTATTACAAGTATTTATTTATTTATAAGCACAAAATATTTACTTGTTCAGTCAATAATGTATATTTGAAGAAATAATAATTAATGTATACAAACATAAAATTGTTTCGAAATAAAATTTTTTTTTTTTTTTATTTACCTTTATGAGCAAAATCTCAAATTATAATATTTAGATAATTAAATGAAGACAATATTTTTTTATTTTTTTATTTAAGTGACTATATAAAATAATTCCATAAGTATACAAAATATAATGATTATGTAAGGTAAAGATATTGTATTTCTTAGTCCTCCTCACTAGGGGTTCCTGTGCCGAGGCGGACTAAAAGTGATTAACATTAGCGAAACTCAATCAAAATCTGGATAAGAAAAATCAGAAAAAGAGTCCCAGTGGAACCAACATCTTTTTCTGATTTTTCTGTATCCAGATTTTGATTGAGTTTCGCTAATATTGTCTTCATTGAATTAAAATATTATTACTTACCTACATTTTACAAATAATAAAAAAAAAGTTTAACATTTTCACAAAAAGAAAACAAGAGGTTTTTTCAAGTGTTCTAAAAATTTCAATATTCAAAATTAGATTGTCACCTTACCATTTCATTACGTGACATCTGAAATCGAAGTCTTACACATCTAAAAATAAACATTTGAATTCAAAATCCTACACATCTTAAAATAAACATTTGGATTCGAAGTCTTACACTTTAGAGCAGTGGTGGGCAAACTTTTTTCATGGGGGGCCAGAAAGCTTTAAGAAATTTCAGACGAGGGCCAGGAGTATTGCCAAAATGCATTTTGTTCTAAAATCTATACTTAAATTACAAAACTTTACACACAAACGCTAATATAAGTTATAGATAACAATTATTTAACTTTTTCGAAGGTTCTGCTATGGTAGGTATGTGAGACATGTGCAATTGTTTTGGATTGGCCATAATGTCTTTAAATACAGGTTTGAGCTGCGACGAAATAACCTTTAGCAGCGAGAAAAGGTGCTCGCCAGTAATCGATTTCTGACTGAGTTTTTCCGCAATTTCGTGGTCGAAAAAGTCTGTTCGCAGACAGACGACGATCCAAACATCGCTTTTATTTTTTGGGTTTGATCAATTATCTTTGAATATTCAGTTTTCAGCAGTGTTCAATAAAAATCAAATTTTTCTGAGTTTAAGAACAATTGTTTTAAATGGAGGCTGCACTGCATTTCAACAATTTCTAACTGCAATTCTGCAGAGACATTCTCCGGGTCCACATTAAATGTCATTGAAAAAACATCAAGCGATGACCGAATATTCTTAAAATCTTGAAACCTAGTTTCAAATTCTGTGTGAAGTTTCTTCAACGCCTGACTGAATTCTTTCAGTTTGTTCTCACTCACTGGTGCCACGGATTCTAAGGGCGGAAAGAGAGTTAAATCATTCTTCTCAGTGCAGTTTTTAACCATATTTGGGGCTCCATCTGTAGTTACATTGCATAATTTTGAAATAGATGCATTTAAATTTTGAAGACCTCCGGAAAATTCGTTATAAATTATGTGGCCCATCGTTTTTCATTTCAGTGATTGCAAGCAAGCTAACTCTTCAGTAATATTGAATTCGTCGTCAACTCCCCTAATGAAGATCAATAATTGAGCAGTGTCACTTCTATCCGTACTTTCATCCATAGTCACAGAAAAATATTTAAACTTTTCTATACGTGGCCTAAGTTGAGTAGACAAGTTTGATGCAATAGCATCAATTCGCGTTATTATTTTTCGCTATAAGCTGACAGACTCAAACGCTTTAGATAAGTTTTTTCTGGGCATAAAATGTTACTTATACTCACCACGCAATCTTTTCAAAACTCTCCTTCTGAGTATGGTTTGTTGTTTTTAGCTATTTTATAAGCCACAACATGTCCAGCCAATGTAGAAGCCTTCTGTGCAGTATTTTGCTTTATGGACGTATTCCGATGCTCAGACAGTCTTTTCTTTGGGTTTTCCGCATTCACCTTTCTTTCTGCATCACTCATAGAAGCATATTTGGTTTTAGCATGTTTGGTGTTAAAATGGCGAAAGAGGTTAAAATCTTTAAATACCGCCACTCCTTGATTGCATGTAAGACATATTGGCTTACCGTTATATTCTGTAAAGAAGTATTTCCAAGCCCACTCTTCTTTAATTAGTCGACACTCAGAATCGACCTTATCTTTTTTTAGTGCGTTACACTTGCAAGAACACAAACAACTTCAAAACAAAGTTAACTTACTATTACTACAGCTTTGCTTGCAAGCAAAACTGTACCACACGTTGGGCTCGATCGGTGACAGTTAACTACGTGGCTAGTCTAGAAAAGGCTTATTTTTCAAATTCAAATAATTTAATCTATACAGTTGGCTATAATAGCCCGCAATATTTATATTTTGACGCCGATGAGCCTTCGAAATTAATAGTATATAATAGGCCTTATTATTTCGAAAGATCGTCGGCGGGCCGGATTAAATCCCTTTGCGGGCCGGAGCTGGCCCGCGGGCCGTACTTTGCCCATCACTGCTTTATCTAAAAATAAACATTTGAAATCAAATTCCTACACATCTTAAAATAAACATTTGGATTCGAAGTCATCCTCATCCTCATCCTCATCCTCATCCTCATCCTCATCCTCATCCTCATCCTCATCCTCATCCTCATCCTCATCCTCATCCTCATCCTCATCCTCATCTTCATCCTCATCCTCATCCTCATCCTCATCCTCATCCTCATCCTCATCCTCATCCTCATCCTCATCCTCATCCTCATCCTCATCCTCATCCTCATCCTCATCCTCATCCTCATCCTCATCCTCATCCTCATCCTTATCCTTATCCTTATCCTTATCCTTATCACTCCCTAAGTCTAGCGTGCGTAAAAGCCCAACCGTACGCCTCGCCATCGATCACCGTTCGCATCGATTACCGTTCGCATCACACTTTTTTTCGTAATATATCACCACTTTTCGTAACGCATTCACCAGCTTACCCCCCAAGTCGAGCGTACGTAAAGAAGTTTTACTTAAACTTTTGAATTGTAATATACGAAACGTAATTCTCTCTCTCTCTCTCTTTCTATCTTTACTAACTTACATCTCCCTCTCAACTTCAAGCGTGCGTAAAGGCCCAACCGTTCGCCTCGCCCGATCACCGTTCGCATGGATCACCGTTTGCATAATACTTTTCATAACGCATTTACCAGCTTACTCTCCAAGTCAAGTGTGCGTAAAAAAGTTTTACTTCAAAAACGTATGTCAACTCAAAGGTATAAATGAGTCAAATTAAATTATTGAAAAAAATATCGTAAAACATACAATATGCCTGAATTTCGCAAAATAAAATAAAACACGCTTTTCGGCAGTGTTTTCTCTTGTATAAATAAAAACAGGCTAAGCTATACAGGGTGTTCGGGGGAAAGTGCATTAACTTCGGGAGGTGATTCTACATTATGGTAGGAGTAAAAAAGATTAATAACTTTTTCTGACGTTCCAACTTTTTTTCCCGTACAAAAAGACGTACCTACTAAAAATCCTTAGTGTAAGGTAAAAATTACTCACTAAAATTGCTGTTAACCTGCCGGGCTCAATTGTTGCAACGCTGCTTGGTAATAAAAATGCTGCCCGCACACCCCGTTCTAATTTTATCTTTTTACCACAAAACTACCCCTAAAAGTTGGAATTTCAAATAATTTGTGTTTTTTACTTATACTATCATGTAGAATCACCTCCCGAAGTTAATGCACTTTACCCCCGGACACCCTGTATAAGGTGTGTTATTGTTAGCGGTCCGATTCCAATGTGACGCGGTGCATCACCTTAAGGCGATCCACTAGTACAGGAAAAAATCTAAATCGGAATTCACGCCCTTTTATGGGAGGAGTTTAAAAATACTTGAGAAAAAGCTTTTGGAAAGGTTGGAAAAGATATTTGAGATTTTTTTTTTACATGTTGATTTCGTAAAGGCCTGTAAAAAACATTAATTCCTTTTTTATGCATTGTTTATTGTAATAAAACGAAATTTTTAAATTGATTTCACGAAAACAAGCAGCGCGGACGCTAACACGTTTTTTCTCCGCTCCGGCCGGAGGAGTAATGACAGAAGAATGGGGCGGCTGCCAGTCGTTCTTCGGTGGATGGTATAAGGTTCACTTTGATATAACAAATTCGTCGACTGCCGTATTGTCGCCGTGATGTCAAAAATACCAACGTGAAAATGCATATTATATTTTATTTTGTGAGGTTCGGGCGTAAATATCATTTTTTTTCGCGATAATTATATAAGAAACTAAATTTGCCACATTATGCAATAAATTTATATCCGAAAAAATGTTTATAAGTAGGAGAGTTTTCAGTTGAAAATATTTTTTATAGACCTAATACTTTATTTTTTTCTAAGCTTATTAAAAGATTTATTAAAAAAAATGACCGATATTTTTAAGGGCCAAGGTATGTTGTACATGCAGTATTTAATTGTAGCATCTATAGTACTTCTAAGCGGTCAAATTTTCAAAACAAAAACATACGATTTTGTATGATTTTGCATTATTTAGTATGGCTTCATCTTAAGCGGCCGCAACTCGAATTTCTACCGATTTCTTACATATCTCCCTTAAACATTTAAAGTTTTTAAGCTTTAAATATATGTTATTTTTGAAGATAATGTCTAGATGATGCTTAAGCCGAAACGCAAATTATATGAAATTCCTTCGATAGAAAAAAATCGCAAAGTGTGCTCCAAAAATTATTAAAAACAAGTCTGTTTCTATTATCTTATAAATTATATTTGTGAAAAAATTCACAATGTTTCTTTAAATGATACTTAAGATGCTCCCTAAGAGATTTTTTGTTATATTTTAAACGAGTCGTGTTTTATTAAACATTTTCGCAATTTTCGCATTGATTTTGGCGCTGTAAGTGTTAGCGCTCTCCTCTAACATTCGTAATTTCGTATCTCTCCATCTTCTTCTTTTTGAGCTCGGTTGCGGAGCCTTAGGTGGGCGACGTACGAGCCTATACCGCGGTTTTTAAAGAACGTCGGTTTTACTCACGGCTCGTTAGTGTTGATCGACTAGAGCATAGATTCTCAACCTTTTTTTGCCCACCGCCCACTTTAAGAATAATTTTATCCTAGCGCCCCCTATCCGAAACAGCGATAGGGGGCGTAATGGGATACCACGACAGGGTTACATTTGCCACAACGGAGGGGGCGTAACGGTACACCACCATCACCACGACGAAGGGGACGTAACGGGATATCACGATGGGGCTACATTTGCCGCAACGGAGGGGGCGTAATGGGATAGGAAAATTATTTTTGTGAATGGATGGCTCCTAATGGGATAGGGTGGGATGGGTTTCTCTGGGTCTCCTACCGCCCCCCTGAAAGTGTGAAACGCCCTCAATTTTCTCCTTTAATTGTACCGCCCCCCTGAATTGTCGCCCCCTTATCGCCCACGTTGAGAATCTATAGTTTAGATCTCGCCGCAAATAATTTTTATCGGAAATATCACACAAGCATCGAAGGTCCTTGTATAAATCAAAAATTTCTACCCAAACTTCATTTTTCTTTTCAAGCATGATGAGTAAAATAATAATATTTATATCCTAATCGCTGTACTGGTATAAGTCGCTGTCAACGACTTGTCGTAACATGTCTATTCCGGCAGATTGGTCGCAAGTTGGAGGCGGACCCTCTGCGGCTGACCCGACAGAGAATTCGAAGAGGGTAAATAATAATACGGCAGGCGGTTCTGACTAATAACCACCCAATTTGCAGGGACTCTGCGGCAGATTCCCTGCATGCAGTGCCGTGTGGAAAGCCCTTTAATTGTTAGTTCGTCCGTATGGTACCTTTTTACGAAATATCGAAAACGCTATCTCGTCTCTTCTTTCACGTGTTGATTGTACCTAGCAGAAAGAGATAGAGCTAAAGGGGTCTCCACACGGTGCTGCCGCAGTACCAACTGCCGCAGAACTGTAGTCAAAAGCGCCAGCCGTATTGTTATTATAATAACAATACGGCTGGCGCTTTTGACTACAGTCAACTAAAGTTCTGCGGCAGTTGGTGCTGCGGCAGCACCGTGTAGAGACCGTCTAAAGGGGTCTCCACACGGTGCTGCCGCAGTAACAACTGCCGAAGAACTGACTAAAAATCGTATAGTCTGTAGTCAAAAGCGCCAGCCGTATTGTTATTATAATAACAATACGGCTGGCGCTTTTGACTTCAGTCAACTAAAGTTCTGCAGCAGTTGGTGCTGCGGCAGCACCGTGTGGAGACCGTCTAATTTTGCATTGTTATTTAATACCGGCTCCAAACACATGGCAAGCCTCCGCAAGCGTCCACAAGTCCCAGCGTCTAGAGCGCGCGTGTGGCTTGGCTTGCGTAGGCTTGCAAGAGCTTGCGAGAGCTTGCCGCCGATCCGATCGAGGTCGGATATTTTGGCCACAAGCGGCAAGCGCTTGCGGCAAACGCTGGCGTAGCATCCACACGTTGGTAAAACTTACGGGCAATAAACAAAATATTAGAATATTAAATGAATTACCTGGTACGATTTCTATGGATTTTAATCATCCACTATCTTCTCTTTCGAATTCTTCGCTTTCTTTCGTTTTGTTTCGCTTTCAAATAGAAATAGGTTAGTGCAAAAATGACAGCTGATGCAGCTGCTTCGACGTCAGCCATCTTTGGGCGCTGCGCGCGCTGCGAATGTACTGGCGCGCTTGCAAGTAAGTGTGGGGATGCCAGCCATTCGCTTGCCTGAGCTTGCGACAAGCAGCTTGTCGCAAGGGTCTGGCCGTAGCATTACAGAAGCTGCGAATATCTAGCAACAGCTGTGTTTTAACCTTGGAACGAGCGAACATTTTATATTTACGTTGAATTAATTGATGGGCAATTTCAAAATAATGCTTTAAATACCGATTTCTTTGTTTGGTTTTCTTTTAAATTGTTTTTATTAGTTAGGTACTATGATTGTCGGTAATAATTTACAAGAATTTGACCAAAAAAAAATCAACTTCTGACTCGATTTTCTCGAAAACGAAAGCTTAAATCAAAAAAAGTTAAACGACAAAATCGACTCCAAATGTGACGGGGAATCCCCAATTTCCCGCTTGTACTACGAGTTGCCGGACACCTTGTATATACATAGATGAGACATTCAGCGAATAAATTGGTTCAACGGAATCGTAGGTTAGTACCTCCATTTCTCTATTAGTACAACAACAACAACAACCGTCGACCGTGGCTGGCGTGTGATGTATCAAAGTAGGATGGAAAAGGATGAAACCATGGGCTTGAGTAAAAGGCGATTCCGTTTTGACGGCCGAGCCTTTTGACGCGGTGGCTTCAGTTATAATTCACTTTCCCGAAGGCCCGTTCGTGCTTGATTTGAACACGAATCTCGGAGAATTATGTACGGGATAGCGCCTCTATAGTATATCTCATGTTGTGCCGTATATGTGTAAATAAATAAATAAATTACTATGTTTATTATTATTTCATGTTATTTACGATTATTTCATTTATTTTTTAAAAAAATCTTTGGAATAATTTTCTGCTGACAAGCTACTTGCAGTAGCTTAGCGGGTATAAATTCCCATTTTATGTAATTTTTACACATTAATAAAAAATACAAATTATAATAATTTTCAGGGTCAAGTTTGGGGTTATTAATACACCACAGGCTCACATATTATGATGCAATGATGATTTTACCTTAAGCGGAGGTGTGATGATATCTGTCTCTACTATTAAAGAGCCTTGCAGGGAAAGAGCGGTGACCCCGCCTCTGAAGACAGGCACGTTTTCCGTGTTGATATCTTTATTAACGAAGCCAGGACAGTCGACTATCTTTTCCCAGTCCAGAAAAACCGTTTTCTAAAACAAACAAATAACGTTTATATATTTGAGCATTTTCAACAAAGTTTATACCTAGGGACACGAAAAAAGTATCGATACGTTGTGGTATCGAGTACTTTTCCTTTCGATACTGATACTTTTGTACTCGATACTTTGTAATCGATACTTTTACTCAATGAGTAGTTTTTGGCAAGTATAAAAAATAAATCTATAAAAAAATGCCTAAGCGGCTCATGTTTATGGCAACGCCATCTAGTTCAATTATAGCAAACCTTTTAAAACATTCTATCTCATTGGTATAATTGCAAGCACAAGCAATCTAGTGTGTCATGGAACGAATAGATGGCTTATAATTCAAGAAAAGTAAGTTTATTTTGTTATCTAAACATTTAGTTACTGAAAAACACCATTAGGTGAAAGAAATCTGAAAAGTGCCATACTGACTGTCCTGCCAAAACAATAAGTGGAGAAAAAAAAGTATTGCAAAAATTTTGTTTTACTTTTTAGTTCGTGTTTTCACAGGTTTAGTTAGTTTGCAGTTGATTATATACATAAAAAACATTACACTTTTTTATGAGTACCTAAGATAGCAATTTGTGAATTTACATGTCCTTTTTTATTATTGATTATACATACTTAAATTTGATTGTTTCTTTTTCATTTCACTGACGCTGACTTCGTTTTACCTTTTCTAACTAAAATAGATACTTGAATTTGAAAATTCTGATCCTGGGGAGGGGGGTTTGATACGTAGTTACCCTGGTCAGAGCTGTAAATCAGACCCTATGAAATGTACTCGATACTTTGAAGTATCGATACTTTTGTTTCAATACTTTTACGAGTAGGTACGATACTTTTTCCGATACTACTCAAGAATATAGTATCGATACTTTCTATTCGATATCGTGTCCCTATTTATACCCCACGATTTTGGTTGTTTTTTTCCTTCATAGTTATGAAAATGTAATTTGATATCTATAAAGCCTACTTTCCAGTTCCAAAGAAGGCTCCTATCACTGAGTCTATGGGCCAGGGATGCTATATAGACGGTATTTTTAGGAAAGGAAGGAGAGAAAGTTCTGTGAAGGAAAAAGATATAAGGGATGGGTAGGATGGGGGTCAATGTATCCAGGAGTAAAGGATGTATGAATCCATCCATCCCACTGCGGTGCAAGGCGATGTTCCGTGAGAGTCCTTCTGTGAGAGCTCAAATTTTTTATCAATATGGCGTGTAGTAATATAGCTGCCTGAGTGCACTCTGAGCAGTATCCAAACACCAAAATTGAACAGAACAGTATTTTATTTTCTGTGATTATTGTGTCGATCGACAGATTTGTTTTTTGTGATTATAGTGTTATTAGAATAAAATCACTGAAGATATTACTTTTCAATCTACATATATAAAAATCAATGTATGTTTGCTCGCCTGCTGGTAAAGAATAAAGAAGAAATTAAAAACTAGACGTGCCTTCCGTACAAATTTGAATGGAAGCATTTAGCTCATGTTGTTTCATTGACTCCGGGTACTAATATCTACAGCCTGTATGTCGGACGAATATCTACAGCTCATATGTTGGACAAATATCTATGAACTTCAGAGTGAGGACTAATATCTACAGAGCTAAGGTCGGACTAATATCTATGACGGTCCCAGTGGTGACAAATATCTATGGAGCGTAGGTGGGACTAATATCTACAGAGGGAAAATCCTTAATAATCAGCTAAATGTGTCCAATAGTCCGATATTAGGGATTTTTACATACAAACATACATAAATTAAGTTTTTCAAACTGAATACGCAATATTACGTTATTCTAATGTGCTGCACATAATTGCAAATCCAACCTCTGTCAGTACTGTAGATATTCGTCCTCACTTTAGTTCTCATAGATATGAGTCAGCAGTTTGAGCTGTAGATATTCGTCCTCACTTCGGTTCTCATAGATATTAGTCACCAGTTTGAGCTGTAGATATTCGTCCTCACTTTGGTTCTCATAGATATTTGTCCGATTTGTTCAGTTTTTTAAATTCCTGTAGATATTAGTAGACGCCTCCGTTTCATTTAGCCCAACAGCCCGGCTCTATACACTTGCCTGACATCGATATTTGAATTTCGTTAACACAGAATTATATTAGAAATTTAACCTGTCAGGCTAATTTGTTCGCTTTTCCGAATAACTTATACAGGTCTCATAGAAATCGTTTTATCTACCTTACTATCATAGTGAGAAATATGATCTAAACGGTGTTAGAAAGAGAAAATACCAAGCTTTATATTTATATTCAAATATAAAAGTTAATCACAAAATAAGTCAAATGTATATCTGTATGTAACTAAAGTTTCAGATCGTAATTTTTCATTAGCTATTTTTACATGGAATGACAAAAAAGTGAGGTTACGATAACATTTATAATTCATTTGTCTAGTAAAAGATGTGTTTTTTTTTCATTATCAGTAATTTTAGTTATAAAAAAGGTAAGATGAAGCATTTTTAAAACACTTTAAGGTTTGTAATCAAAATTTTCATATTTAAAAAATTACACGGTTATTCCTAACAATAAAATTTGGAAATGTATTTCATCAAATTTCAAAAACAGTTTTTAGTTTGCGGATACGTTTATAAATATTCCATTTATTTGGATTTAATTGCAATGCGAAAATATTTTTACCTTCTGACAAAATATGCCTGATTTTTGAAGGGTTAATAAATAAATGAATACATCTCAAATTTAACAATCTGCCACTAGGTAAGGCGGCCAGTGAATGCATTCCCGCAGAATGTGGGACGGTTGTAATCCCGCATTGCAATTTTTAATAAAATAGTTCCGCAAATCGTCTAAGCGTCCCCGCATGTCCCGCATTCCTATTTTTTTAAAATATTGTTTACGGTAGACAAATAAACTTCCTATATCTTTAGTCTATTTGAACAATTTCGGTATGACAAAATTTGTCCCTACAAAAGGCACGAAGATATCGATCTAGGGATTTGTTTATTTATGTAAGTCAAGCAAGACTCAAAGAGCGCCAGTGTAGTAGTGAATTAGTGCATGCCGTGACACGTAATTGATAACCCGTATTTTTCATTCAAATCAAATCAAATAATTTGTTGACCATGCCGCAGACCGCGAAAAAGCGGAAGTTATAAGTTCACTGAATTTCAAAAAGAATTTCTCTTCTTGCAAAAGTGTTTTATGTGCTGCCAGAGTCAAAGAGTAATCATTTTCATGTTCTGAGTGAAGTTTTAATTCGCTGCATACAGATTTAATTTAAACCAGTTTTGTGTTCGGAATGTAAAATGTCTGTTGCGTATTCATATGCTGACACATTTCGAAGGAAAACATTATTTTATTCGAAGTACATATTGGAGGTTGCTCAACCACTTTCCCACGATGTTCTAAGGAAACAGATGGTTTCCTCCTTCACCGTACACCTCAGGACTCTAATTTTTTTTTATAAAGAAGCTACTTTTTATTTAAAATGATTCTAGACCTCCAATGTCCAGGCATACATTGTTAGCAGGCAGTATGCGAGTGCGTACATGTTGTTAGTTATTTATTTCACAGTATCACGTCTCATCTCCGCCACTTGATGTAGCTGAAATAAAAGTTTATTATTATGTAGGAAGAAAAGTTAATAGAATAAGGAAAAAAAATTATATTAGATGAGATTGTTTGACGTAACCAAAGCAGCTGAGCTGCAGTCGTCCGGCGGTCCCGCCAAGAATAAGCGGAGCCTTCAGTCCAGTTGCAAGCGAGACTCGGTGTCCGCGCCCCTAAGCCGACTTCCCGGTAGGCCCTCGAAGAAAGTGTTGGGATTAAGGGGGAAATACCTGAAGACACTAAGGATAAAAGTGAGCATCGGGTCACCGGAGGCAGGGCGGAAGGGCACCGGTCTGCTACGGTTGGTCTTCAGGCCCGCTCATGGCGACGGGGGAGGCGCGGGCGGGTTATACAGCGGCTACCTTGGGAGTAATCTCCTCGGTTGTTGCACGGACATAGGTCTATTCGGCATTCCGCTCCTGACCGTGCTACAAGCAACACCTCTGCAAAGAGCCTACTTGCTGTTCGATTCAGTGTATTTCCCCGGTGATTGTGTTTACCTACAATTCTTGGAATTTCCGCTAAGTGCTTTTGTTACCAACCCGGCCCAGAAAATTCCTAGAAAACCAAACATTAACTATTTCTAAAGTGAAAGTGTACCTACCACAGACAACCACGCGTCAAGCGTCCCCTCAGTGATTTATTGTGTTAAAATATACATTCAATCAATTTATTCAGTGTCTTTGAACTTTTGTGTTGTGACCCTAGTGTTTGGTGCCAGAGCGCATCCCGCCCGAAAGAAGAGTACGGCCATCGCTCGCTTTCAAACCTTGCGTCCCACGAAACCAGCGCTGAATAACTCAACCCAGCAGACCAGCCACGTAATCCAAACCTGTAAGTTTTTGTCTCTTGTTTTATCGGCATACAGATTTCTCCAAGTTTTAAAGTCATTTATTTTTAATTTTATTTCCCAACCTTTTACTATCTTCAATACTCTCCCTCCTACCCGTCATTTAAATATTAAATCATGGCCTGCCCTAACCCCAACGCGTCTAGCCCCATCGAAGAAAATGAAATGATAGATCTAGAATTAAATTCTTTTCTCGCTGCACGTCCCGACGCAAATACTGTGTCTATAGAAGAAAAAATTCATGTGTTTAATTTGACACATCGCCAATTCACAAATGCATGCAATTCTCCTCCCACTCAATCGTCCCCTTGTAATTCGCCTCAACCAGGCAACGTCACCCCCACTAACTGCGTCATCCCCCCGCCTAACTCTGTAGTGAATAATTATCAAAACTCTCCCTCCACGTCCCGTCGATCTGCCTCCATCTCCTCACGGTCCAGTGATAATTATTCTTCTGAAAACTCAGAGGCTTCGGATTACTCCGAAACCGAAACTTCCGCATCCGAACACTCCGGTGCTGAAGATATGGCCTGGGAAACAGTAAAGCTGTCCCGTAAACGGTTCCGCGACAGAAAGTCACCCATCTCATCCCCTTTAAGTAATAAAGAGCCATCTTCCCCTTCTAAAAAAAAGCAGCTCCTCAATACTACAGTCGAGGCTGTCCAAGTCAGCCCTCCCACCCCCCAACCCGCCACCCCTCCCCCGAGCTCCCCCATCCCTC
Source organism: Limnephilus lunatus (assembly GCA_917563855.2). NCBI lineage: Eukaryota > Metazoa > Arthropoda > Insecta > Trichoptera > Limnephilidae > Limnephilus > Limnephilus lunatus. The sequence continues at coordinate 19,652,988 of OU830596.1, read as the reverse complement.
AATCCACGCCTCAAGTTGTCGTGACTAACCAACGCGTCCCTCCAGTGGTGCTCCACTCTAAAAATGGTTGGACAGCACTGGACAAAAGCCTTTTAGACAAAGGGATTGATTATTTTGCCAAGAATCAAACCAAATATATAAACATTCACCCGAAAACCCCCCGCGACCATCACCGAATAACAAAAATCTTAATTGAAAAGAACATAGATAATCACTCCTACAAACTTGCTGAGGACAAACCAATAAGGGTTGTCCTCAGGGGTATTCCCGAACAAATAACAAGTCAAGAGATAAGTGACGTCCTAGGACTATCTTATCCTGTCATTTCCGTGCATCGCATGCGTACGGGCCCAACTCGCCGCGAAATCCCTCTAATGCTGGTAAACCTCAAAAGGAACGAGGCTGCCAAAAAAATATTCACGGATCTAACCCAAATCCTACATTTAAAAATTACCGTAGAGCCCCAACGTAGAAGATTGTCGGTAGGTCAGTGCTACCGATGCCAGACACACGGCCATTCCTCATCCTGTTGCAACGCAACTCCTCGCTGCGTAAAATGTGGCGAAAACCATCCAACCAGCGTATGTGTCAAAACCCCGGAAACTCCAGCCAAATGCGCACTTTGCGCAGGTCCCCACCCGGCTAATTACAAAGGATGCCCCGAACGCCCTGCCCCTCGATTTTCAAACAGATTCCGATACGTAAATTCGCAAAATATCCGCCCTTTAATGCAACACCCAGTACGCAGACCAAACGCCTGGCCTCAGCCAAATTTTACTAACTTCAACTCCCAACAATATCGTCTAGAACGGTCTCCCATCTCCCAAAATGAACCGCGACCACAGGCAAACCCCCCCACCTCACAAACCTCAACCTCCACTCCCCCGCCCGTCACCGCCGCCTCCTCCATGACCCCGTCCGTCACCACCGCCTCCTCCATCCCCCCACCCGTCACCACCGCCTCCTTCCCGCCTCTACCAAAACCCACCACCCCACCCCAAACCTCACCGATCGCCCCGCCACCACCCCCTCAAACGGCCCTAACCCCCAAAACCATCTCGGCTCTAAAAGGCGCTGCGTCCCAACTTAGAACTGCCATGGAGATGAATGACAGACTCCTGAAAAACGTACTAACACTCCTCGATTCTATTGATCAACAATAAATGTCTTTAATTTTTAAATCAATTAACTTCTTCTCCAACAACCAATAAAATCATTAGAAATGGCTAGACAAATTAGACAACCAGCAAATCTCCAAGCTGCATATTGGAATGCAGATGGGAGAGTTAGAGATTTCCGAGGGGAAATCCTCCAATTCCTGATGGATTTCAACCTCGATGTTCTTCTCATTAAGAGTGAATAACCAGCACATGACAACTTCGATTCCGACACTAGCGCTAACACATCAGGGCTCGCGAGCGGGCGTTTTCAGAACTAAATTTCGTTCCGCGGCAATCCGAGTTTTGAGGGTTTTGTTCACTCGAACTAGGGCTACCCGCTACTATTGCTACTTTATATTACTATTCTCGCTTCCAGAATTTTAATTAGTAGTAGTTATTTGTATATTGAAGTGCATAAACATAAATAGATACAAGTGAAATGCGTAAACACAGTAGGTATTAAGTAGATAGCTACATGAATAAACAATTTGTTATATTCTTTTTAATATTTTGGTTTTTTGTTTTTAAATTGTATTTTACGGCCATTAGAGTGGAAGATACTCTCAGTATCGCCCTGGTGTAAGACCACCATTAAGAATTGAAACGTTGCTTGAAATGGCTTTAGCCGTGTTTAGTGGTCAGATCTGAATAGCCAGGTACTTCCCCACCTTCCTCTTCCCTATATCCTTCCCCTCCCCACTACCTTCAGTCTTACAACATACTCCAAATTGGGGATGCAATAGTCCCACTGGCTCCAGACTTGTGCGGTATTCATGAAAAAAAACGAGTAATTTTAAGTTGGATTGTAAAAAATGTCGCATTTTGAAATATTTATTCGTGTGCATAATTAATAATAAGCACTTCAACAAACAGAATTAAAGCGCACAAACCCTTTCTTTCTTTGAGTGGCCTTGCAACGCATGCCGGGTACCCGCTGTATATAATGTTATATAGTGCAGGCGCTTGCATTATAATTCCCGGGACTTGTGATGGAACCATAACAGTTTAGTTGACCGCGAGGTTACAGTGCCCATGAAACGCATGCCGGGTACCCGCTGTATATAATTTATTTATTTATTTACGGACAAATAGTCCATTAACAATATAACAATAACACGAAAAACAAGCGTGCGTAAAGGCCCGACCCGCCGAGCAATCGATCACCGTTCGCATTGATTACCGTTCGCATGTCATTTTTCGTAACTATCACCACTTTTCGTAACCCATTCACCAGTTTACCCCCAAGTGTCGAGCGTGCGTAAAAAAGATTTACCCCAAAAAAATATTTTGGAGCAGTTGGGACTCTTGTGCGGTATTCACACAAGAAAAATTTAAAATAAAAAAAATATTCGAAATTATAAAAATTTTTGCAAAAAAATATTCAATGAACATGAAAAATTGCGTTCGGGCAACCCTGTAGATTTAACAAACATGAATCAAGGAATTCGTGTTTATTTCAAATTTCGTTTTCAAATTTCATTTCCAAATATTATTATTCAAAGCGTCGCGAAGACGTGCTCTCCTGGCCGCGTTTGGGCCCGTACCGTAATGAAATCTGAAATTTGTGTTTACGGGCTGCGATAAAAATGGTAAAATGCGATGTTCAAAATTATTTAAAATTAAATACTTCCTGAAATTTTTTTACGATCAAATTATTTATGATTTGTCAATAACGTCTTAGCAAAATAAGTATGTAAAAAAATCCGAAATATATTTGTTTGTAAGTGCACAAATAAATGCACAAACCGACCAATTTTCGTCAAGAAACACATGTCCGTATATATTTTTTAATAATTTTATTTAAACTAAAATTAAAATTCTGAAATATACGTTTACCAGATAATGTATTGATTTATTTTACTGCATGATTATATGATTTGAAATGGGTGTTGTATAAGAAATGTACTTTTTTCAAAATTGAACAAATCTGCGAACGACCTATGGTATAACCATATTATTCTAAAAATATTTTTTTTTCTCAAAATCTAAAACATAAGTTTACTAGATAAAAGAACAATCTTTTGAAATCCATTTATAGTTTTTTGTGGAAAAGAGTCAATACGTCTAACCACTGATTTAAAAATGACATATTTCTGGTTTCTCTGCTTATACACTCTTAATGAAACCTGGCTAAAACCCAGCGTAAAAATTAAATTTCCGAATTACATAACTTACCGTACTGACCGCACCCATACATCCGGCGGTGGCACCGCGATTATTGTAAAATACTCCATCGATCACTGTTTAGTAAATTGTCCTTCAAATGAAAACATCGAAACCACTGCAATAGTTATAAATACCTTAAATAATGGTCCACTTAAACTCATATCAACTTACAGTCCCCCCAAAAGAAAAATAACGGCCCCGGACCTCGATAAACTTCTAGATAGCCCCTTACCCACAATAATAGCAGGCGACCTAAACTCGAAGCACGGCTCTTGGCACTCCCGGACCACAAACATCAAGGGTACTTTTCTTTTTAATTACGTCGCTGACAAATCTCTCATTGTAAATGCCCCAGACATTCCCACCCTATTCCACAAAAACGCGAATCACAATCCGGACGTCCTAGATATAATAATTTTAAAAAACTGCCCCCTTGTTTACACCCTCCAACCAGTTAAAAAATTATCCTCAGATCATGACCCAGTTCTCCTATTTCTATCAGACGGCTCCCTCCCTTCAGTACCACCACATCGAACCACACGTAAAAAAATTCTATGGCAAAAGCTCCCCAAACTCCTAGAATCAGTAAAAATACAAACATCGATTACCAGCGAAGATAGTTTAAATTTAGCAACAAAAAATTTTACCAACGACATCATATCAGCCGTAAACCTTGCCACCGTCGAAGTCGCAAATGATAAATACAGGCCCGACCTACCCGCAGAATTGAAAGAACTCATTAGAGAGAAAAATTATGCCCGAAAGGAGTGGCAAAGATTCTCAAACCCGATCGATCGCATTCGTATGAACCGCCGCTCACACCAGGTTAAAGTCGAACTTCAAAAGTACAGAGACGAGCAGTGGCACGATTTTATCTCCACCCTAGACGACGACAAAACAGCCTTCTGGAAACTTTCAAAAACTCTTAGAAAACCTTCCACCAGAATAAGTCCCCTTACGGGCCCAAAAGGCACAGTTTATTCCTCTAGAGACAAAGCCGAGACTTTTGCAGACAGCCTCGAAGAACAATTTTCCCCGACTACGACCTACGACGACCCTCAATTCGTTTCCACCGTTGACTCAAAAGTCGAAGCCATCATGGCCGAAATCCCCACAGACAATCCAATCCCATTCACCACCCCTCAGGAAATCACAAAAATTATTAAAACTCTCAAAACAAAAAAATGTCCCAGACCCAACTCAATCTCAAATAAAATTTTAAAATGTCTCCCTTCCAAAGCCGTCTGCTCCCTTACAGCCATCAGCAATGCGTCCTTTAGACTTAGAAAATTCCCTCAAGACTTTAAAACAGCAGACGTTATTCTCATCCCCAAACCTGGAAAAGATCCAGTGGCGGCTCGAGCACTTCTTTAGTGGTGGGGATCGACTTTTTTACGTACTGTACCGTAATCTCACAGAATATAATATAAAATTTCTAAAAAAAAAATGTTGATGGTCTAATCATGCTAGTCGGATATATTTAACACAACATAATATAAAAATTTCTATAGATATACGCCAATTTACAATACAATATAATAAAAATAAAGATTTACCTTGCAAGATTATTATCAAACTAATTTGAACGCGAGCGATTCCCGCCCATAACTTCGCAAACAAATGGTTCTATGGGGATCCAAAGGATTGTCCCCGCAGGTACTTGAATTCACATACTACTGCGCATGCGCAGTTGCATACGATCGCGAAACAACGCAAGGAAAGTATGGGGATAATTCGGATTGTCCCCCAAGTGAGCATTAGATTCTGCGCACTGAGAAATAGACCCGCTGATTTTGGCGCCGTACATTGTTCGCTGTACGCGCGTAGGGTCTTATTAAAATCATTCGGAATAATTGTTTGTATTTTATTTCCGCAAATGTTAATTACTTTTATTTTTAAAGAATACATTCATTTTGGCGAAGACAAAGATCGACTGTTATTTCCTTTAGTAGGTTTTGAGTGTAACTGGTGGGGACTGTCCCCATTGTCCCCCTGTGAAGAACCGCCACTGAAAAGATCCCCTTCTGGCCCAAAACCACAGACCAATAAGCCTCCTTCCCTGCGCAGGAAAAGTTCTAGAAAAACTTATCCTCGTCAGGCTTAAAAAATCAGTTGACGAACTTAAGCTCATCCCTGACTTTCAACACGGCTTTCGATCGGGCCACTCCACTCTCCACCAACTCTTGCGGATGGTCGAAGAAATTACAAACGGTTTTATTTATCGCCAACACACGGTAGTCCTCTCCTTAGACATCTGCAAAGCATTTGACAAACTATGGCTTAGAGGTCTCATTTATAAAATGAACTTCTTAGGTATTCCCCTCTCTATGATTCAACTTATAGCACACTTTATTTAAAATCGTAAATTCAGAATAAAACTAGATGGTATCTTCACCACAGTGAGATTGATAAGAGCCGGTGTCCCTCAAGGTTCTATTCTCTCACCAGCTCTCTTTAACATTTATTTAAGCGACATCCCCCGCCCCGGTAGCCAAGATATCCGCACAAAAATTGGAAACTTTGCAGACGATACCGACGTCATGTCAACATCGGTAAGCGAAAAAAAAGCTGCCCGTAAAGTTCAATCCCACGTATCTAAATTAGAAACATTCTTCAAACAATGGCGAATAAGTATAAATCCCCTGAAAAGCGCCGCCTGCGTTTTCTCACGTAGACGTCCCAAAAGGCCACCCAATATTCACTTGTTCGGAGAAAACGTCCCGTGGAAAAAAAGCATTAAATATCTCGGTGTAACGCTAGACAGTAAATTAACTTGGAAAAAGCACATAGACGAAACTTTAGCCTCGGCAAACAAAATCCTTGCAGCCCTTTACCCCATGTTAAGTAAAAAAAATAAAAAACTCTCAACTAAAAATAAACTCCTAATTTACAAGTCAACTATAAGGCCAAAACTAACTTATGCAAGCCCCATCTGGGCCTACGCTTCAGAGTCCCTTTTGAAAAAACTTCAAACATTCCAGAATAAAGCCATACGAATAGCCCTGGGCGCCCCCAGATGGATGAGGGTAGCCCAACTTCACAAAGACTCTGAAATCCCTTTATTAAAAAAACACATTTTAAGTCTCGCGGAAACTTTTTATGCGGGAATTCCCACCCATGAAAACGCGTCCATAAACTGCCTCGCCCGGTACGACGAAAACGTACGTACCACACATAAAAAAACCTAAGCAAATCCTCCGTAAAGTCTAACCTCCCCATATTGCAGCCATGTACCTTTGCAAAAAATTTCTAAAGAAACAACTAAAAAAAAAATCAAAAATTTTTAACAACCTAAATACAAATTCATGATGAAAGAGAAAGGGGCCTTTTTGGCCCGGAGCTCTGTATGCCAATATTTCAAAAAGTCAAAAAAATAGGTCTATTCGAAGTACATTGGAGGTTATTATCCACCACTTACCCGCCCTGGTATAATTAACAGATGGTTACTCCTTCAAGGCTCTCGCAAGGACTCTAATTTTTTTGAAAGAACGAAGCTACATTTAGTTAAGAAAGAATTTAGACCTCCAATGTCCCTGCATACGTTGTTAGCAAGCAGTATGCAAGTGCTTAGCAGGAAATACAAGATACAATATGTGTTAGTATTACAAAATATAGACAAGACAATGGGACAGATTGGTGAGAGTCCTCGAGGTAGCAAGCGCTGGGTGATTGTATCCAGCGTATCCTACAAGCACCTGTTTGGGAAAAAGACACAGTACAGAAGTAATACGAGCATGGTAAACGGTTGGGAGTCCTCTCCAATCAATTGGCAGTCCCAGCAAGAATGCACATGACGTTCGGTCTAGCCGTGAACCACACTCAGCCTCCGCGCCCCTTAGCCGGTTCCTCGGTGATGTCTCAAAGAAAAGTAAATGGGAGATTGGGGTGGAAATACCCGACGACCCTAAGGAATTCAGCGTCGAGTAGCCGGGGGCAAGGCGAAGGAGAGCCGAGGTCGCCCCCCCCCAAACCTCAAGCCTGCACATGTTAATGGGGGTGGCGCAAATGATTTTAGAGGGTACCGTGCCGTCGTCGACTGACTCCTGTTGACGCAGGGACGAGGTCTAGCGCACCCCCCAGAAGGGGAAAAAGAAACATAACAAAAAAGATAAATGCAGTTCAGTTCAGCCTTCTGAGCGAAGCAAAGTAGAGGTTGTGAGTCAAAAAGAAAAAAAAAGAACATAAAAACCAAAACAAACGCAAGGAAAAAAAAACAAAGTCGAGTATGTAAGTTGGATCACAACAGTGTTCCTTGGAATAGGAAACTGGAAAACAAAGAATATAACACAAAAATGATGAAAAATAATTAATAGGTATCTCGATAAAACATCGTCTAGCATAGCTTAGCGAAATCTAAAATAAACAATGCGAAAAGAAATAAAATAAGTTTAAAAAAAAGATAAATCACACAAAAATAAAAGTAATAGAAACAGAATGCATACAATAGAATCAGATAAAGGTATATACGATAGAGATAATATAAAACATAAAATTCTAGCAGTAGATGTAATAAAGTAATAAGGATGTCCGTGGATTCAGGAGCAGATACACCTGGCACCTACATGATTTTACAGCTAGTCAGCGACTCTAAGATCAGGCCATCTCTCAACCCAGACTTTCGTAAATTTCCTCAAGCACTCAAAGTTCACCTTATTCGAAACGAGATCCGCGTTCCAAGCTGGTCTCGTAGTAACTTGCAAGCCATCGAGCATTTCCTCTCGGGCATCCGTCATAATCTCACAATGCCACAGAATGTGCTCGGCTGTTTGGTCCGTATTGCCACACGCGCAGTTTGGATGGGGGGATAGAGAGAGACTGTGCAATCTTCCCCTAAACTCCCCATGTCCGGACAGTAATTGGGTCACATGGTGGTCCCTTACAATGTGTGCCCCTTCCATTCTGAGTTTAACTGACGGGAAGAAGGAGTAAGTCCATCTTCCCGTATTCGACCTGTCCCATCGTTCTTGCCATTCTCTCAGCGTTCTTTCTCGCATCTCTCTAAGAAGACCTGGGAGGGAAACCGCTCCACCTGGTATTAGCTCAATACCATGGTGGGTTGCAGTTCTTCCTCTTGTTAGAAGCTTCTTTGTTAACACCTCCCTAATTTCAAGATCGATAGGCAAAACGCCGGCCAAAACTGGCAAAGCGTCCGAAGCGACTGTTCTGTATGCACCCGAAAGCGCCAGCAAGGGGACTCGCTGGCCTCTCTTGAGCGCCGAGAGTATGAGTGAATTCTCTAGGCGGTGCTCCCACACAGAGGCCGCATACGAGACTTGCGCCACGTAGCCCCCCCTGTATAGGAGATGGAGCGCTGGAGAACGCAGTCCCCACTCGGCAGTAGAGATTCTTCTCAATTTCAAGAAGAGGGCCTGGGCCTTACTTGACACGCTTTTAACATGGGTCAAGAATGAGGACGTTCGATCCAAAGTGACGCCTAGGTATGAAGTGCTCTCAACGAATCGGATGTTGGTATCTCCCATTTTGATAGTGGGATTTCTACTTCTATTGAGGTTACCCTTCATCAGGAGTCCCATGGTCTTGTGGGGAGCGAAGGTCAGCCGATTTCTCTTTCCCCATTCTAAAATCACACTTAAAACTTCTTCAGCTTTACTCTCAACTTCCTTTCTGCTGTTCCCCGAGACCAGAACAAATTTGTCATCAGCCTAATCTACCGAGATACATCCCTCAGGCAAGGGCAGCCTGGAGGAATCGTCAAACAAAATGTTCCAAAACTCAGGTCCAAGGATTGAACCCTGAGGACAACCCATGTCAACTTTTCGTTCAATCAGGTAGTCTCCAAAAGAAAGGATGACCGTTCTGTCGCAGAGGTAATCAGCACAGATCTTGAACAGATTTTGTGGACATTTCCTATTTTTGAGCATGACAAGTATCATCGGCCACCACGCATGATCGAAGGCACCAGTAATATCGAGGAAGATTCCTATTACGTACTTCTTTTGGCAAGCCTTCACCCATTCAAGCGCATACGTGATGGCGTGCTCAGTGGACATACCAGGGACAAAACCAAACTGCCGCTCGCAGGGTGGGGATAAGGTTTGACGTAAACGCTGCCTTATCAGTTTCACCAGGATCTTCCCCAGGACAGGTAGCAGGGTGATTGGGTGGTACGCCTTCACGTCCGACCTTGGTTTATCGTTTCCCTTTGGTATAATCCTAAGCACGCCCCTCTTCCATTCAGAAGGGAAAATGCTTCTTCTCATGCATGTATAGATCACCTGGAAGAGCTCCTCCTTGGCGTGGATCCATACTTGCTTCGCTATTATTCCATTGAGCCTATCATGCCCTGGTGCCTTCTTAAGACCCAAACCCTTGATTATCAGCTCGATTTCCGCTTTAGTTACTGGTGTCATCCTAACCTCCTGGGCGAGGTTTCTCGGTGGGAGCCGTGACAGATTTCTAATCTGTTTGTGGTGGTCGCTTTCCCCAATTACTGAATCTACAGGAACTAACTTGCCCAGAAGTGTATTGAGAGTGGATGCTACGTCCACACTTTCAACGTTCATTCCGTCCTTTTCGGTTATTACGCTACTTAAATACCGGTCAGAGCCTTTTCCCGTTTTATCAATGGCGCTTTGGATATCCCACGGGTTGGCGTTGCCCACTTCTTGTACCCAATTATGCCATGCAGCTCGTTTCGCTGAGAGGACAGCCTGTTTGAAGGCTTTACGGGAGCCACTGAGTCGTGACTGAAGGGCGTATGTCTCCTCCTGCGTACACTCGCCACGTCTGGACACGCTCAGGGCTCGATAGGCTCTCTTATAGGCCCCTTTCAGCGAAGTCAGCTCACTCGACCACCACGGCGTCCTAATAACCGTCTTTGGGTTTGATCTTCCCAAAGACCGCTCGGCAGCTGATACCACGGCTGCATTAAAAAAAAATCCCTACATTATCCGGATCTCTAGCTGCTACGTCGTGAAATCCCCTTAAAGTATCACGTAGAGCATCCCCAAAGTTATCCCAATTCGCCCGGGAGGTTTTGAAGTTCCAGGAGGATCTTGGAGCTTCCGTCTTTTTGACACCTACCGTAAAAGTTATTAGCCTGTGATCAGAGGCAATTGCGCTTTCATGAACTGTCCACTTTGATATCTTGGTCGCAACAGATCCAGAGCAAAGAGTTAGATCAATGTTGCTCTCACCAGAAGTGTTCGAGAAAGTGGTATAGATACTTTGTTCATTTATTATTGATAGACCGTGCGCCGCAATGAGGTCTTTGACGGCGTCTGAGCGCTCCGTCCTATAATTACAGGAATCGAACCACAGTGGTGAGCGAGCGTTAAAGTCTCCTCCGATAACTATGTTACGTCCTTTAAGCGCGTTTATGGCGCGCGTCAGACTCAAGATATGTGGTCCTACTGGATTACAATATTTAAAGTAAACTGAGATCAGAAAAATCTCAGTTGTCCCAAATTTAATTGATACGCAGGTTTGGTATTCGTTCGACAAACCCACTAGAAGGAGGGGGCTGATCAATGAAGTATTGACCAGAACACCCGCCCCCGGCGAGGTGCCGATTTCGAGTACCGCACCCGGAAAATTAACTGGTGTCTTACCTAGCCTAGTGTATTGCTCCTGAATTAGCAAGATGTCAATTTTTAGGTCAGACATGACCCGCAGCGCCTCGATCGTGGCCGCCCGAGACCTCTGCAGGTTGATCTGCCCTATGGAGAGAAATTTATTAATATCCATAATCGGTCATTCGAACCTGATTCTCTATGGCTGCTTTCTGGGCTGGGCACGATCTGTCACCCGTGGAGTGGTCAGCCGGTTTCTTGAACCTGGTACACGTAGCACAGACAGCAGCCTGTGTTTTTTTGGGGCATTCTTGATAATTGTGGCCGGCTGCGGCGCAGTGTCGGCAGGTTATGGCTTCCTGGGTACAGGCTTTTGATATATGGCCATATTGATGGCATTTAAAACAACGCGTAGCCCCAAGGTAATCGCGAGCTCTACACGCATTCCATCCAAGAAAACACAGACCGCTGTCAATGAGAATCTTTCTGGCCTCCGGATGGCAGGTAATAACCATGTTCATGGTGCCGCCATCTCTTTTTCCAAACAAAGAGACTTTTCTCATCGTACGGAGGTGGTCTTCTTTTGTGAGATTACACTTACCTAATATGTTGTTATCGAATATCTCACTGAAGAGGGATGCGTCAGACTCTGGTTCTCCCTTGGGTACATCGTAGATTACTATCTTTGGTAACCTACCTTGAGGAGCGACCATTTTTATACCTTTAGCCGTTAATTTATCTGCAACTTTTTTTTATATTAGACAGGCCATTGGGTGAGGTGGTCTGCAAGGCAATACCTGCGCCTCTAATTTTGCGGGTTTTTACCACTTGGAACCCGTCCTTCTTGGGGTCTAGGATCGAGGTCAAGTTTTTTTGCAGCTCTTCAGATGTCTTTCCCTCGGGTTGGGTTGGGTAGAAGAGCAGGGTCGGTTGAAGCGCTGGTAATGGACGTTCGTAACCATTCATAGTAATGGTTTTGGAGGCAGGAGCCCCCGAGGCAACGCCAGCATAGGATTTTCTGGAAATAGGGATCTGTTCAGAGGGCTTCGTTGGTGCCGGATTAGTTAGCATAATTATTTTATCCAATTTCGTCGTTATGCTCTTTTGGGAGGCCAAGACCGCAGACAGTGTTTGCGCTCTAGAGGTCGCCGCTGCGTGGGAAATTGCAAAGTTAAGTAAGCTTTTTTTAATTTCATCTAAAGATCTCGTGACTATAGCTCTGGCCTCTTTGTTTAATTTATTTTTTTCCATCAGAGATAGTCTGCGAAATAATCTTCATCTGATCCCATATTGGGTCTAAAGTTTCAGCGTTGACCTCTGTTAGATCATTTTCTTCTGTAAGTAAGGAGTCCTCCTCTCTAACACGTTTCCTATTCGCCTGGTTGGGTGAGGACACGAGAGGTTTTTCTGGGGCAACAGGTAATTCCTTATGGATTTGAGTCTCAGTAGTGGGGTCATTTGTGGAGTGCGACTCACTCAGACGCTCACCGTGGATGCTAGTAAACGGGGACTCCGCGCGTCCATTCGAAGTACAGTTATAAAATTCTAGTTGCAGACTATGTATGTGCTGCCAGAATCAAAGAGAAATCATTTTCATTTTTTAAATGTAGTTTTGATTCGCCGCATCATTTAGGCTTAATTTAAATCAGTTTTGTGTTCAGAATGTAAAATTTCTGTTGTGGATTCATCTGCTGACACATTTCAAAGGAAAACATTATTTTATTGGAAGTGCAGTCATAAAATTCTAGGTATAGAGAAACCATGTTCATGTTCTGATTAGTTTGAGCCGAATTCTCCATCTCCGAGAGAGCAGTTATAGATTTTTACACGTAACCCCCCCCCCCCCCCCCCCCCGGGCCGTCACCGCACGCCACACAGTTGGCCGCCTTACCACTGTACCAGGTAACTCCGAATCAGCTTTTTCGAGTTACACGCAAAACCATTTTTTTTTTTTTCACCCATCTATGTCACAAGCACGCGCATTAAAATGCAGATTTCGGGGTTACCTAATTGCAGTAATTATACCTAGTTATATTATTATTTTTATTTTATTTTATTTATTAACTTTATAAACAGTATTTATAAATTCATATACCTATGACGATGATAAGAATATTTATGTGATTGACCAATAAAATAGGACCATAATAGAAAAATACACAACAATTCCTTTACCTGATATAAACAATTCTGATATAGTGCATCTTCTTACTTAAATCTATAAAAAGTGTTTTACAAATATTTCCAAGGTTTACATTTAAATTTTAAGTGATTTTATTCAAATTAAAACAGCAAAAAAGTAAAAGAGGATTGAATGAATGAATTAATAAAATAGAAATCAATGAAATATTAAGTTTTTGGTTAAACATATGGCATTTGATCGAGTGTATTTTTTTCACATACCTATGTTGTGAATTTAGCGAGGTTTGTGTTAAACACATCGTTGTTTGAGCATAATCTTTTAACTCGTTGAGTGGCAGACGACCATTTTTGTCCCAGCTCTCATATAAATCGCTGTGACTCCCTTACTATCATAGTGAGAAATATGATCTAAACGATGTTAGAAATGCAAAACACCACGCTTTATAGTCAAATCTAAAAAATAAGCACCAAAAATGTAAAATGTACATTTTTTATAAAACCAAAGTTTTTATCACAATTAAAAAATTTACTTTGGGAATGTTCATTAATTATTTTTGTTTAAAAGACAAAAAACGAAGGTGATAATAACGTTTATGATACATTTGTCTAATAAAATGTTTTTGGGTTTTTTTTTTGTAGTCAGTAATTTTAGTTAGAAAAAACTTGATGGGAGCCATTTTTAAAAGTTTTTTTTTTTGCATGCAAAATTTTTAAATTTTAAAAATAATATGTTTATTTTTAATTATAAAATTTGAAAGCTAATTTCATCACCTTTCCAAGACAGTTTTTAGTTTTGGGATATGTTCAGAAATGTTCCATTTATTTCCATTTTATTGTAAATTGTGATGAATTATCTTATAGACCATTAAGAGTGAATAACCAGCACATGACAACTTCGATTCCGACACTAGCGCTAACACATCAGGGCTCGCGAGCCGGCGATTTCAGAACTAAATTTCGTTCCGCGGCAATCCGAGTTTTGAGGGTTTTGTTCACGCGAGCTAGGGCTGCCCGCTACTATTACTACTTTATATTACTATTCTCGCTTCCAGAATTTTAATTAGTAGTAGTTATTTGTAATTTGTATATCGAAGTGCATAAATATAAATAGATTCAAGTGAAATGCGTAAACACAGTAGGTATTAAGTAGATACCTACATGAAAAAACAATTTGTTATATTCTTTTTAATATTTTGGTTTTTTGTTTTTTAATTGTATTTTACGGCCATTAGAGTGGAAGATACTCTCAGTATCGCCCTGGTGTAAGACCACCATTAAGAATTGAAACGTTGCTTGAAATGGCTTTAGCCGTGTTTATTGGCCAGATCTGAATAGCCAGATACTTCCCCACCTTCTTCTTCCCTATATCCTTCCCCTCCCCACTACCTTCAGTCTTTCAACATACCCCAAATTGGGGATGCAATAGTCCCACTGGCTCCAGACGAGAACAGTTGGGACTCTTGTGCGGTATTCATGAAAAAAAAGAGTAGTATTCAGTTGGATTGTAAAAAATGTCGCATTTTAAAATATTTATTTGTGTGCATAATTAATAATAAGCACTTCAACAAACAGAATTAAAGCGCACAAACCCTTTCTTTCTTTGAGTGGCCTTTCAACGCATGCCGGGTACCCGCTGTATATAATGTTATATAGTGCAGGCGCTTGCATTATAATTCCCGTGACTTGTGATGGAACCATAACAGTTTAGTTGACCGCGAGGTTACAGTGCCCTTGAAACGCATGCCGGGTACCCGCTGTTTATAATTTATTTATTTATTTATGGACAAATAGTCCATTAACAATATAACAATAACACGAAAAACAAGCGTGCGTAAAGGCCCGACCCGCCGAGCAATCGATCACCGTTCGCATTGATTACCGTTCGCATGTCATTTTTCGTAACAATCACCACTTTTCGTAACCCATTCACCAGTTTACCCTCAAGTGTCGAGCGTGCGTAAAAAAGATTTACCCCAAAAAATATTTTGGAGCAGTTGGGACTCTTGTGCGGTATTCACACAAGAATAATTTAAAATAAAAAAAATATTCGAAATTATAAAAATTTTTGCATAAAAATATTCAATGAACATGAAAAATTGCATTCGGGCAACCCTGTAGATTTAACAAACGTGAATCAAGGAATTCGTGTTTATTTCAAATTTCGTTTTCAAATTTCATTTCCAAATATTATTATTCAAAGCGTCGCGAAGACGTGCTCTCCTGGCCGCGTTTGGGCCCGTAATGAAATCTGAAATTTGTGTTTACGGGCTGCGATAAAAATGGTGAAATGCGATGTTCAAAATTATTTAAAATTAAATACTTCCTGAAATTATTTTACGATCAAATTATTTATGATTTGTCAATAACGTCTTAGCAAAATAAGTATGTAAAAAAATCCGAAATATATTTGTTTGTAAGTGCACAAATAAATGCACAAACCGACCAATTTTCGTCAAGAAACACATGTCCGTATATATTTTTTAATAATTTTATTTAAACTAAAATTAAAATTCTGAAAAATAGGTTTACCAGCTAATGTATTGATTTATTTTACTGCATGATTATATGATTTGAAATGGGTGTTGTATAATAAATGTACTTTTTTGAAAATTGAACAAATCTGCGAACGACCTATGGTCTAACCTTATTATTCTAAAAATAAACATTTTTTCTCAAAATCTAAAAGATACGTTTACTAGATAAAAGAACAATCTTTTGAAATCCTTTTATGGTTTTTTGTGGAAAAGAGTCAATACGCCTAACCACTGATTTAAAAATGACATATTTCTGGTTTCTCTGCTTATACACTCTTAATAGGTCTCTGATATCTCGGCGTTGATCAAGAAATATTAATAATAAGTTGATTATAACTTACCCCTTTTGCTTTTCCTCCATGGGTATGCAAAATACCATTGATAAAGATCCCAATCAATAGAATCAGCCGCCACATCTTTAATCCAATTGCAACTCCATATGAAACGCTATGAAAACAAGAAGTCACCGTTTTCATCCATACATTACATAATAAATACAATTCAAATACTAGGGTGCCAATTCCCGAGTTTATTTGATAGAGAAAAACGGCAAGAATAAATCATTTTCTAAAATAATCTATTGTAGTAACAGTAAATTTAGTAAACCTGAAGAACGCTGTGGCTGAGTGGTTAAAATCCTCAACTTCGCTTCTGGAGGTCGCGGGTTCAAGTCTAATCAATTTCTTTTAAATTAATATATAGTCGATTCTGCTTAAGGCTCCATAATAAGCGTTCAAAATGGTTTGAAATGGAGATGTGTAAATATGAATGTAAAAGGGAAAGCTCTAATTTGAAAACAAAAAAAACATAATAATTAAGCGAAAATTCTGAAAATATTTATTAAAACACTCGTTTAAAATAGGACAAAAATCTCTGAACAAATGCATAAGTTGCATTTAAAAAAAATTCTTGCCTGTTAAAAAACATGTTACCCGCTTGGACCCATTAGCTTGAAAACAAGCTACCTATAACACGGCCAGACATATGTAACATAACGTTCAGGCGTACCTGAACCCGAGTTATTTTAATAACAGAACAAAATGGGTTTTTAACAATTTTCAATGTATAATTTGCTTTTTTTTTACATGGAGGGAATTTTACATGATTACCATTTCGGCTCTACAAATGTGTAGATAATATCTTAAAAAACACATTTTTTTTTAAGGAGCTTAAAAACTTAAACAGCCTTACTTCCGTTAAACGGTGTGTATACTAATAACATATGATGCTTTTATATTGGCTGCATTCACCCTTGCTTGATTTGCGCATGCGTGGCGGCAAGCGGCAGCCATCTTTTTCATTAATTTGCTGCAAATTTCTTTTGAGTGTAGGATTTTACGCACAGCTGATTTAATGTTTGTGAACAGAATTTCCGTTGTAATGATCAAATCACTATGTTTAGTATGTTATTATAATTGAACATATTTTATATTACATGCATTATTTTAGTCAGTTTCAGTGCTTTCATAATGTCGTGTTATCACTTTAATTTTGTTTAAAAAAAATAGGTTATTTTGAATAAATTATTTTTTATCCGCATCAGTTTAAAACTTCCATAAAAGTAATGTTATTTAATAACATAAAAAGCTTGTGCATGTGTAAATAAATACAAAATTCGAGTTATCAACGATTACATTGTTCAAAAATAAATTCAAAATGTTAGATTTTTCAGTTACTTCTCTTGGAACAATTGTTATAATTTTTAATTGTATGAATGAGTCAAAAATACGGTGACAGTTTCCTAGTAAATTCATATAAAAGGACTAGGTATATACTTTTAATTTTGAATTTTCAGAAAATTTTTCAGTTTACTTTTAATGCAATATGTTTACGGCAATATGTTTAATGCAATATGTTTATATCTTGAATTTTAAACACGAAAGTGTTTAAAAATTCAAAATATTGTTTCGTGAGAGCTCACCAGACAAAATCTAGCTTCCCAGTTACAAGGATGTGTGTCCTCTTAAACTATATTTGTATATTAACGAAATAGCAATAAACAGTCAATGTATTCATAAAGCATTAAGTCTTTTAATCAAACAGAATAATACTGAGATACTGACCAGTAGGTACTAATAATAAATACAGTATCACTGTATAGAATTACAGAAAGATTTTAAAATAACAAATCCCATTTTCTCAAATAGGTTCATGGTTTTAACCATCCTGAAGTTTGTTAATATGTGTTTGTTAACACATTAACTTTTCATTAACAATCAGTTATTCCACTAAAAAAAATTGAATATATACTTATACACTTAATATACTTCCTCGGCCAAATGGATAAAATTTCCTCTACAGAAAATTACTAGAATAGTCTTCTATTATTGGACCAAATCACGCATGCTGTGAAAAAAAAACTAGTAATAATTGCATGCCATAATTTTTGTTTGTTATAACAATGTATTGACATCCTGTATTAGAACATTTAATAAAACAAAGCATGAAAATTTGTTAAATTATTATTAAATTGATTTCATCGACAGATGGATGGACTATATTATTAAAACCTATTGTCATTTTTGTGTAAACATGCTTCACGTTTATAAAAATTTCGTGATTCCCAATCACGAAGAGTGACATGTACAAGTATTCCAAAATTAAAATGCAATTTTTTTTTTTGCGAAAACTTCTTTAGCACCCTTGTGATTTGAAACTCGATGAAACGTTTTGGGAGGCGGGTATGGGTACCGCCCCGGGAACCATTTATTCGATAACCAACACCTCTGCCACCCCAAGTGGTTCGCTATGTGACTTAGCCGGGGTGCCCGAGTTCACGGGGTGAGGTTTGTCCGGGTCTTAGTTGCAGATGCGTCTGCCCACCATCTGCATGGCAGGCTGGATCGGAAGAGAATAGTTGAGAGAGTCCATTTGACTTCTACAGCTATACTCTCTCGGAACATCGCCTTACACCCCCGTGGAAGGGATGGATTCATACGTCCGCCACTCCTGGACAAACTGACCCCCAGATTCCTTTACACCTCTAATACCCTTTTTCTTCAAAGAACTTCCTCTCCTTCCTTTCCTAAAAAGACCCTCCTCGCAGCATACACAAAGATGACATAGGCCCTGAGGGAAATTATTTTCCTGAGGGCCTCCTGTGTGGGCTAATGTAAAAAAAAAAACGAAAAAGTGACACCAAAAAGAGACCAACACATACATCTATAGGATTTAGCCTGCGAGAGAATGAGATAGAATAATCGATCTCTTCTTTGTGCGTTGCTTCGCAGCCTTCCCACTCTTGACTATTTTAATAATCTGAAGGTTTTACTTCTACTGCATGTGAACTGCACAATTGTATCTATCTTTTAAAACGTTTCTGGCTTTTACCCATCAAGGGTGTTCTAGGACATCATTTCAAATTATAGTGAGAGGAAAGGTGAATTTATACATTCATTAGCTGGTACCCGGCATGCGTTGCTATGCCATTTAATAAAGAAATTGTTTCTTCCTGCGTCTCCTTTCCTATTCATCCCGTTGACCTTCCGCGTCCCCTTCCCCTCTCGCGTTCCCACTCCTCCTACTCCACCTTCCCTCTCCTCACTCTACTCCCCCTCCCTTCCCCCGTCCCGCGAACCCCCCTCTCGGAGTCCGTTCCCCCCTCCCGTATTCACCCCCCCTCCCGCGGATCCCCCTTCCTAGTTCCACTCAACCTTCCCCCCCCACCCTCATACACCCCTCCCCCCCCTCTCCCGCCTCCCCTCAACCACCTCCACCGCACTCTCCTACCCTCCCCACACCCTCCCCCCTCCCCCTCCCACTTTTCGCATTCCACAAATTCATTCCCGGTACATTCAGTTTTCAAAGTGCTTGCATGCCACCTATTACAATTTTTTATACAAATTTCATAATTCCAGAGCTCAACAGTAGTTTTATACAAAATAACGAACAAAAAAATAATTATCCAATTTAGTGCAGTCTTTTGGCGATATACTTCCGAAGAATATATAAAGATGCTATATAGCGAAGTATTGCGGCGGAAGAACCGCTTGTGTAGTTTGCGCCCTTTGAATAATCAAAGTTTGCGCCATACAACGCTCATAGTACCTAGTCACCTCAACACCAAATCAGACCTGCACACAAATCACCCGAAAGGAATGTTTTTATTAGCTGGAGACTACAATACGAAGGGAAAAACCAGTTAGAACAAAATTTTCCAGAAGACGTGCCTTGGTAGACTTCCTTTCATTCACTCAACTACACCAATTCAATTCTGTAATCAATACAAACAAACGAATTCTTGATTTAACCATGACAAATATTTCAAAATGTAGTATAACCCATGTATAAAGATGCACATCACAGAGCATTAGACATAGAGTTATCACCTGTTACTGAACCGTCTCTCTCCAGCTCATTTAGAACAGTTAAAATGTTTCATCGAGGTGATTACGGTCAAATCACTGATGAATTATCCAAAATAAATTGGAAACTCGAATTTCAAAGTAAGGATACCGAAAGAGCCGTATTAGATTTTTACAATATCATAAATGATATTATTCGCAAATATATCTCCGAAAAAAATAATTAACAGTAATTTAGAAAGGTTTCCCCCCTGGTACACTTTACCACTTATTAAAATTGCAAAAGAGAAGTTAAAATATCACAAGAAATGGAAAAAATACAAGAACCTGGCTGACTACCAATCATTTTCAATACTTAGAAAACGTCAAAAGAAGATCTCGCTTGAATGTTACGAAAACTTCATTATGACGGCAGAAGATTCAATAAAAAAGTGCAGCAAACAGTTCTAGTAATTTGTTAAATCAAAACAATCCTCTTCAGATTTACCAAAGCAAATGTATTTTGGCGATATTTCCTGCACTGATGGACAATCCATATGCGACAATTTTAGTAATTATTTTAGATCAGTTTTTGTAGAAAATTCCAACTCTCGCCTCAATCTTATAAACTCTGAGAATGATGACGATAACTCTAATCTACATATACCTACACATTATTAACTTTAATCAATCATGTGACTTTGTTATTTTAAAAATCTTGATCCGAATAAAAGTGCGGGATCTGATTTAATTCCATCCATATTTTATGTAAAATGCCGGGACCAATTGGCTTATCCTCTCTCCGTGCTATTCAAAATGTCATTTGAAGAAGGCAACTTCCCCAACGTCTGGAAACAAGCAATCATTACACCAATCCATAAAAGTGGGGACAAAAATAACATCACTAACTACAGACCCATCTCCAAACTCCAAACTTGTCAGCAAGATCATGGAAAAAATAGTTATAAAAATAAAACACAAACACTTTGTATTTGACCACGAATTTATTATTGCATATATCGACCGGTTTCACTTCGACCAAGCTTCTTCAGGATATAAATAATAAATAAATGCTAAGACAGAGTTATGGCTAATATATAAGAGTGACAGAGGGAGAAAGAACAAAATTAGAGGGAGACAAAGTATTTGACATAGGTAAAGTGGATAATCAAGCAGTGGGAGGGAGACAACAATACAATAATCAATTACGTAATGTCAACATTAGAGTAAAATAACATTTACGCTGCTTAAGGCTCAGATAACCGCACGAAAAATTTCGATTTGGACCAGTCGTGATATTTAGTTTTAAAACGGCTTCATAGGAGGTGTATCGAATAGCGCAGATAATAATTAGCGTGCCTCATCAGAGACATCTATGAAAATGACAGCAAACTAAATATGAGTTGATATATCGTGGTTGTGTTCTCCGGGCGGTCTTCATGTTCAACGAAGATTCACAAACTGTGGAATGAATTAAATATTTTTTAAATTTTATAATAAAATGAAACTTAATATATTTAAAAAAAAAATCGAAATTAATGAAAGTTTTTCTTATTAGGTTATCTATACAGGGTGTCCGGGTGCAAAGTGCACAAACTTCAGAAGGAGATCCTACATGACGAATGAAGTAAAATACAACTTTTTTCGAAATTTAAATGTTTTTTTTCCCTTATAAAAATATTTTTTCATGGAAGAATATACCTTTTTCTATACAAACAATTCAATTTTTTACCCGAAAACTAGCTTAAAACGTTAGAATTTCGAAAAAAGTTATTTGATTTTATCTCTTTTACTTGAACTATCATGTAATGGGATGGTCCGATGCTCTGTGGGGAACCCGCTTGAACAGCGCGGGTGTAAACTGTGTGCCCTAAAGTTAAAACTTAGACTTACAGATTTCAATACTTCGTTTGTATGGAAACACTATGATATGAAAATCACCTTCTTGCGCGCTTTACCCCCGGACACCTTGTATAAAGAATATAATATATGTATATACATAAATTATCTACTTTTGAACATTTATATAAATTATATACGCTCATACATTTTTGATGCTTATCATATTTTATTTGTATAACGATGATAATTTATTCATATAAAAAAAATGAAATTTCGAAAAAAGTTGTTCATCTTTTTTACTTCTACCATCATGTAGAATCATCTTATAAAGTTTCTGCACTTTAACCCCGGATATCCTGTCCATTATTCTAATATGAGATATAGAAGATATTATTACAATCGAAGATATTACTCGTAACAAACTAACTAACCATCACTGAATCCCGGCGTGGCAAATAATGATTAATTTGTGTTTTCACAATTTATTATAAAAATAGTATATTTGTGGCACGTTCCAGAGTGAAAGATACTCTCAGTATCGCTCTGGTGTAAGACCACCATTCAGAATTCGTTGCTTGAAATGGCACTAGCCGTGTTTGGTGACCAGATCTGAATAGCCAGGTACTTCCCCACCTTCCTCTTCCCCATCTCCTTACCCTCTCCACTACCTTCAGCCTCACAACATACCCCAATTGGGGTCGCCATAGTCTCACTGGCTCCAGACGGGAGCAGCTGAGACTCTTGTGAGGTATTACTATAAAAAAATTATTTATATATTTAAAGTTTTTTTTTCATGTCAAAAGGTTTTGCACACTAGGTACAGCCGTGTACTTGTACTCCAACAGAATTCGTTTTTGTGATTATTTAAAAAGCTGGAGCATTATTTATGCACATTGGCGAGAAATGTAGTTTCTACTATTTTTAAGAGTTTAAGTTTTCAGAGTGCTGTCAATTTTATTTCGAATTCTTTTTGGTTATATTTTTAGATGTTATTTTAAGTTTTTCTATGTTTCATTATTTAATTTGTCAAAAATATTCATTTAACTATACACATGTAATAATTTATAGACGTCAGCAACAACAGGTGCATTAACGTGTTCATGTTCGGTAGAAAAGGCACCGAGGTTGATTCTAAAATTCATTCTACGAAAACCATCTATATTTCCAACTATACAGTTATTTAACTCCTTCAGGGTTCTTAGTTTAAATAAAATTTTCAAAAAAAACTCACTGTTACAAACACACAAAGATCAATTCAATACTATAACAACAATCACAAAAATAAGTAAACGATCACAATCACGTGGCAACATAGAAATTCCAAAATATAAAACAAGTGCTTCTCAACTCCATTATACTTATCAAGGTATAAAAAATTTTAATGCTCTCCTATATAAAATCAAATCTGAAGAAAATTATAAAGCCTTTAAATCACAAATCAAAATACTACTAGATCAACCCAACACTAATTATAAGTTTTAATTACATAGAGCGAATTTCTACGTTTATTTTTATTACATTGCACCTACTAGTAATAATTGATCAAGTGTTAATTATAATATTATGTACTTAAGTTTAAAATGAAATATTTAATTTCATCATTAATTTTACAAAAAAAATGTCTTTCTCTGTTTTAACATATCCTCTTAAAATATTTTACCAGCATTTCAAAGTATAATCAAAGATTATGGTCGCAAAATATTATTATGTACCTAGTCTTACAATATTATCGGGTAATTCCATTATAACTGAATCATATTTATGTACCTACTTACCACCTACCTACCTATTAATTGAAATGTAATAATATTTTTATTTTACTAGTACACCTATATCCTAACTTTTATATATCTATGTACCGTACATCTAACTGTTAAGTTAGTAAATTTCTATATTTGTTATCATTCCTATAAGTTTTATTTTATTTCTTACATCAAACAAAAACAAAGGTTTAATGTAATGACACGACCCCCCAATTTAAACACGAGAAATGTTTTTCTTTATTAAATTGAGTAATTTCATTAACAAAAAAAATACTTTATTGTAATTAGTTCCTTGTATTTTTCTTCTGTAAATCTGTCATATGTATGTATTTCAAATAATAAAAAAAATAATAAAATGACGAATGAAACTAAGTAAAATGACAACCTAGAAATAACGCTTGTTATTTGTTGGGACCATAATAAAGAATAAGACTGGGACCATTACATGAACCGCTAGGCCAATACAAACGAAAACGTAAATTGAATTTTATAAATGTATTTATAAATTTTATAAAAGTATATGTAAAAGTTACATTTTAATTAACCGTATTATTAATCTTTAAAAAATCATAATTCATAATCAAGATTTCTGATTCCCCACAGTTTAACAGTATATCAGCGGCGCAGAATATGCTGGCCGCACGCAAGTCGCAAGCCCCGACGGAAGAATAAAATCTGACTGCGAGAGCCAATATCGAGTTTGGTAAAAAATATGTATTCTACTCTACGACAAATCAGTTAAAAATCCGGGCATAGGTCCGCTATGCAAGCTCTCCTAGCGACTGGCGGATATTTGAAAGGCACATATGTTACACGCGCGTTAGACAGAGACGGCCTGTAATAATGATCTTCAGAATTAAAAAACGCAAGCGCCTGTTGTTAAAATATTTAATTAAACACGACTTACTTAAAAAAGTGCAAAAATCTCGCGATAATTGTCTTTAATTTTATTTAAAGAAACGCTGTGAATTTTTTCATACATATAACTTGTAAAATAACTGAAACAAACGTGTTTATAATAATTTTTGGAGTATACTTTGCGATTTTTTTCTATCGAGGGAATTTTTTATAATTTGCGTTTCGGCGCGATAAACCACTAGATATTATCTTCAAGAATAACATATATTTTTTTAAGAGCTCAAAATCTTCAAATGTTTAAGGGAGGTTTGCTAGAAATCGGTAGAAATTCGGAGAACCGTCTCTTAAATGGAAAAGGTTTCTCTGAGCTCGCAAACCACTTGATCTCAACAGATCACACATTTAATAAAATTTCAGGAACTCGCATCTTACATAAAAATAGTATAGGTATAAAACTAGATAACTTAGAAACTTTAGAAATTAGGAAATCTTTAAATACAAATATGTCAGAATACTTACTTAATAATCAAATTAACTTATCAAATCAAAAAAATACACCCTATAGTCCTATTTTTAACTTATTTCCCGCAATCCATCCTAACCCATGATATTATTTATGTGTTGTAGCGTGATTCATTATTAATATTATCATATATCGAAATATTGTCCTTTAGTTAATGTAAAATACAACAAACTTTTTAATATCTCATAGATTACAGTTAACTGTTGTTTGTTCATTTACTTGTGATTATGATGTGTATTGATGTTTCCCTCCCAGTAATTGATTATTGTATTGTTGTCTCCCTCCCACTGCTTGATTATCCACTTTACCTATGTCAAATACTTTGTCTCCCTCTAATTTTGTTCTTTCTCCCTCTGTCACTCTTATATATTAGCCATAACTCTGTCTTAGCATTTAGTTATTATTTATATCCTGAAGAAGCTTGGTCGAAGTGAAACCGGTCGATATATGCAATAATAAATTCGTGGTTAAATACAAAGTGTTTGTGTTTTATTTTTATAATATAATGTCTAACCACAAAGTAATTGCTTCCTATGAAAAAAAAAAAAAAAAAAAAAAAGTTCTTGATCAACCTTTTCCAGCAGTACAAACATTCATATCTGAAAATCAACACGGCTTTTTCAGAAAACGGTCGGTCGAGACAAACCTTCTGGAATACACAGATTTTATTTTAAATTCTGTGGGAAATAAAAATCAAATAGACTATCTATACGGATTTTTCAAAAACCTTTGATAAAATTAACATTGAACTGCTTCTGAAGAAGCTGTTAAAAATCGGGATTAATGGTGACCTTCTAAGATGGATCAAATCGTATATCACAAATAGAAGTCAAGCAGTTAGAGCTAAGGGTTTCTCCTCGCGTTTTTACAATATACCTTCAGGAATTCCACAAGGATCACATCTCGGACCTCTCTTGATTATTTTATATATTAATGATATAATGATATATGTAGGTAAATGTTTTAAAAATTCCAAATTCCAAATTTTTGCTGATGACACTAAAACTTACAAAAAAATCACTAATATTAATGACAGCCTTGAATTGCTTAGAGGATATTAATAAGTTTGGAATATACTGCGCGAACAACCAACTGTTCCTTAACCTGGAAAAATGTAACACAATATCGTTCACCAAAAGCAAGAACCCCCTAACATTCCCGTAGAAAATCAATAACGTAGACATAAAAAGATGTTGTGAAGTGAGGGACTTAGGAATAATAATGGACTCCGGAATGTCTTTCCGAACACATATAAATTCCATCTGTGACAGGGAATACAAACTTCTTGGATTAATCATAAGAGTGACTAAACCATTCAGGTCACCACATGTAATCAAAATACTGTATGTCTCTTTTGTCCGCTCAATATTAGAATTCGGATCAGTCATATGAAATCCCCAATACAAAGTTAATATTTTAAGGTTAGAAAGAATTCAAAAAAAGATACTGAAACACCTAAAATACTTAAATCCTTTCGAACATCAGAAAACCTAAAAGACTCATTAATATTCCATAATTTATCGACCTTAGAAGATAGAAGAAATATATCCGACCAGAAATTTTTATTCAAAATCATTAACAACGTTGTTGACAACAACTATCTTCTAGAATACATTAATTTCCACTGCCCAACAAGAAATACAAGGTCAAACCAATTATTCCACGTCCTGCACTCAAAACCAAATTACACACAACATTAATTTTTCCGAAGAATGTGCACAAAATACAATGAAATGTTTTACGAAGCCGATATTTTCCATTTGTTCTCAGGCCAATTTATTAAATTTATAACTGAAAAAATTAAAACCAATTGTTATTTGCGAACCCTCCACTCCTGCTGTATATTATTTTTTCATTATCGTTATGTTGTTTTTCCTTCTTTTTATAAAAATAATTACATTTGGATGATTTATATAGCGCCGTTTTTGTTGTTGTGAAAAATCCCCTCAAGGGCGCTGGCAAATGGCTAATCATTTATCCTTGAACATTTTCTAATGATGTGAAAATGTATTAATTTTATATAGGTTCACTGTTTAACTTCATCTTTTCTTTCCCACATGCTTTAATTTGTACTTTTTCATTTCTGTTGTATTCATTTTTTTTTTTCTACCACTTTATGTTTTCTTTAATGTTTTCTGTTTGTATACTATAATTTTTTTGCGGAAACTTCACTGGTTAATGCACCCATGTAATATGTAATTACCTTATAAATGTATAACTGTTTGTTTCCCTAATAAACTAAAATAAAAAATAAAAATAAAATAAAATAGTAAATTGTGGCTGCCGCGGTTTCCAGCGGCGGGAGAACCACTCGTGTAGTTTGCGCCTTAAAAACCAAAATCAGCTAAATCGGCCCAGCTGTTCTCGAGTTTTAGCGAGACAAACGAACACCATTGACATTTATATATATATATAAATTTAATTCAAATGGCCAAATTTTAAAATTTTATTGAAGATTGGAGTGGAGTTCAGACTTGAAAGAGATGAGATGTTGAATGGGGGAAAGGTAATTTTAAGATGATGTTTGATAGAAGAGAGGATATGTATTTATTTAGAGAGGGACAACCAAAGAATATGTGATCTAAAGTTCCCACTTCTAGACCACAAAATGTACAATCTGGTGAGTCAATGAAGTGTATTTTAAAAAGGCAAGAACAACGTCCAATTCTCTTTCGAATAATAGCTGGAGTGGTACAATCGTATCGTACCGTATGTTGAAAAAAAATATCATAAAAGTCAAGAGAGACTTACATTTTAACTCCAAATGATGTCGGGAATCACTGTTTAAGATGAGGACGCTCATGTAATTGACCCTTAATGGTGAGCGTCCATCTGCCCGCGCCGGTCGCAACGCACGCACGGCACGAAACGAATTTTTCTATATCTTAATAGAAAAATCCGGCCCGCACCAACCACCGGTATTTGCCGGTAGTGGACGCAGTGCTGTAATAATTCATATAAAAAAATCAGATATAAAAAATCCGTTGCGTGCCGTGCGTGCGTTGCGGCCGGCGCGGGTAGATGGACGCTCACCATTAAGGGTCAATTACATCCCTGTACACCCTGTATATCTGCTGGATTAAAAACTTAATAGACAAATAAATAAATTACATTAATAACACCCAAATAATAGCAAAATGACATCCATATTTTTCACTCCAAATATGCTCAGGAATAGCTGGTTGTGTAGAGCCTCTTACCTCTATCTCTATTGTTATATTATAAGTTTTTAAATTTGGCGTATTTTTAAGTTGGTCAAAATATTTCCGCTTTACAATAAAATGCAAATAAATGGAATATTTCTATTGAAAACTAAAAAGTGTTTTTTTAAAGGCGATGAAATACACTTTCAAATTTTACAATTCGAAATAAATTTAAAAAAAAATTGCATGGAAATATAAAGCGAAAAAAAATAAAAACACATACTTATTTTATTAGACAAATGTATTATAAATGTTATACCTCACTTTTTTGTCGATTCATATGAAAATAATTAATAAAAAAATCCCAAAATTTCAAAACTTTTTTTTTCAATATCCTATTCAAAACATTGGTTTCTTTAGCCACTGGAGCAATTATGGTCGAAAAATAGAACACATGTAATACATGTACTTTTTTGAAAATTTCACAAATCCGCCAACGACCTATGGTTTAACCTTATTATACTAAAAATAAACATTTTTTCTGAAAATTTAAAACATACATTTACTAGATAAAAGAACAATCTTAATTTTTGTGGAAAAGAGTCAATACGTCTAAACACTGATCTAAAAATGACATATTTCTGGTTTTCTCTGGTTATATGCTCTTAATAAGCAGGTTATTAGTTTATTACATACCTTTAAATTGTCATTTATTTGTGTTCTTACATCTTCTTTATTTTTTATTTAATATTTACAATGTTGTATTTTTGTAAATATCTAAGCCCACGGGTACAGAACCTAAAGTTTTTTCATTAAAATTTTAAGTTATGTGAAAATCTATTATTAGATTTTATGAATGTTATTATTTTTTTGTAATAGATGTAAATAATCTGTTGATTTTCCTAAATAAATAAAATAAAATCCCAATTTGGGGAACATTCCATTTCTGAAAGAAGTGTGGAACGGATAGGAGATGGTGGAAAGGAAGGTCATTAGAAGGGCAGTAAAGTATTCCCTGATCACATTTCTTCTCATATATTCTATTATAATTATATAATATGACTATTCAGAGTCGATATTAAAATGTAAGTTTTTGCACACGAATTTAGTGAGGGGTTTGAAAAATCCCGGCTTGATGGGATCCTCCATCGGCCTGGAGAACTCCACAGTGGCGATGTATTTCCCCACCAGGTCCTTGGTCAGCACCATCTTATTCAAGTCATTCTGTACACCATCTACATTGTATTCTTGCTGGGGGAAAAAAACACTCATTATTGTTACTTGTATTTAACATATTAAATATGCTATAAAATAACTTCGGGAAGCTTCACAGTTTTGGTATATTAATATGACATTTTTAAATATCCAACTAGTTATCCAGAAAACATCAACAGTTTTGACGGGCGCTTGAAGAACTGTAAATGGGAGAGAGAAGAAACACCCGAAGACCCTGAGAATCAGAGCACCAGAGGCGGGGCGAAAGGACGCCTATCCCACGCTCTCACACCTCAGGCCCATTCATGATGTTGGGAGATATTCAATTTATTTATTCATTTTATTTATTTATTTGGCTTTTATATGTAAGGTTAATTGTACAGGAGCATTATAACAAGTATATAATATCATAACAAGTACATAATACATAAAATAATAAACAGAGCATGAGAGACATAAGTAAGCACAATACAAGTAGGTATGAGTATTCGATAAGTAAGGAGTTCAACCAGCAGATTTGTATTTGTATCAGCAGATTCAGCAATAGAGAACTCCAGTCCATTTTTTTTATCTTTTTTAATAAATAATGACCTTCTAACTTAAATAGCTGCATATTTATTTTTATTTTTAGAGTGAGTTTTAATATTTAATATAGTTTTCAAAGTTTTGATTTTTCAAGATCCCTAGAAAACCACCATATCTATGGTTCATCGTGTGACGTCATCACGTCATCGATAGTTTTATTCACTTTCAACAGGTGCTGTCATTTTACTCATTTTATATTGAAAAATCGATGGACGAATGATTTTAGGTGTGAGAAGTCGAGGCGTTTTTTATTCAAGATTAACTGTTTTTAATATAGAAAAACATTAGGTAAAATGTCAACATCTCATCGCTACTGTTATTGTATTGTAGCAAAGTGCAATACAATAAAAATTAATGATCTTTTTCATTGCAAATACAAATGACATCGTAAGCCGTCGAATTTTGTGTTCAGGTGTGACTTTTTCTTTAACATTGTATGGTAAGCAAAATGACAGAATTGACACGACTTTAACCTCAAATAGGCCACATTTACTGTAGATTATCAAAAATCTTTTTTAACAGCTTACTACGACTTTTAAAAACCACTAATAAGATGATTTGAGGTACATTGTCCGTATTATATTTGAAAAACATTATCCTGGAAATATCAGATTGTTCGCAAATATAGCTCTTTTCCGTCATAATTTTAATTGTGAAGGCCTAAATAATGTTTCAATAAACACAACCAACTATTATATGTCTAAATCTCTATTAACAGTATTTAAATAAACCAAATAAAAAACATGAAATTTTATGTTTGTATGGCTCGCGCCATACTTCAAAACGCCATCACCAGGTGAATCTTACATCGTGACGTCACCATTCAGCAATACACAGCATACCAACTTGACGCTGTGTTTTAACGAGAATATTAAAAATGCAAATTTTAATATTTAAAAAAAACTGTACCTACGTTTAATATTATTAAAAAAGACTTATATTTTCAGAATCAGCGTTTATTGGTCTATATTCATAGATTCTCAACCTTTTTTTGCCCACCGCCCACTTTGAGAATATTAATTTTTCTAGCGCCCCCCAACTCGTGAATCTGATACAGCAATTAGGGGCCATTACACGTACACTTCCGACCGCGTGCCTCGACCCCCAGGCTAAAGCGGCATGCGACCATCCCGCCGAATCGCCGTGTCCGCCTGCAGGCCGACCCCTTGCGCTAAAAAGTCATCCCACTTCCGCGGGCAGGCCAAACCTTCAGTTCTGACCATAGATTATAGAAGCTCCATACAAATGTGCACTCACGAAGGTGGATGTCTATGGTGTTCGCCAAGCAGCCCGCCGAAACGCCGTGTCCGCCTGCCGGCCGAACAGGTACACTATTTTGGGTAAAAAAGTCGCTACAATTCCGCGGGCAGGCGAAATCGTTGAAAGGGTGACCTTGGGCGACCCTCGCGCGGAAGTGTACGTGTAAAGTGATTTTCAAGCGTTCGGAGCGAACTGTGGTGTGTCGCGGGACATGTCGTGCAGTTCAAAAGTTTTTGCTGCGGTTTTGACCATATCGATGATACCTATCACATGCTTGTCAGCTGTCACCTATCATGTTTTGACAGTTTTAGCGGCGGCGACAAATTATGAAATTATTTATACGAATGAAATTGTAAACCAGTATTTTAATAAAAAATTACCATATTATCATTGACGCTACAAGCATATTATAATTATTTTGATAATGTTTAAGGGTGAAGTTAGTTATTTTCATAAGTTAATTATTTTTCATATTATTTTCATTAGAACGATGCCAAAAAGTGAATTTACAATAAATTGTAAAAGAACTTAAGTGTACTTATTTTACAATGGATAGTAAATGTTTGGACGTACTTTGTGTGACAGAGAGTATGAATGCAGCATAACGATAGGCTCGTCATCTGGTCTGGGAGACCAGATACGGAGAGGGCTTGTCAGGGTGTTGCAGCGCTACCATAGCGCTACTGTCTCCCAGAATGGTGGTATATGATTGTGTAAGTCCGAGAATAATGTGGATCCGATTCAAAATTGGTTTGACAAGGGTGACTTAGACTGATGGCATTATTTAGCGTTGTTAACTGTGTTAGAGAGAGGTGCATAATTTATTAGTATTAAGATAAATAAAACATTTTTGTTACCTTATAAAACATATTTTTATTTACATACTACATTAAAAAAAACAGAAGAAATAAACTATAGCTGTAATAACTTATAAAATTAAAGGTTGTCTCGGTTATGCTAGGATTTAAAAAGTTGATATTTTTTATACTAACTCCACACAGGAGGCCCTGAAGAAAATAATTTCTAAATAATGCTGGGTGGAAGGTCTTTTTGAGGATAGGAAGGACTGAACATGGGTCTTAAAGAGACCCAAGTTGTAGGAAGAGGAAGCACAGATGCTGGCAAATCGTTCCACCACCGAGCTGTTGAACTCAAGAACAAATCCTAAAAATTACCCGTTCTTGTGTGATAAATGTCATGACCGGACAGTGGCTGAGTTGGCAATCCAACAAGCGTCCCACTCGGGCATCGCGTGTTTAATTCTTCGGCTGGCTAAGTCCTCCATCACGACCCAAGGAAAATTTTCGGCTGACTGTAGTGGTAGTAGGAGATTTTCAAACATTGTCAGGTTATTCGTAACTCGGGAATGTTTAACTTTAAAAAAAAAAAAGCATGTCAACCGTGTACATAAAATATAATCTATATTTTTTAAAAAGAAAGACAAACATTCCCGGGTTACAAATAACCCGACAATTTTGCTTATGTCGTGATGCAGGACTTGCCAGCCAAGGAATCGTACAATGGGACTCCTGGACGCGATGCCAACTTAGCCACTGGGTCGGTCACGACATTAGTCACATGAGGACGGGTCATTTGTATTTCTCGTTCTTGAGTTCAACAGCTCGTCGGTGGAACGATTTACAAGCCTCTGTATTTCCTCCCTACTACAAACTTGGGTCTCTTCAAGATTCAAAGCCAACTCAGTCACTGACCGGTCGCGGGAACATATGTTGGTGATGCACACAACTCAACAACTCAACTAGCACACTGTGATGATTGACACCTCTCATATAAAAATTATAATCTTTTACTATGACTGGAACAGCACTTTCAAATATGTGTGTATTAAAACCTCTAAAATCATGAAAAATTTACTTCTTTAATGGCCTATATGTCGTAATATAAAATACATAACGATCATCCAGTTGATTAGTCAGACAACTCCGAAAAATCAATATTTGAGTTGAGTATGCAGTTATTTGTAATACTCAGTTTACCCATAAACACCATCAAATCAATTATAATGCAGAAAAACTTGTGAATTAAACAAACTGTTGATGTTTTTTGGGTCACTAGTAGGATATTTCAAAATTTCATACTAATATACCGGGCCGTTATGCCTCCCGGGGTTATTTTGTATCATTTTTAGTATATAAAACACAGACAAGTGTAAATAATATTTGATTTATAGTGAACATTTAAATGTTCCTTTCCTCATTATCCCAAAACTTAGTATTTTGAGATATCTGATTAATCAACTGGACGATCAGTATCTGTTCTAGATATTTTATTCACATTTGGATTAAAAAAATTATAATCAGTTTGTTTGAGTATTTTGGGCTCAAATACAAATTTAAAATTTGTTTGAAAAAGGCTGGGCAGCCGTTCCTCTTAAATGGGAAAATCGCTTTCCGGCTACAAAAACATTAACTTATTTGTTTTCATTTAATTGAAAATACTTTTGGCAATGAAAATCTAAAATCATATCTGAACTAACGTGGTTTATCCTTTAAGATGATAAGGTTTGTCCTAGATGGCTCTAGTTTAATTATTTTAGGAAAAAACACTTTTTGCAACTTATGCTTAAAATATCAAGATGAATTAATTGTTTGCACATATAGCACCTCAACACAGGCGTGACCTAGTGAGGTTATAAACTGAATTGTTAACAAAAAATAAATATGTATGATATGAATAAATAGTTTTGTCCATAAACAAAATCGATTCTTTCAAGAAAGGCATACAAATATAACATTGGAATGAATCGCCGATACATTATTGTATATAAGGGTTGTTATTACATTGTTAGTTGGTTGATACATTATTGTATATTGTACGGGACAAGAAATTCAAAGCAAATTAGACTGCTGACAAGAAAAAAATCAAGCACCCAGAAATCTCTGATGTACCAGGCCGTCCAACTGTATAACAACATCCCGAATGAAATTGAAATTACTGAGATAGAAAATATAAATAAGTTTAAAAAATAATTACAAAAGTATGTCTACCTCAATTATTAATGTCTTTATTTATGTGTAATATTTAAAGAATGTTTATTTAATTATGTTTGCCAACCAATGTAAATGTTTATATCTTTATAAAATATTAGCACACACTAAGATGTGAGCTAACTTAAGATTAATAAATAAATAATCTGTACAAGTATTTATTCCTTTCTTGAAAGAATTGAGTTTGTTTATGGACAAAATTATTTATTTATATTCATATTGTATATGTAAACCATTAATTCCACTTAATATTTTAAAGTATAACTTGCAAAAAATGTTTTTCCTAAAAATAATGAAACTAGCGCCATCTGTTGTGAGAGTAGATTTTGAATTCTTGTTTCATTCGCCCTTTGCAAGGGATCATGAATTCATCCATATTATTGAGTTCTTTGGATTGATATTTTGCAAAATGTGGAAGGCATCATCTACCAGTAGACTCACTTTGAAGAGTTTTTGCATTATTATTTAAATGCAGGTTGGCTCGAGATTTGAGGAACCTGTTTTTTGACATTGCTTAACTTTAACATTGCTTATGTAAGGAATATTGAGGCACTTCTACCAATAGAGATGCACCTGTGCTAGTTTTATAATACCCATCATGATATGAAGGCAAAGAAATGTCTCTATTTCTTCAACTGAGGTGCATACGTTAATGACTCAACTTAGTCTGCTCTACCGTATTGTTAATTATATCATTGTCAAAAAAAAATCATTTTAAAATATCCAGCAGTAAAATTTTCAGACAGGTCAGAAAAGTTAAAATTGCAGGTTGTGTCTTGAGTATCAATGTAGCGCTGCCTCCAGTGAAGGTCTCGGTCCGTCATTGCCCTTGGCGGACGGATGAGGATGTTCATCAGTGGGGGTCTGCTGGCAACTCTTGGCCCCGTACTGGTTCTGTACCAGCTCGTTCAATCTGAAATTAAGTGTGGTCCTTGATAAATAACATATACACACATTATTCATTACACAGACTTTTGTAGATAATCTTTCAATAACTTGTTTATATTAACGGGACAATACACTTTTATTAGAAAGTTAATAATAATGAAGATAAAAAGCTGTTTAAAATGGGGCCCTCAGCATTGGTAAGCCACACAGTGAGGCCAACATTATTAAATTATAAAAATGTTAAATATTAATGCTTGAAGATACGACTTTGTACGCAGAGGACACTATATTTAAAACACTGGACATTGCATGATTTTATATTTGCTACCCCCTGTGCCAAAAAACTTCAGGCGGGCGAAAACCAGGAACCCGTTGGTGAAAATGGGAGTTGTTTTAAATCGATGTATCTAATTTTTTTTTCTGTAGTTTGTAACTGTACAAGTTTTGTCCAAAATTATAGCCTAATTCGTAATAGGGATCCAAAAACAGAAGTTTAAGTCAGTGTAGGGACATTTAGTGACCTTTTTGTGTATAAAAAATGTTTGTATTTTATTACTTCACAAAAAAATTGCTTTTCACTTTGGTACAAATTATTACAAAAAAACGAACAATTTGATCTCTAATGCCAAAGTGTAAGTTTCCTTGTGATAAAAATTATTCCACAAGGAGATAAGAAGATTTCCCCGTCTTGAATCACATATACATATATATTATATACATATTTATATGTTTTTACACATACATATAGTTGGAACCCTTACCAAGAAATTGGTGTACAATCTCTACATATAATAAATTAAAGTCCTCCGACTGTCTATCTGTCTGTCCGCGATAAACTCAAAAATGACTTAACGGATTTTCATGCGGTGTTCACCAATAGATAGAGTGATTCATGAGGAAGGTTTAGGTATATAATTTAAGTTTTTGTGTAAATTGGTTGAAATATATAAAGAAGAATGCCTGCTGGCAAGCGGGCGGTGTTGATTTGATTTGTATGCAAATGAACAGATGGCGGTGGTTATAAAGGTTGGGTAACCATCCAGTAGATGGCGTTGTATTTCATTAGCAACAGCAACGCGTGGCCGAGTCTGCTAGTATTCATATAAAAATACTTGACACCATTACCTTTCCAGGTATTCAAGTAGAACCGGCGTAAAATGTAGAACTATCCTTTCCACCTAAAGTGTTTCAATATAGTAATTATAGTTATATATTATTAAGTATATTCGTATTGTCGTATAAAATAATATGTGAAAATAATCATGTTTGCACATAATTTATTACACATTGTAGTTACAATGCTTAAAAAAATCATATATATTATTGCATACATAAATTATATCCAATATTGTAAATTTGAATGTAGTTTCTCTTATAAGTGTACTATGTATTATAAGTTCACACTTCTAAATACATAACTTCATCTATATTGTAAATTATATTGTGATTCCTCCATCTTGTTATTAGGTTTTTATCACTTTTCAATACCACTAACTTACCTACTAACTTATCTCATACTCTGTAAATCCAAATATATTATATGTTACCAGGTTAATTCGGTAAATCCGAATTCAATATATGCTACCAGGTTACTTTTTCTATGTACATTGTCACAAAAAAATGTATGTATATATATATATTTCTTCATTATACAACTTAGTTTCAGAGAAAATAGATTTTTTTTGTTATGTAATTACATATACATTTCTGAAGGAATAATGTGAACTAAACCTGTCAATTTGTCTGTCCTGGAACGGGAAACTTTCCTAGTTGGACAGGCAAAACTACCTAATATGTATTTTGTACTTTATTTTGTATCTATCAGTAATAAATAAATAAACAAAGTATAGCATAGAAAGTATCTACAGAACAACAATTTATAATTTTGCATACCGTCATCGACAGCAAGTCTTTCTTCAACAAATACGTCCACCCATTCCTCGTCGGCGGTGTCACGGTTTCGCAATTCAGAATTCTTTCTAATGTTCTTCATTTTCGTCTTTCAACTCCTTGGCAGAGATCAGCCGCAGAGTTAATCATATTCCACCTCCACCATGTAAGAGACATTTTCTGCAAACGATAATCAAATAAAATGTATGAATTACAGACAAATGTAAGTCTTCCTTCTCATCAAAGCACATAGTAATGGATAATTATATTATCTGGAGAAATAGTCGAAAAAATATTTTTAATTTTTGAACTGTCAGTTTTTTATTTTATTTGCTCTAATGACAAAAAAAAACATACGTTACCTTTTCGCTTTAATTATATTTTGCTTGTAAGTATGTACATTTTTCTAACAAAAAAAAGTAATGAAATAAAAATATAAAAACCTCATGACAGTCAATGACACATAAATAAACCAATCATCAATGACAGTTGACAGCGTTGACAGTTATCCTCGGACATGTCCTCGGAGAACTTGGAGGCCAAAGTAATGCAGTGTTGCCAACTCTCAAAAATAGGCACTGGAGCCTTCCTAAACTATTTTTTATCTAAAAAAAAATCAAAATGGATTTGAAATCAATTCCATAGCTTACCTGGATCCGGAGATATTTATGATGAGGGTAAGATCACCTGTTTCAACCTGTTTAAAAAACGCGCCTCACAGTCTACACTTTAGCTTCCTAGAGCCGTCCGAAGACCGAAGGGGGTGCGAAGCGTAATGAAATAGCGCTCCTGTAGAGGTATTGGCGCGTATTAAAGGTTGCACGGATACCGCGAAAATCGAGTTTTTCGGTCTTCCCCCAATTCCCGATTTACCCCAACTCACCCTATATAAAAAAAAAACAATACGATGTGCCGATAAATTGTATAACAGTAGAAAAAAAGGAAACTTAAAAAAATAAGGTAATTATAATCATACATACGGTGTGCCAGGTTTGGGCTAGAAGAAAAAAAAATCTGAAAAAGACACAAGTAATTTAAAAGAGACAAAAAAGAGTTAGCTGAAGAAAGGAAGATAAAACAGTACTTTAGATACAATACAATTTAAGCCCATTTAAAAAAAATATTTTGTTAATTTATATTTAATAAAGTTTTTAAACTTACAAAATGATGTTACTAAAATTTTTTCGATGCGGCACAACTTATAGGATTAATATAATAATACCAAATAAAATCTTAGTCAGCCTTTTGCCGTAAGCGAAAATGTTTACTAAAACACGGAAAGGCTATTGTTTTTTTTTTTACATGAGCTCCACACAGGAGGCCCTGAGGGAAATAATTTCCCTCAGGGCATATGTCATCTTTGGGGATGCTGTATGGAGGTTTTTTAAGGAAAGGAAGGAGAGGAGAGTTCTGGGAAGGAAAAGGATTTAAGGGGTGGGTAGGAATCTGGGGTTCAGTCTGTGCTGGTCATCCGTCTCCAAGACCTAAACAAACTCACTCCATGAACCCGGGCACCCCTTCTAAATCACCAAACGTAGCGAACCACTTGGGGTGACCTATGGCAGAGGTGTTGGTTATCCAATGAAAGTTCCAGGGGTTTTGACGTTACTTTATAATTTTTCTTAGTAAATTAAAACTAAAACATTGGATACGCCCGGGTTCAAGGGAGTAATTCGCATTTTATTAAAAAACGTCGGATTTTCCATCATTTACGTCAATTTATGGTCGGACTTTCGCAAAAAAAAAACAATATACAAACTTCAACTTAAATTTTCACGTCAATTAGCCTTTCTTTTACACACTGGAAGAAATAGAAAAAAAATCTCAATGTAAATCCATTTTATAATACAAAATACCGATGGTAAAGTAAGAATGATGTGTACTATAAACGACTAAATATAATATATAGTTTTTCGGGAACAACTTGCTAAGAGAACCATTTACCAATTTTAAAAGAATTGCGCCTTAACTACTCAGAAGATTATAAAAATTACTTACATACGAACTGGGAAATTTTCGATAGTTTACTTGCAATTTGCAATGGTCCATTAAAAATGACTAATACTGTTATGAGAAAATACATACTTATTATTAGAACAATAACATTTCACAGCCACATTGAAATTTCTTGCGACTGGTTGTAGGTACTTCCGAATAAAAAATAAAAAATTGTATCTGCATTAATTATACTAATTATTCTCGAAACGTGCAAAGCTATTTTAGAAGTTGATGATTAAACCTAGATGGTATTTTTTGCAAACAAATCCCGGTTTGAAAACATTTTTTTTAAAAGATGGAAAAAAAAAATTCCTTCACAGAACTCACTAGCTTGTTATATATAACTAGAAGGGATACCCGGCCTCGCCCAGGGAGTTATGTATAACTAGTTGAGTACCCGGCATCGCTCAGGGAGTTGATATGAGATTGAACTGAATTGCGAACCCTTTTTTTTTTGATTCTACGGATTCTTTCGTAATCCTCTAACTAGCTAGGGCTTTGCAATACCCTTCATGTTTCTAGCTACTAGTACTACGGCTCATTTGGCCTTTTTACTATTACCTTCTGAAGGTCGTATTTAATTGACTGAATTTAAGTTACAATTAGTGTCATCGTGAGGAAAAAGTCTTTACTGGGAAGCCTTTATGGATGGGTGGGGCGTGGGGCTACTCATAGGTAGGGGTATATAAAGCCAGACACATCGTGGGTTCGAATTGCGAACCCACGATGTGTCTGGCTTTATATACCCCTACCTATGAGTAGCCCCACGCCCCACCCATCCATAAAGGCTTCCAATAGTCCACAATGTTCCAGAACATTCGAGAGTGATCTTGAATGATCTGGATGTTCCCGAACGTTTCAGACTATTCCCGAATATTCCACAATATCAGAATGTTCCGGGATGTTCTGGAATGTTGTGGAATACTCTCGAATGTTCTGTACTATTCTAGAAATTTCTAGAGTGCGAAACTTCCAGCCCTTACATCTTCAAAAGCACGTCCTTCAGGTAAAAACGGGAACCTTCTTCGTGAATGGGGGTTAGGGGGCACCACACCGTATTACTCCTTTGATCGTACTGGGACTCGTTTCTGAGTTTTAGCGGCACGTACATTGTACATTATCTTGTATAATATATAGGTACTGATTATATGTATATTTGCCTTTTTTGTTTATTGGTAGGTTTATGTAATGTGACACCATTTCCCAAAAGTTTAAAAAAAAACATATTTCAGGGATAAGCAAACCACGTTTTACCATGTTTTTGAGGATAAAAAAATATTTTTAGAAAGACTTCATTGAAAATTTAAATAGGAAAATACTTATTAAAAAAACACCATACATATACTACATATATACATACCATATAGGTATATACATAACTTTTATTTTTTGTTTTATCAAGCTTAATTTACAGAATTCTATTTTCAATTAAATTTTAAGATTAAAATATAAATAACAATAATAATAAAAAAAATTACGGTACCTAGAGTAGGTACCTTATTAAAGTTACTTATATGGTTATATTCAAATCATTTTACTAATTTATTCATATCATTATTAAATAAAAAGACGTTGTGAACCCGTACACCCGTACTAAAGTTCAAAAACTACATTCCTGAATTCGGCACTTCACTCACGCGACCCATGCAAAAAAATCATATCCACTCAAAAGTAGATCATTTGGCGACCGCTAAAAAGATGCCTTGTTCGATATGGTTTTTTGAGAAAACCGTGGAGGTTTAAACGACCCAAAAAAACCACGCATCTGGTAACAATGAATGGTAGATAAATTAATTCTTGAATAAAATCAGTCGGCATTAGTATATTTATGGTCGGCAAACAGCCATAAACAAACAAAAAAAGTGAAAGACATCTCGCGCGACACCCGCTCCAACCCTTACGTGT
Organism: Limnephilus lunatus; assembly: GCA_917563855.2. Classification (NCBI taxonomy): domain Eukaryota; kingdom Metazoa; phylum Arthropoda; class Insecta; order Trichoptera; family Limnephilidae; genus Limnephilus; species Limnephilus lunatus. The sequence continues at coordinate 19,612,293 of OU830596.1, read as the reverse complement.
GTTGGCTCAACCGGGCCAAACGCTGATACGAACTGGCGGGTGACCCGAGCGTTTCGCCTGCGAGTCGGTCGCCTTTACACGCACGTTTCCGCCAACGATTCGGCGCGAACTGTAGCTAGACTCGCAGGCCAAACTCTACGTCTAATGGCCGCTATTGTCGTCACGATTATATTTACCACAACGGTGGTAGAGGGAGGGGAGGGGTGGGGGTAGGAGGGGAGTATATACACAAATTAAATTTCAAGATATGTGTCAATTTCAAAAAAATTGAAAGACATTGCTGGAGTCATCCGTTTTTATCGCTTTTTGCTGTTCGCTGATGATCTAAAATTAATTCTTCTAATAATGGGATGGGGCGAAATGGGATATAATAAAAATATTTTTTTAATAATTCCTTACACCATTACAAATTTGACTTTATTATATATAAGAAATAAGGTAAGAAATATGGAAATTTCAAAAAAAATCAGGCGGTGCTGAAGATTTCGTCAATGTGGAGAGACTATTTCAAGAATCAAAAGAATTTCCCTTTTGAATCTCTCCTCACTGAAGCCAAATATATCAATCTCGGAGGAGATTTGGTTCAGAAGCAATATACTCCTCCCTAACGGGAGAACAATTGGCAAGTTAGTCCTATAGGCAGGAAGATAGAATAATCCATGATGACGCTGTCTAAGTTAGTCATCTGGAACATAGAGACACACGCGCTCCAAAATGGCTGAGTTCTCAATATAGCCTCGTCTGAATAAGTGGATGGTGGCATACCCCTCTCTTCTGAGCTGCAGGGAGTGAAAATTCCCAGCATGCCCAGAAGAAAGTTCGTCAGGTGGAGCCATAGATAGTGGTCGTACTCTCTCATGTAGAGAAATCATAGAAACTTTTTTGAACCCTTTCAAACATAAGGGATCATCCCACCTTATGAGAATTCTAGATAAGCGAACCACTCTCCAGCCTATTGCGGACCAGGGAGAAGTATAAAATCTTCAGAGCACGGGTATCGCGAAAAACTCTGACGGTTATATGAGGACGAAATGTCAGCTTACTTTCATACATAATCCCAAGATTCTTTATATTTGAAACTCGTTTGAGATTATGACCGAGCATAGTGTACCTGTGGTAGGTGAGACTGGTATGCTCTGGTAAAAGTCAGAACTACGCATTTCAAGACATTGAAATGAAGCTGGTTTCGTTGACTCATCTGTTATCAACATCAGCTTGAAGGCGCTGGCAGTCCTCAATATTTCTTATTAGAAGAAATAAATAATTTTAGATCGTCAGCGAACAGCAAGAAGCGAGAAAAACGGAGGACTCCAGCAATGTCATTAATGAAAATAGTAAAGAGAAGAGGCCCTAGGATCGATCCTTAGGGAACCCCATAAAAAACGAGAAATTCAGCAGATTGGAAGATTCCGTGTGTGACAAATTGCTTTCTGTTCTTGAGGTAACTTTAAAAAAAACTTTAACATCCGAAGGGAAAAATCCAACTGGGCAAGTTTTATGAGTAAGATATCATGATGCATAGTATCAAAGTCTTTGGAGAAGTCGTTATACGAACAGTCTACTTGGTATCCACTATCTAGGGACCTAGCAACATAGTCGGTGAAAACCATCAGATTGGTTTCAGTGGATCTTCCTTTCCTGAAACTATGCTGTTCGGGTATAATGTAAGTGTCTATCTGAGGCATAAGGAATTTATGAATTAATTCTTTAAATAGTTTAGCTGTTAGCAGGAGCTGATAGTATGGCAACTGGTCTATAATTTTCGATTAACTATTTCAAACCTTTCTTAAAAATAGGACATATTTTTGGAAGCTTTCCATACTTCAGAAAAAGTTGAAGTACTAATAGCGAAGTTAATGATAAGACATATAATGGTGTTTTAAGGAACTCGGTGCACCCTTTAAAAAAAATAGGGGAACGAAGTCTGGTCCGATAGAGGGTGAGTTCTTCATGAGACTTATGGCTCTCATAAGGTCAGATTCCGTAAATATATCGAAATCAAAGTTTGAAGCTCCTCTGGTAGTAAATGTGGCCGTATTATTAATGTCTTGAAGTTGAGGGTCTTTATTGTAGACCGATTGAAAATGATCAGCAAATGCGTTAGCCACACTTAAGCCACGAAATTCTTGATAACCTTTTATAATGGTGTGTTAAAGACTACCATCCTTCAGAAGGGATTTTATATAGTGCCAAAACATCTTGGGATCATGAGGGATGTTTTCCTCGATTTCAGACACGTAGGCTCGATTGGCCACTCGAAACTCGCGCCTAACTAACGCTCGGTAAGAATTAAACAGATCGTATTTACTCTGAAGGCCTCCAGTTTTCCAACGCTTATGAAGGGCGTGTTTGATCTCTATATTCGAGATGACTTCTCTCAAGAACCACTTCTCAGATACTTGCGACCACCACCGCTTGTCGTTAGCAAACGTAGCGCACTAGTTTCCTCGTTAATATCAATTAGGATAAACTTGTAAATCATTTTAATAATTTTTTTTTAAAATAACGGCGCGCAGCGAAAAAGACGTACATCCTGCCGGCGAACTACCTGGAGCACTGAAGGGGTTAGAAGGGTTTCTCTGGGTCTTTTACCGCCCCCCTGAATGTCTGAAACGCCCCCCAATTTGATCTTGGTCTTCCACCGCCCCCCTGAAGGTCTGAAACGCCCCCGAGGGGGCGTTATCGCCCACGTTGAGAACCTATGGTCTAGGGGCCCCGACATGTTTAATCTGGCCCTGACTATGACCCTACCTAGGGATTGGTTTATAAATAGCCCCCTTCCATTTTATTTTTATTTTTATGAACGATGAAAATTTACCATAAAAAATCTAAAATAAAATTCATTATGTTCCGTATTATCCATACGACATATTATATGCAATTTCCTAGGGGCCCCGCATCGGGTAGGGACCCCTAAGATAAAAGGGCCCCAAGACGTGCATTGCCTAGGGGCCCCGACATGTTTAAGCCGGCCCTGGCAGGGCCCTATTGTCCATGAGGTATTGTAGGCCACTGCCTAGGGGCCCCGCATCGGCTAGGGGCCCCGAAACGTGCATTGCCTAGGGGCCCAGATATGGCAATGCCGACGCCTTTGCTTCGAAAGGCAACTTTTACGATGCGTGCCGATGACGTCATTCGGAATGCCGGTCAGGTGGACGCTCCTTATTCCGCCATTTGCATTTGACGATCGTCCTGTCCACACGCGTTGTTTAGCATCATGGAAGTGGCTTCGGCAATCCGATTGCTGGTAGTTGCGGCGGCAAATGCGATCGCTGCCGATCAGGTGGACGCATTGTGAAAAATTCATCCGTTTGATGCGATGCGTACGATGCCGAAAGGTGGACGCTTAGCTTTAGACCGCGGTTTTACTCGCTCGTCGATAGGGCCTTTAGTGATGTGTTTGACACCTATACTATCAAATCGTTAGAATCGAGACGCAAAATACAAAGGACAGTTTAGTGCAGTAAGTAAATTATGCAGCAACCGCAAAAGGGACTACTCTTACCAAATGTTCAGTTTATATAAATAAGTCAAATCTTTTTCCACGAAATCTGGGATAATATATAGGTAACTGAAAACTGCGCTTTTTGTGGTTTCGTCCCGAATGGTGTTATTACTTTCAAAATTCTCTAACTGTAATCAATGCTAGCTACCCTGTTCCGCCCCGAGTTCCCCTACAATCTACGCTTTGTATATTTACTCAACGCATTCATGTTTCTGCAATAAGTGCCTTAGATAAATATGGCTGGGAAGACACATACAATTCAGTGAGTGCAACGCAGTCACGGAGGTTGGAACAGTTGTTATCAATAATTTAAAAATATAACAAGTTCTAATAATTAAAGTGAGTATAATTAATTAAAGGCAACATTAGCGACACTTAATCGAAAATCTGAAACATAAAATCAGAAAAGATACGGTCACTTCTAAAAAGATCACTCCTGGATATGACCTATCTTTTTCTGATTTTTCTATTTCAGATATTCGATCGAATGTCGCCAATATTGTCTTCATTAATTAAATATTACAGTTTGATTTTAAGTTTAAGTTCTTTAAGTTAAAAATAATTGAGTGTAATTAGTTCTGAGATTAAATTTATATTTTTGTTTAATTTAAGTTTGACAGAAAAAAAAATTCTCATCGAGTATCACCCATCCCCCATTACGCCGGATTAAATGTATAATAATTATTTCTATGTTTATTATAAGTACCTTCGTATTATATACAGACAACCCGGGTTAGGTTATTGCGTAATTTACGGAACAGCTGAATGTAAATGATGACTGAACATGAATGAGGGTCCACCGTCATTTAAATTTCTTTTACCCTAAAATTTTGGACTCGGACTCCCTGCAAGTCGGAATCGACCCCTGGGACTCCATGTAGACCACTTTGGGAACCTCTGAATTAGACAATCAATTTATTATCAATCCACTACTTTCTTAAACTAATTATAATTATTTTTCACAATATTTTCAGAAACCCCGAGATGTCATTCATATCAAGATATGTGATTGAACTAACTTTGGCGGCGATTTTAATATTAGTGTCAACTTTATACTATGTAACAAAGAACTTCAACTATTGGAAAGACAGAAAAATAGTTCATTTGCGACCAGTGCCAATCTTTGGAAATGTTCTACCAATTTTCACCGTCAAGAAATCCCTCGGACAATTCTTTGAATATTTACATATCCAATCGAGAAAACTCAACACAGATGTGTTGGGATTTTGGATTTTGAGAGAGCCATGCCTGTTTGTGAGTGATCCAGAACTTATAAAGAAAATTTTGGTGAAGGATTTTGATCATTTTTCCGACAGAGTTGTCAATAATAAGTCCAAGAATGACCCCATCGGGTGTTATTCTATGTTTGCAATGAAGGGCCCGCATTGGAAAAACATAAGGGTGCGACTGAATAAATCTTTTACTTCGACTAAACTCAAGCAGATGTCTGAGGTGATCATCAGGAATACGGACAATATGATGAAGTACATTGATGCGCAGAATGAAAGAACGGGTGAGTTACACGTATTTATTTATTGCTAGCAAATTCCCGGCATGCGTTGCAACTTGCAACCCTCCTTTTTCCCCCCTCCCGTGGACCCCTGCCCATCCTTAGTTCCCCATACCCCCTTCCCGAATTCGCCTCCCCTTCCGCCCCTTCCCACCCAGCCACTAAACAATATGAAGTAACATTTTCAAACAACTCGCGCGCCACCTAATGTAAAATTTTAATGCAATAACGCCAGATCTCACCAGTACATATAAAAATCTTCGCCGGCATGCCCACAACAACTCACCAAAGTTTCATCGCAATCGTATCGTATGGGGGCTCCATCGAAGCCAGAATTAAATTAGCCTCCCAAAAGCTAGGGCCGATTTTTTTTTCTTCCGAATTCCTTTTGGCGATAGTAAAAAAAAGTTGTCTTTGTATCTAAAACGTCTATAACGGAATAAGGTGCTTATTGAAAGCCAGAGAGTTATTTCGGACTGGAAACCTAACATTAAAAGTACCCACATTGAATTTTGATGCACAATCCTACTTTGATATGATATCTTGGCAAGATACCCCAATCACGTATCCTCCCATTTCGGAAGATCTAACGGAAGAAGAATTAAAAGTCTCAAACAAACTCTCATAACTTGTTGTACAATTCTAAGAAGTCAGTCATCGTCGCTTTTAAACACAATAAGGAGCCATTAAATATTCCTCCAATATATCTAGAAGGAAACGAACTGCTTGTGGCCGCACAGGTTAAGTATCTAGGACATATCCTAGCTGAAGACATGAAGGATGTAGAAGATATGGAACGACAAAGAAGAGCAATTAACATACGGGCCGGAATGCTCTCAAGGCGGTTCTACCACTGTAGCGATGACGTCAGAAAATTACTCTTCAAGACATACTGCACCGCCCTGTACACATCTGAACTGTGGACGCAATACCCAGCAGAGCAATGGGACAAACTGAGGGTGTGCTACAACAATGCATAATGGCAACTTATGCAAACTACCGAGGTTCTGCAGCGCCTCCACGATGTTCACCGAAGGGAGGGTGCACTCATTCCCAGCCTTACTTCGCCACCGACTAGCCAGCTTCTGGAGCAGGACACGGAAATCAACCAACATCATTGTCGTGGCTGCATCCGAGTGACTCAGTTCCCCACTAAATGAGCGATGGATGCAGATGATGAGGGACCTCCCTGATGGACGATAAATAAAAATAATAAAAAAAACTTTTTTATTTTAATTTCTGTTTAATTTAATTTAATTTTTTATTTTTTGGTAATTTTTTATTTTTGTTATTTATGTTCAAATTTTATTTTCGTTAGGTACCTACCTAATAATACCTGTATGTAATATGGCAGACTGGGATTGCACTACCCTCCCAGGCCTGCTGGAATAAAAACTAAAACAAAATAAAAGAACTTAACCTAACCTCAGAAGTCAGCTCCATTTTCATCAACTTTGTCAGGTTCCCCTGTAATACAAAATCTGTAGAACGTTGTGTAAAGATTATGACTGAAACATCTTTGAAAGTGAGTGTCAAGAATAACAGGGAAGGTTTTATTACTATTACCATGAACTCAAGGAAAAATATGCCAAAAATTGAAACAAAACGTGATTTTCAACCGGAATAATTGATCACATTTCATTATTCATGATTAATGTAATAATTAAGACTGTAATTTTTTATATTGTTAATGCTTTAATAGTAAATAATCTTTTATTGTTAATCTTGTAATTGTAACTCTTTCATTACTCTATTACTTGGGAATAATTCGAAAAAAACATTTTTTAGTCATTTTTCGATCGCTTCGGGGAACCTAAAAAAAAAAAAAAAAAAAAAAAAAAAAAAAAACTTTTTTCATTGATTATTAACATTAAAGACATAAGAAAACTTTTTATCACTAGCGCCCGAGGAAATAAGACAATTTTTTTCGCCATACAGTTGCGGCCCACACTACTGTACATGCCCGCAGATACTTTAATAGTACACAAATGCTGGCCCTGTATAAATTGCAAGTGCGCCCCACGGTTGAATTTGGCAGCCACTTCTGGTCTGGAGCTCCAAAATACCTGAAAAAACCTTCGACTCTGTGCAGAAACGGGCGGTCCGTTTGGTAGATTCTCCCATTTTAACAAACGGATTGCAATCTTCAGAACAAGGCGTCGCGTCGGGTGGGAAAGCTATCTTTGTTCTACCGGTATTTCAATGGAATATGCTCCGAGGAATAAGCGTCATTTATCCCCTCGGCACCGGTGCATCGTCGGAAAATACGCCAAACGTGCGCCCAACATATGTATAAGGCTGATATTTGTCACATGAGAACGAATCGCTTCTTCGCCTCGTTCTTGAGTTCAACAGTTCGGCTGTGGAACGGTTTGTCGGCCTCTGTGTTTCCTCATTCCTACAACATGGGTAAAGCATAAAGACCAATGTTCACTCTTCCTCTCCTCAAAAAAACCTTCCATACATCATTTGACATAGACTCTGAAAAAAGGAGGCCCTCGGGGAAGTTATTTTGTGGAGGTGTGGAGCTAATGTAAAAAAAAACTTAATATACACATATTTTTTTAATATTTCGTTCGTCATGCAAAATTATAGGCTTATTAAATGAACGATTTGAACTAACGAAGTTCTTAGAAATTATAAAAGTTGTGTACGAGATCCATTAAATATTGCACCTAAGACCCAATCAATTTATTCCGTTCGATCTTTGAGAAACGAAAGTGGTTGAAATATGAATAAAGACCTCATTAACTAATTAGCTCCCTTTTAGTATCAAAAAGTAGTATAATACTCCAGATTTTAAGTCCGGGTTAAATCTTTCCTAAATGAAAGACTAAAACCTTCCACACACTTTTCCACAAATGATTATCTGATAAATCCACGCAATGTAAGTGCACTATATGAGTATAATAAATACAAAACAATACAAGAACAATACGTCAATCCACCAGAAACATAATGGTAAAATAATTAACCGACTACAGATATTTTCGTATCAGACGGTCTAACTGGACCGATAAATCCTACTGATCCCTCAATATAAATATTTAAAAAATCTTTCGTAATCCTACATGTATTTAAAATAACTGACTTTTGCATTTTTATATATAAATTCTTTGACAAATCTAATACGCCCAAATTTTGAATGAGAGAGCTAGGTGTAATGCCAGTAGCCGAAATAACAAATGGTAATATTTGTATAGTCTGAGAATGCCAAATTCTTTTAATCTCATTTCCTAAATCTGTATATTTTCTTATTTTTTCAGAAACAGTTTTCTGAATATTACAGGAATTTGGAATAGCGACATCAATGATATAAGTTATTTTTTTAAGTTTTGTCATGCAAAACTATATCGGTTCTATTGTGACTAATTGGTCTGTTTATCAGAATAGTTTTATCTTAATAATTTTTTTTAAATTCATTTTATAAAAATGAATTTGGTTCATATTCATAATACGGTACATTACGACAGTCAATCAAGTTATGTTTAATTACCAAACTTTGGTGAATTATTTTTAAAACTTGATTGTGCCTAAATGTATACTCGGAAGGCGCTAATACAGAACATCCCGATATAATATGTTCTATAGTTTCCGGAAAAGCCAAACATTTTCTACATAAATCATCAATTTGATGTGTATCTTTGATGATATGCTTCCTGTATTTTTTAGTTTTAATGACTCTCTTGAATGGCAAGCATGAATCCTTCTATTTCTGCGCTCAACTCTCCGATACTCCACCATTTACTTCAATTATTTATTACCATGTATTTCAATTCAACATTGCCAGTTTATTAATATTTTTATGTAATTGATTAGCGTTTGACGTTTCGGGATAAATTCGTCATACGTAATTGATTAGCGTTTGACGCAACTTTCATAGAATGCACAAAAATCTTAGCTCTTATGTAGTCATCATTATTCGTCCAGGTCTTAACTTCTTGCTTCATCATTCGTCCAGGCCTTAAGTTCTTGTTCGCTTCGGAGAACCTTCCAAAGCTTGTCTTTCGAGGGTTGATTCTCTGTTTAGTAACACTTATATAAATGAAAAATAAAAAACGTGTTTATTTATTCGACTATTGTACCTAAGCAAATAAAATTGTGCCCGAAAAAGATAAAGTAAATTTTAAAGAAAATGATAAAGTTTTACACAATTCAAAACATAATTTTTTTACAGACCACTTTTATTTTACTCACACTACCGGTTTCAGAAGAACCCTTACTTCGTCAGGAGAATATTAAAACTATCCCACGATATAGAGTATTGACAGACATATTTTACTCTAATTTTAGGTGTTTTCGTGGGAGGTGAGCCAAGGGGAAGGGGTGAGTAATCCCGCAATTACGCGATATGGAATATTGACAGACATATAGTATATATATTTATCGTAGGTTAGTTAAAATATTCTCTTGGCAAAGGAAGGGTTCTTCCGAAACCGGTAATGTTGATAAAATAATATAGAAAGAAAAAAATATATAAAAAAATATGGTCCGTTTACATTACATTGATGGGAATAACCTTCAAAAGTTATAAAAAGAGAGTTGTTCTTATAAAAAATTAAATATCTTTTTTATAAAAGAAGGTTATACCGTTGATCGTTTGCAGATTTGTTAAAATTTTCAAACACAGTTGTACAATATTATTATCGAACAACACATATTTCAAATCATATAATCATACAGTAAAATAAATCAGAAAATTATCTAGGAAGGCTACTTTTCCGAATTTTAATTTCAATTTTTTTTTAAATACTTCAGTTTTTTTTATTTCTTTACGGACTTAGAAACTAATGTATTTCGTATTTTTTTCACACTTATTTTGAAATATGTCTTAAATTTTAAATGCAATAAAATCAATATTGAGTTTTTCATATAAAAAAATAAATATATTTTTAAAAAATCAGAGTAAAACCTTCAGAAAATAAAAGTAGATAAGAGTGGGGAGGCTATTATTAAATTGGGTGACGTTTGGTTAGCATGTCGTCACCTCATTTGGACAGGCTTCTAAATTTTTTTTTTTTTTTCAAAAATTACCTACCTTTGAATGCCAAAGCATTTCTTTTGCTCATTTCTACACCCAAAATACTTGTCTGTTTTGTATTTTCGTAGATACTCGTATATGGTATATGTATGACAAAGTTCAAACATCAAGCATTTTCACAGTGGCGTAGCGTGCCTTGGAGGGGCCCTGTATTAAAATTAGTTGGGGGGGGGACCAAATAAAGGGTAAAAATTTCTCACAAAAGAAACAAAAATTCTTGCATTTAATTAAAATAAATATTTATTGATTATAAGTTAACACTTCCTCCTAGAAATTTAGCTAGCCAAACAATTAAAATTAAATATACGCCTTTCTTGCCTTTTTTTCGGCAAATTGATTTATTAAATCATCTATAGCTGAAGACGATTTCAGTTTTTATAAAATGTCTGCCTCTATAGACAATAGTGACAAGTCTGATAGCCGTTCCTGTCAGTTTTAATTTTGAAAATCGTAACCCTATCCTCTACATTTAGACAAACCAATTCCATATTCTTTAATCTATTTAGAATTTCAGTTTTAAGTCCTTCTGCACTGCAATCGCATACTGCTATGAACCCCAAAAAGGACTCACAGACTTTGAATTCTTTGGGTACATTACCATCATTTTCTGTTATCGAGATGTATCGAAAAACTACAGAAAGTTGGTCAATTTTTGACAAGTCTTGTGTTGTATCCAAAATAATTGCTATAAATGGAGCTTTTTTAATTTCTAAAATAATATTATTCCTAACTGCGGTACCAAGCGAATTAATAATTTCATTTTGGATCGTAGGGTTAAATAATTTATTTCGTCTTTCGGTTTTAAAAGAAGTTCTTTTTATAACGGGATCTTAATTAGATAGTAAACGTAAGATTGACATAAAATTTCCAGAATCAGAATCATGGCCTCTTAAAGGTAGATAACATGGCGCTAAAGTAATTATAACACATTAATTATACGATGCAATACATCTCTCCAGATGTAATTTTACTATTGATTTCACTTTGCAATAAAGTATCGATGGTATTTCCTAGTAACTAACTATTATAAAATAGATATTATTATGGGATGCATTAATATGCTGCTGTGAGTTTTCATGGTCAAATATACATTGCGTAAAATTGCTTCTAACGGAAACACCGTTTACCCGTGCAGAGGAGTACGATTTGCTTTGACGATCTGCTAATAACCAACAGACGTGGCAATACGGCTTGTTTAAAACATTAGAATAACTTAGCCACGATCTTAGAATTTTTATGCCAGCCTTATTTAAATGCATCCCAATGGAACAAGTTAAAGGTTGCTTACAACAACGCATACCGTCAACTTTTCCGCCTACCGAGATACTGCAGTGCTACGGAAATGTTCCTGGAGGGACGAGTGCACACTTTCCGAGCACTTCTCCGCCACCGCATGGGAAGTTTATGGCGCAGACTACGCCAATCGAAGAATGCAATCATCACCGCCATGACTACCTGGTTGGAGTCCCCCCTGATGGCCCTCTGGAGACGGGAGACGATAAAATACCCTCCGTAAACAGCTGCATACTGTTTGTTTTTAAATTTATTTATTAACCCATTTTTTGTCTCAAAATATGGAATGTATTGCATTGCACTACCCCTGCATACATTCTGGAATAAACTTTTATTATTATTATTATTATTAAATATGAATAATGATAGGCCGAAAAACATCGCTTAGTTTCTGAATCATTTGGAAACGGTCCTTGTGGTTTAAATGGACCCAATTTAAAAATTATTTTTCGTTCGCATTCAGTTGGACTGTCACCAAAATTTCCTCTATCTGACGAAATTATTTTATGAAATTCTTCAGACTTCTTAGAATCATCGATTTGGGTTGCTTCTATTTCCGGATGGACAACTAATGGAGAATGTGTTTCAGAAGAATCAAAAAGTATAGTAAAGATTTTTTTTAACTATTCGAAACTAGAGGACTAAAACTAATGTTTAGATAAATTTTTAAAAAAAATGCGTTAAATAATCTACGATACGTAAGGTTACGAATATTTGGTAAATAATTCGGCATTTATATTTTTTTGTATGCGACATAACCTAAAAATCTTAAAGTGCTAAATTATCTATTCTTCCAGCATTATGAGAAAAATGGCTTTGAGAGTAATAATCAACGACTATATATTGTATTGTATTACAATGTAATAAATAACGTTTGAACCGGAATGAAATAAAACGCGTAAATATTGCTCTCCTTGGTTTGTCATTATAAACGGGGAATCCCGCAATAACCGATGTAGGATATAGCCAACTTTTGGGCGCACGCTTAAACCGGGAAAAAGAGATTGCTTTTTTTACTTTTGTCATTTCTGAAGTGAAAACTCTATAGGCAGTTTTTATATATTTTTTTTTACCAGTAAGTACGAGATTCAGTGATATTGTGGATAACATTTGACTAATTTTTGCTTACACACGTTAGGGCCCCCTGTAGACCGGGGGCCCCGTATCATTGATACGGCGGTAGCTACGCCCCTGCATTTTCAATAATAATTCATTTTACAAGGTTCAAACATCACTTACACTCTCTATTTTGTTTGTATTTGACAATTGTTCGCCGCACCCAGAATTTCTATCGATTTCTTACATATCTCCCTTAAACATTTGAAGTTTTTAAGCTCCTACAAAAAAATATTTGTTATTTTCGGAGATAATATCTAGAATCAAGACGCTTCCCACGCCAGTATTCTCCGAAAATTATAATAAACACGTTTTATTCACTTACTAGCTTTTGTCCCAGGCTTCGCACGTGCCACTAGATGCGCTGCTGTATCTTTTGTATCCAAATACAATTCTGCAAGCATCATTATATTGGATCCGGAGTCGTTCTATTGAGCTGGTTCGGTAGTGACACCATGTTTCACATTTATATAGGCTAGTGCTAAATGCATTGAACAATGTTTTTTTTTACATTGTTACTGCATTTGAAGAATCTTCTGGTAATCATATTAGACAGTATACTGATACTTCTCCGCTGTCGTTCAATATCACCGTCATCCGAGAGGTCTTCAGTAATAATGTGTCCCAAGTATTTTACATTCTTAGATGCATTTATGTTTTCCTCATTAAGTTTTACGGGGAGCATTTTCTTTGGATTTTTTCCGTGTGGAATGCGATTAGTTCCGTCTTCTTGGGGTTGTACGTCATGTTGTATTCATTAAAATATTCTTCACAGATTTTTAATAATATTCTCCTCTTAATCGACGTAGCTAGGATAATCTTTCAATATGTTTAATTAAAATACTTTACACACGATTCAACCTCAAAATTAGAAATTGGTAAATAGATAATGAGTGCATGTCTTTGCAAACTTTTGACACCTCATATCTCAGAACAAGGTGAAGTGAAGTTAGAACCTTATCAAATGAAGTGACGTGTAACAACAAGTAATAATTCGGTTATTTTACTATCGAGGGTCAAAGAGGACCGATTGCTTCACAAATATTATTATCTACTTATCTGCCTTGCTAAAAAAAGAAATAAATTTTATGTGTTTTGTTTAAATCGCATTTTTTTATTACCGACATGTCACTTTGTTGCATCATCCTAATTAAATCAGACAAAGTGATTTTTTTTTATTTAACTATCATATTTATATGAGGTTATCATAAAAAAGATTAATGTTCCGTTTGCTAAGGCGTAATGCCAAAATTTGGGATAAATATTTATCTACTAGGGCTGTCCGTAAAATAAGGTCTCTAAGGCGCTGCGGTCGCAAGGAATGATTTTACGCACAATCCTGTAGCCTGTTTTCCCCTTTTCAAATCCCCACCACGTTGCACCCTCTGTCTCGGCGTGGCAACCATTCGCGATGGAGCTTCCACTCGCCGCACCCGCCAGGTGTGAGTTACGCTCTGTAATTCGTTTTTAAACTTTGTATCGGCAAATCTGAATGATGCCATTGGGATTATTCCTTTATTCCTTTATATATAATAGTATAGTTTATCGGGGTCTCGTCCCCAGTCACAATTGAGTACAAAAATTCTTCGTCATCGACGTTGTAGAACTCAAGGAATCTGCGGGCTGCTTCAACCTGTTGTTGTTTGTAATCTTCGGTGAGCATTTTGGGACCCACCTTAGGCAAAATTTTTTGGTCTTCCAATTTTTTGTCAAAATCTTATCAATAGTGGTTTTACTGATATAAGGGATCATATTACAGAGCTCCCGAACCTCACCCGTCGATTTGCAATCATTGTTTTTTCCACTTTGGCAATTTTTTCCGTACACTTCAAATAGCTGAGAATGAATTTCTACCGGGATTTTTTTCTTCGCGCAAAAAATCTAATTAGGTATAGAGCGTAATTCACACCTAGCGGTTGCAGCAAGCGGAAGCTTCATCGCGAACGGCTGCCATGCCGAGATTAAGCGTCGCAGCAAGTGCAGCTTTGTGGGGATTTTGCGTAGGGAAACCAGGCCACATGCCAGTTTTTCCAGATCTCGCGTAAAATTGTTTCTCGCGACCACGGCAGCTTGGAGACCTTATTTTACGGACAGCCCTCGTAACTTCACACTTTTAATTGCACAGATTGTGAAAATTACACTGTATAAATTTTACAAGAAAAAACTACAATATTTACGTCGGGAGAGAAGCAAAATATGTTTCTAATTTTTTTTTTGTTTTTTATCCGTCGAACTCTATTTAATTTTATAAACAAAATGATTTAATAATCTTGTTATTAAATTCTGCGAGTATTCTAGTATTTTTGATTATTGGGACAGCTTTTTCGCATTACGAGGCCATTTTTAAACTTTAAAAAATAATTTAAAGGTCCAAAAAATTTTTATGTAAAAAATACATTTTTATTCTTCCAAGGTCCAAATGTTACCTTATAAAACGATTTATGACCGCCATTTTGGCTTTCTTTAGTATCTATGATTTGACGTTTGCGAAAGTTTCGTTTTAATCCAATTTCGACCGGTCAGTAGCTGAGTGGGCATCGCGTTTGGGTCCCACCCGGGTGTCGCGTGTTTGATTCCTTGGCTGGCTAAGTTCTCCATCACGACACAAGCAACATTTTCCTCTTAGTGTGGTGGTAGTAGGAGATTTTCAAAAATTGTTGCGTTATTCGTAACCCGAGAATGTTTGTCTGTCTTTAAAAAAAATAAATATTCTAAATACACATAAATGACTTAATTAACAGGAGGTAAGGCCCTAATAAATGGATTTTGAAATTTAAAATTTTAAAATGGAAAATGAAAACATTTTTATTTTTAATTCTTTGGGTTTTTATTTTTTTGGATATTGTAATTATTTGAAATTAAAAAAAAAAATATTTTGATCATTTTAATTTTTTGGATTTTAAAATTTTTTGTATTTTGAAATTTTACATAAGTAAGTACCCATCTAGTCTAGAAAATAAATGTATTTTCTGTAAAGTTCACTCTTACGTATTGTGTGCTCCCGGTGAATTATCAATGACGGCCGGCGTGGTCGTGCGGTAAGGCTCTTGACTCGCAAGTCGTGGGATCGAATTCCGGCGTGTCAATAAAATTTTATTTGATTAATTTGTGTTATTTCATTTTTTTTTTTTTTTTTTTAATTCCTTTATTTTTCCCATATTTTACAATTTATATTTACATATTTGAAAATCATAACAATAATGTGGGAACCCACTAAGGCGCAGCCTGTGCGTGGGTAATATATTTAAAAAAAGTTTTTTTTAGTACCTAGAAAAAAACAAACAGGGGTATATAAAGCAAAAACAAAAATTGTTTAAAACATTTTGTACAAAAAGTGTATACAATAGCGTACGGTTAAATAAGTGTAAGTGTAATTATTGATATACATTGTAATAATAGGTGTAAAGTTTGTGAGAAAAGTGATATAAAACTAAATAAATAGAGTTTTTAGAAACATAAAGTGAAATAAAACTAAATAAATAGAGTTTTTACATCTGTATGGTTTAGCCATAATTTTAACTCTTTTACGTAATGCGGAAGTTTTGTTGCAACTTGAATATGTTTTGGTAAACTATTGAAGGTACGAGGTCCAATAAAACTACTGTGAGTTTGCATTTGTTTTGTGTGTGTTTGGGGGGTATAGAATACATTATCATTTCTAATGTTGATTCTGTTTACATTTTTTTCGAATTTGTTTACGTTTTTAAAGATATATTTCATAGTTTGCAGTATAAATAGTTTACGGAGACTGAATAGTTTAGATTCTTTGTATAAAGCATCTGTCGAAAATGTTTTAATTCTATTATACATAACTTTGATAATATAATTTTGAGTTGTTTGTAAAGGTTTTATAAAAGTATCAAGGGCACCACCCCATCCTATTATTCCATACATGAGTGAAGATTGCACCATAGAATAATAAATCAATTTCAATTTTTCAATATTTATTTATTTATTTATTTATTTATTATTATTAACGCCGATTAAAGCGGCTTTTACAAAAATATTACAATTATTTTACATATGAATACAGAATATACATAGATAAAAAATATAAAAAAATATATAAATATAAAATACATAAAAAAGAACAATATAAATTGTAGTATCAACATAAAAACAACAACGAGTAGGTTATTATAAATACAATACAACATATTATAAATCCCTGACAATATGTATTAAGAAATTAATACTTTAAAACTGTATTTGATTATAATCAAGCTGAAAAGCGCTGACAGACAGTTTTGATTAAGTAGTGTTTGTATGAGGTTAAACTAGCAATGTTTATAGATTCATCCAAAACATATTTATTTCCAAGTACATGCAGGCGATTCATTATAGAATTGAGTTCAGCGTTAGATCCTGTATTGTTGCAATGATAAGTTAATTTGAAACGAACTGATCGACTAGGTACATGGAAACATATTAACGAAAGAAGTTCAGGGGAGTTCAACAGGTTGGTAACGATTTTAAATAAATAAAATAGGTCTGAACAAATTCTTCTTTCTTTTAATGTATCGAGTCCCAATAATTGTAACAGAGAGGGGTAATTAATGTTTTCGATGAATATTCCCAATTTAAAATTAATATAACGTAAAAATTTATGTTGGACTCGCTCAAGGGAATTCTCATGCACACTGTAGTAAGGATTCCAAATGGTGGAGTTAAATTCTAGTTGGCTTCTAACAAGTGAAGTGTAAAGTAATTTGACAGTTTTAAAATTTTTAAAATCCTTTGAAATCCGTAAGACAAATCCTAACATTTGCATTGCTTTACTGGTTATATTATTAATATGTTTAATGAATGTTAATTTAGTGTCAAAGGTTATACCAAGGTCCCTTATTTCATCAACAGATAATAAGATGTGATTATTGAGAAAGTAGGTAAACAACAAAGGGTTTTTTTTTCTGTGGAATCTCATAAGTTGACATTTTTTTACATTGAGAGTTAATTTGTTTATAAGACACCAATCATAAAAGCTATTAATATTAGATTGAAGTGTCAGACAGTCCTCGATATTATCAATAATTCTACATATCTTCATATCATCAGCGAACATTAGAATGAGAACACGGGTGAATATGTTTGATACATCATTAATGAATAAATTAAAAAGTAAAGGACCAAGATGAGAACCCTGGGGCACGCCACTGGTAGCTTCGAACGTGTAGGATAAGTGACCATTAATACAGACAATTAACAGACGCCTTAGTAAATAACTCTTAAACCAAGATAAAAGGTTTCCATTAATGCCGAGTTTCAAAAGTTTATTAATGAGGATTTTAAGACAGACCTTATCAAACGCCTTACTGAAGTCGGTGTATATAGAATCGACTTGTTGTTTGTTGGCAAGTGCATTAGAAATGAAATTTTCATATAATGTTAGGTTAGTCAAAGTTGATCTGCCGGAAATAAAGCCGTGTTGACAAGTTGCGATACAAGGGTTTACAAAGAAGCTGATTTTCTTAAGAATCAATTTTTCAAAAAGTTTAGGTATAGACGATTGAATACAGATAGGCCGATAATTTTCAACAAAGGATTTATCACCACTTTTATATACAGGAGTTAGGTAGCTAAGTTTCCATATTTGTGGAAAGTGTCCTGTAGAGAGAGACTTGTTAAACAGTATATTAAGGGGAACAGATAAACTTTGGACGCAATTCTTAAGTAAGATGGAAGGAATCTTATCAGGTCCCGAGCTTGTTTTGGGTTCAAGTGATTTAATACAGACTATAATGTCTTCAATATCGATGTGTATTTGCGATAAGTTTAAATTTATATCCGAATTGAAGTACGGAATTGAGTCATCAGGAATATCAGGTTCATACACGTCCTTAAAGTAATCAGCAAACATGTTAACAATTTCATAAATTTTACTGGAGCTGTTTTGTCCGTAACGTATATTACCGGAAATACCAGCATCGTTGTTTTTCATTGATTTTGTGTATTTCCAAAAGTATTTTACATCATGAAGTATCGTGTTCTCAACCGAATTAATGTAATTATTATAACATCTTTTTGTCATTTTTTTGCAATCTCTTCTAATATTGTTGAATACCATATAGTTGGGAATTGTTCTGTGTTCTTTATATTTTTTATGTGTTTCTTTTTTAACAACAATTAACTGAATTAATTCTTTGCTGAACCATATCGGATACTTTCGTACTTTATGATGAATTAGAGGAATTGTGTCGGAAATGATACTATTCAGTTGAGAGTAAAATAGTTCTACGCTATAGTTGAGATCACCTTCCTTGAGAACAGACCAATTTACTTTGTTAAGTGCTTGATTAATGTCCTGGTAATTAGCATTAATGAAATTACGACTACAATTTTTAATTAAGGGGGCACACTCTATTGTATTGGGTACTAGTATTGTAAGTGGAGGGTGGTGATTATCAATTGGGTCAAAGGATTCGGCTGACTCATAGACTTGTATATCCTTATCAGTAGAAAAAATTAAATCAAGAGTCCGATTACTGCAATTCGGCACATTGTTACATTGAAATAGACCTAAATAGTTAGACATGTCTAAGATTTCACTCTCGCACGCCGTTAATGGTAAGTAATCCAAATCATTAAATTTACAATTGGGTAGGTTATAATCACCGCAAATTATAATATTGTGATTAGGGTGGTTAGATTTGAGTAGCTCGACATCTTCGCAGTGATTTTTATACATTATTACATTAGAATTTGGTGGAATATATACACATCCGATGATAGTTTTTTTGGATTTATCGTTTAACATTACAAAAATTTGCTCAACATCATTGTTTTTGTTTTTTAATAATTTAGATGAAATTTTTTTATTAACTGCTATCAGGACGCCTCCTCCTCTTGATTTAGAGCTGGTGTTCCGATTTCGGTCAACTCGGTAGATACTGTGGTTAGGTAGACCGAGCTCCGCTGAGTATATCGATGGTTCCAGCCAGGTCTCAGAGAGTATGATGATGTCCTGTGTGATGGTGGGTGCATTAGTTCTAAAGTCACTGAGTTTAGTCCGAAGTCCCCTGACGTTCTGGTAGAAGATGTAACGTGGCACGGTTATAAGTTTTTTGGTATATTGGTTATAATTTTAGGTCTATCGTTGATATATTTAATAATTAAATTATTTTCTCCCTTGCTTTTTCGATCCTCCAGCTCCTTCCACAAGTTTTGTATTTCTTGCCGTTGAAGCATTGTTAAGTCATTCTTGGTCTTGATAGTTACACTTCCATACGGTATTCCTTTTTTCTGTAGAATAGTTCTGGCTTGATGTTTATCGGACAATTCAATACTTCTTTGAGTCTGTAAAATATGTATGTAAGATATCTCAATTTAGAAACGGTATTATTTATTTGTGAATGCCAATTTAAATTTGTATCAATACATATACCCAAATATTTTATCTTTTCAACTTTTACAATTTCAGAGCAAGATGAGCATATAACTTGATTACAGTTAGTATTATGAATTCTAATTTTAAGGTTATTGGGGGGTTTGTTTTTACTGTTTTTATAAAAAGGTAGGTAAAATGTTTTATTGTTGTTTAGGAAGAGTCTATTACTATTTAGCCATGATGAGACGTGTGCAATACATTTTGATGCATTTAAATAAGTTTCAAGCCAGGATTTTCCGTTTACAATTATTACTGTATCATCAGCATAAGATACAATATCACCAGGGATTACAAGATTACATAAATCATTTATATATATTAAAAACAGGATTGGGCCAAGCACAGTACCCTGTGGTACTCCATTTTTTATCCTCGTTTCAGTACTATAAAAATTCCCTATTTTTGTTTTTTGTTTTCTGTCTTTGAGATAGTTTGTGAGAATTTTTAGTGTATCTTTTTTGAAACCTATTCGATTAATTTTTTTTATAAGTATATTGTGGTTAACCGTATCAAAAGCTTTTCTTAAATCTAAAAATAAAGCTAGGCATTTTTTATTTTTATCAACAGATGTGTACAATTTTTTTGTCAAATCGAATATTGCATCTTCAGTGCTTAGGTTACTTCTGAAACCATATTGATTTTGGGACAGAATTTTGTTTTGTTCTAGGTGATTCATTACTCTATTTTTGATACATTTTTCAAATATTTTTGAGAGGTTTGAAACTAAGGAAATAGGTCGGTAATTGTCTAATATGTGCGTTTCTCCTGATTTGTGAATTGGAATGATGGTGGAGATTTTAAATTGTTCAGGGAAATGTCCCTCTTTTAGTGATATATTAAAAATATGTAGCAATGGAATTAAAATATTATGTTTTATTTTTTTTAGTGTGTTACCCGATAAACCATCAATTCCTGTAGAATTTGTTGACTAATTAATTCATTTAAATAAAATATAGTAGCTATATTTGCGGCACGTTCCAAAGTGGAAGATACTCTCGCAATTGAAACGTTGCTTGAAATGGCTTTAGCCTTGTTTAGTGACCAGATCTGAATACTCAGGGTACTTCCTCACCCTCCCTCCCCTCCCCACTACATTCAGCCTCACAACATACCCCAATTGGGGATGCCATAGTCTCACTGGCTCCAGATGGGAACAGTTGGGATTCTTGTGCGGTGTTCATATAAAAAAATATTAAAAACAATATTTTACAGCGCCCCTAGTAGTCATATTTCACAAAAGCGGTGCTATACAAAATTTTATTATTGAGCCTAAAATAATTTTGTAAAATATCATTTAAATGCGAGAAAAAAATTTCAGAACAAATAATTTTATTTAATATCATGTTTTGATTTTTAAAGGAAAAAAGTCCGTGCAAGTAAGTACCTACCTAGTACACGCGTAATGTTTTTTTTATTATTATTTAACAATGTTTAAAGAGAACGAAGCTTCATTCATAAACAAATAAAAATATTTAGGCTGGGTTGTTTAAAAAAAATATTAAACACCTTCAATTATTTCAAGTTAATTTTATCGTTCTGTGAAAGTTTTTCTCAAATTCTATTCAAGTTCTGTAATTATTTCAGTATTATGATGCAACTGGCTTCTAATGAAAAAACAAAAGAATCTGAATTGAACTTACACAGAACGTGAAAATTAACTTTAAAAAATTGTTAAATTATTCAATATCATTGAAACAATTTTACCTTAGTATTTCAATTAATTGTGTAGCTACCTATTCGTGTAGGTACCTGCGCATTTCCTTATAAAATTCCGTCAATCTTTTTGCTTTTTTCATCAAATTTGCAATACTATTGAAATAAGTACCTACCCTGTATGAATAACATTTTGATTTTAACTGGCTGTAAAATCTACACTTCTGAAGGAATCTCTAAGAACCTGTTTTTCGTGTTTTTTTTTTGAAAAGTCAGAGTTTTGGCAGTTTCTCCTGAAATATTTTACGTGTGATGCGTATGTAACGTTGATTGAAAAAGTTGCGGAAACTTTCCGTCTAAGATATTTTTCAAAAACATTGTAGCCAGGCTCCGTTTTTCGGCCGCAAAACTGTTTCCGTAAAACAACTGGGAATTTATATGATATATGTAAATCCTAATTATACAATTGTAAATGTTCTCTATAATGACTTGGAAAGAATCTCCTACTTGTGATATCACTAAAGAAACCACTCATCCACTCTGAATGCAAGTTTTAATGTTCCTCAAAATGACCTTGAAAAAAACACATCTTTGCGATTCTTTCAAAGGCATATAGAAACCATCGCTTCGTTCAGAAAACAAATTTAATGTTCTTAATAGTTATTTCGATTAATATTTGTTAAAAATATTCTGAACTAAATATACAATTTGGCTGTCCTAAAACGGGTATCCTTCCCAGTTGGACAGACAAAGTATCACTTTGTAATAGTTTGTAATGTATTTAATATATAAATAAATAAATAAATAAAAAATAAAAATAAAAAAAACTATGGAAAACTCTGTGAAGTCTGTTTTATTAGGCTAATATCAGATCTGACATTTCAGATCCTGATCTACCTCAAAGGTCTCGAACTCGTTGTCTAGCCAAAATGGTCCTTGAAACGTTCCAAACTCGAGGGAGCGATGGTCGATTATTGCCTGCGAGCCTGGGAAGCAAAGGACGTAAGCGTCTTTTTTTAAGCGAAAATACGCCGTAAGGTCGTACGGAAAGCGGGGGAGAAGAGTCGATTATGGCATCATCAAAACGCGATTTTTGGAACGGCCGTTTGTATGACATCGTTGTCCTGTCCGGCCAAATTGATGTCTATGGTCGGTGAAACTGGATACGCAGAGTGGTAGATTTTTGCCTATTTTTAAGCAAAAACAAAGGAAAAGTAAACAATACTACATGTATCGATAATCAGCTTTTGACAACATAGGTACTATTTTTGTTTTTAAAACTCAGTAAAGAGTTTATTAATATGTTTTCTAAAATTTCAATTTAATTAAGTATGTATCCAACTTAATCTCGAGAGAAGAAACTATGCAAGTGGAGGCAAAACGTGATAAGTTACAAATCTGCATTTTATATCTTAAAAATGAACCTGGAGACGTTTTGTCCCTGCAAACGTATTCCCCAAATTTCTCTTTGGATTATTTATTGCAGATACGTTTTAATACAATATAGATATCGACCACTGGCGTGTCTATACGTTTGGCTTTTTTTGACAAGTTAATTCTTATAGAAGTTAGGACTCTACAAAAATCGTTAAAATTGTTCCGTTTTAAACGCTATAAACAGACGTTCGGTGTAGGTACAAACTAAAAATGTATTAAAAAAAAGCTTAACGTATTTCTTCTAATACAGTTAGTAACAAAAAAATGAAAATTTTAAAATCGGTTAGGTTTTGGAGGAGAAAAATCGGGAACACAAAACCTCGATTTTCATGATTTTTTTTTATTTAATGACAATATAAGATAAAGTAAAATTACAAAATAAGTAAAGATTTTATTTAGGTATTATCAGCCTGAGCTGCAGTAGAACCTTTTGCGCAGTATTTAGGGGAGTAAGAGCGACATTGACACCAACAGTTTAATAAAATACCTATTATTCAAATTCCTAAAACTTAAATTAGTCAAAAGTGCAATATACCTATATGTCTTCATTCTTAAATCTTGGGGCGCAAATTACTGAAAGAATATTAAAAATATCGTTGATTCGGATTTTTCATGAATGATCTTTTTCATGAATGAAATTTAATTTTTCCCTTCCAAGTCCAGCAGTCATTTAGCTAAAAAATGGCAAATTCCTTGCAAAGGGTCGAGTAGTTTTGATTTACCATTTGGGTTGCCACCAAGTCCAGCAGTCATTTAGCTAAAAAAATGGCAAATTCCTTGCAAAGGGTCGAGTAGTTTTGATTTGCCATTTGGGTTGCCACCAAGTTTTCGACCTCGGCTAATCTCCGCGACAAGTATCTACATTAAATTAGCAATAATTTGAGTACAGGATGACCTTCTCGTGCCATGTCCGTTCAACGGACGGACGTTGGCTATCGTGTTGGCTATGCGGACTTTGTTTACTGCGGCCCGGAACAGCTCTATCTACAGTAGACTGGCCAAACCACTGTCTCAGGTTTTTCAGCCATGATGTTCTCCTTCTTCCAGCTTTCCCTGCATTTTGAGATGCAAGATCTCGTACTTATGTCTCAAAACATGTCCTAGATATTGAAGTTTTCGGATTTTTATTGTTTTAATACCTTATTTTTCTGTATTCATTCGAACCATAACATCTTCATTCGTAATTCTGTCCATTCAGCTTATTTTGAGTATTCTTCTGTAGATCCACATCTCGAATGCCTCAAGTCACCTTATCGGCGTCCATGTTTCCATTCCATTGCAATTAAAGATGATGACCTGCGGGATGTTATTTATTGGTTTATTTAATTTCATTTACAAAATTAGTGTGTAATGTTCTTCGCGCTAGGAGTTCACCTGTGTTTTGGAGGACATTTTACAAGTTTAAGTTAGTATAAACAATTTAAAAACAAGTTTTTAAGCAAGTTCCAAGACAAAAAATGTTGTAAAATAGTTTGAAGAAAAAATACAATATTGAAACACTCTTTTTTATTAATGCGGGTCAGTAAGAGTCTTTCAATTTGGGAAGCAGGTATGAGTACCGCCGCCCCGAGAACCATTTATCGGATAACCAACACCCTGCCATAGGTCACCCGAAGTGGTTCGTTACGTTTGGCGACTTAACAGGGTTATCGGGTTCATGGGGTGAGATTTTTCTAGGTCTTTGGTGGTCAATGCGTTTGCCCACCTGCTGCATGGCGGGCCGGATCGGCGGAGATTGGTTGAGGGAGATCTCATCTAGACCTCTCCAGAGAAATTTTTTCCTCAGGGTCTCCTGTGTGGAGCTAATATAAAAAGAATCAGAGTGGGCAATTCACACGCGTTAGAAGTGAAATCTTCAGAAAACTAGAGTAGATTTTAATTTAATTTTAATGCCGGCAACCCGGGCGTTTATTGTTTTAAATTATCGTTTAAAAACTAGTAAGTAACCCGCCTCACTAGACTATGTCTGCTCTGAGACGGGTACATGTACATATATTTACAGATGCTTGCACTTACACATATATATACACACATACATATATACATGCATACATATATGTACACATATATTTATACATACTCAAACATACACACAAATTCATACATACATATACATACGTATTCGCATACAGCACATAATCATACAGATACATATAAAAACATAAGTAAATACAATCAAAAAAGAATTAATGGAATTGACATAGTTTCATATTACATATTACGAAAATTCATTAGATACAATGTATGCAACTAAAACTATTAAAATTAAAACGAAATAATATAATCAAAGAGGAGTTGTTAGAATTTACATAGTTTCATAAAACCAAAAAACTTATTCGATATACAAAGTGATGCAAGAATCTAAAACTATACTACGAAGCACCGCACAAAGAGGAGACCGATTATAATTTCTCATTCTATCGCTGGCTAAATCCAACAGATGAAAGTACGTCTACGTACGTAAAAATATTGTAAACGGCGAAATTTGTTTTTTTTATTGTTAAACCGGTAGTTCATTAGATACAGCCTTACTAAAAAACCCCGTGAACATTTTATTCAATTGACAGGCGGCCGCGGATATGAAAACATTACTTATTAGCGCCCTCGAGGTGATTTTTCACAAAAACGGCGCTCTACATATTGTCCCATTATTATTATTATTATTATAATTAAAAAATGTTCATAAAAAACATATATACACTGTTTAAATAGCCTGAGGGGGTAGTTTATCTGTTATGTAGGTACGACTGTTGTATTTATAATTTCTGAACGAAGTTTGGAATTTTTCCAACGTATTTTAAATGTCTTGTATATCTATTATTTTTAAAGATGTCGTAAAATCATATACTTTTATAGAAACTAGATAGAATTGCCTTTTAGATTTTTGTATCTGAAATATACGATCGTGTTTGAAAATTGCAGTATTTTACATTCAATACGATTACGTTTAAACTTTTTTGAGTTATTGTGTGCACGCCCGCGAAGGTATCTTTCAAATATAATGGTGAGCTCTGGCATTATGAAATTTGCATACAAAAATACAATAGATAGCACGCGATAACTTGCAACAAATAAATAAATGAATACATGGTGTCTAAAGGTCATGCTAACGAAGTTACTGTTTGAAGGTTTCAAAGAACTCGATCCAAAAGACTTCTGCGGCCGTTACACCGCAGACAACCTGGTGGGAACTTCTTTGGGGCTGGCCGGCCAGTGCCTGACGCAGCTACCCGGGGGCCCGGAGCCCGCGGGGGCAGAGCACCCTGAAGACGAGAGAGTGCCGAGGTTCCAGGAAATAGGCGAGTCATTTTTAAAAAGGGATGTCTTTCGCTCAGCCGAGGTGGCATCGTTCTTCTTGTTTCCTGAGATGAATTATTGGTTTGGGTAAGTTTCAAGATGCGTTAAAAAAATGTCCCATACGTAAAATGTCACGCAGCCTCTCAAAATGTATTTTTCTTG
The DNA here is from genome assembly GCA_917563855.2 of Limnephilus lunatus. Classification (NCBI taxonomy): domain Eukaryota; kingdom Metazoa; phylum Arthropoda; class Insecta; order Trichoptera; family Limnephilidae; genus Limnephilus; species Limnephilus lunatus. The sequence goes on along the minus strand of OU830596.1, from coordinate 19,585,895 downwards.
ATTTTTTTTTAATTATTTTTTAACTCGTTATTTATTAGTTATTATTTAACAGTCTTAAACTGTTCGAAAATCCAGTCACTATGGCACCAATTAGAGATTTTTTTATAAAGGGCCCCCTTCTATTTTTTTATGGACAATGAAAATTTTCCATAAAAAATCGAAAATAAAATTCACTGGTGCGCAATTTTTTATTTTTTTAGATATCAAAATTCCTTTACGCGGTACCATAGTCACCAGATTTTCAAACAGTTTAAGACTTGGTGCATTCATATTGGATGTATAGTTTTAAATGTTGTCAATCAGGTTAAAAAAAAGTCTTAAAAAAGTTTAAAGAAAAACGCTTTTAAAGTTTTGCTAAAAGACAATTCAACATACAAAGTATTTCCAACGATTTCACATAAAATGCTGTAACTCCGTTAATTTTTCGAATTTCTTCAAAACATTTGGTGAGAGCATTTTTAACAAATGTATCTTTCAGAAAACGAAATTTAAAAAAATTACATGTAGGTCCCCCAGAACCAGGAGACGGGCCACCTCCACCCCCCACCCCCCCCCCCCCCCCCCCGTTTTTCCGCCATTGGAAAAGGGGCCTCGACACGTGCATTGCCTAGGGGCCCCGATATGGTTAATCCGGCCCTAAGTATAGTGCATTAACTTCGGGGGGTTCTTTTTCCGAAATTCCTACATTTTTTCCCCATACAAAAAGACGTACGTACTAAAAATCCTTAGTGTGAGGTACGATCTTACTTGCTGAGAGGCCTACCGGGCACGATTGTGGCAACAGTGCATGGTTGTGATTGACCCGTATCGTAACAGCGGAAAATAATAAATAATTTTTATTTTTAACTTTATGAGTAAAACCTCAAATTGTAACATTTAATTAAATGAAGACAATGTAAGCGAAACTCAATCGAAAATCCGGAAACAGAAAAATCAGAAAAAGGTATTGGCACCTCTGGGACTCGAACCCAGGACCTCTCGCCCGAGTCCCAGAGGTGCCAATACCTTTTTCTGATTTTTCTGTTTCCAGATTTTCGATTGAGTTTCGCTTACATTGTCTTCATTTAATGAAAATAATAAAGCTAGCCGCACACGCCGGTTTTATCTTTTTACCACAATACTACAATTGAAAGTTGGAATTTCGAAAAAAGTTATTTTTCTTTTTTACTTAAATATTATGTGGAATCACCTCCCGAAGTTAATGCACTTTACCCCCGGACACCCTGTATAAAATTGTAATAATTGCAGAGGAACATATAGATCGATGAAATTTTAATTGCTGTAAAGGACAAAATTTTAATTGTTTAGGAGAGCGAAAAGAAAGCTTTTCTAATAAAAAATCATATTTCATTACTATCCTTTGTAAAGGCAGCCATAGGCCTACACAACATGAAATATGACGCTTACGTAAGTCGCCTACGTAAGCACCTTATGTCCAAATTGCCAATGTAAACGACACAAAAAGTCACATACCAACCTTCTCACAACTTACTAAATCAGTTTGATAAGTTGAGGCGTTACCGTAAGAATTTGTACCAAAATGCGCTGATGCAAACGAAAACCCTAGAGGTATCTTTTATTTTTCAGGTAGAAAAATCTTTCTGAAAATAAGCATCCTTCTATTAATTATATTATCGGTCCAACCCTTTCTGCTTATTTTTTTTTTACGTACCTATTTGAATTCGAAGTCGGTTGCTGTCATTGGGATAAAATTAAATGCAACGACCACACTGAAGCCAACCTTCCAACTCCGAACTTAGTTCGGAAGGTAAGCCGATCGTGTGGTGGCTGCGGCCAACCCTCCATCTCCGAACTCCGAACTTCAACATGGCGGACGTCGAAAAGCTGATTCAACGCTGTATCTTATCAGGTGCCTACAATAAGGAAGTTGAGTGAAAAATATTTTGACTTATAAAAAATATGTTCATGTAGATCAAAAAATATCGATTCTAAATATATAAATATATTTCTGTATTGTTATTCTTAGAATTAATTAAACCTTCTTAAAAATCCATCAAAAAGCTACGAACTAAAAACGCTTCATGAATGGTCGAAAGAATTCTGACGTCATTGGAACCTCAGTTTGTATAAAGAGCGGATCACCGAAATGTCTACGGTGCATCTCTTTCTATTACACGAGAGATGGTTTGTGTATGATGAGAGAGGTGTATAGGCCAAACGTCGACTTATGGGCCAAACGGTTTTGCATTCTATCCCCTAAAAGTCTTTTTAAGTTTAGTAATGGGTGGTTTGGTATATTTAATGGTTTAGTAAACAAAGCTTATGTAATGCAAAATCTGTTTAAAAAACCACATACCATGTCAGAAATCGGATATATTCAAGGCCAGTCCGACTACCTACAAATCGTTGATTCTGACATGTTGATTTTATATTTAAAATAGATAATACTGACCACATAAGTGCTGAAATTTGTGGAGTTAAAGCTTCCAAGTAAATACATCAAATTATTAATTGTGTTCATTACAATAAGTATAATACATTTTTTCAGTATAAATAATAATCATTACGTATTCTCTACTCATCTGACATCTGATGTTTCGCCGTAAACCTCACTAGTTTTGTGCAAGTATATTAAATTTATTGATTGCGCAGAAAAGTCTCACAGTGAACTGCGCTGTAAACCGTTATCTTACTTTCGGTCTTTACTTTTTTGCGCGGCGGCCTGAATTGACGGGTGATACTTCAACCAACGGCGATCGGCCAGCGATGGTAATACCGTGTTTGTGAAGAGTTTTGGCGCGAGAAACAAAAATTCTACCTTTAAATATTAATTTAACCATGAAAACTTGATCAATTTTCTTTTTTTCAAATAACATCAATTCTGATAGACGGTTAACATTGATAAAAAAAATTACTGGAATTCCTTATTGAAGAATTTAAAAAATCTCCATACAAAATGCCCAAGCGACGGAGTTTTCTCAGTTCAAATGACGTCACACCCACACCCCGCTTCTTACCGCTCGGATCCGCTCGTTTTGGCGGGCTTAATAAAATTTAAACTTTGAGAATTAATTTTACTATGAAAACGAACTTTAAAAAAAAAAAAAAAAATGCCAGTATTTAAGTTTGAATGCGAACATTGATAAAAAAAAATAAAAAAAATGGACTCAACTTCCTTATTATTACGTAAAAGTATGTACGAGTATATGTCGCAGGCAAATCGTAACATCAGGAGGATCATGATACGCTTGAGGCACTTCACGATCTGCCGCCAGGCATTTCACGAAGTAGATAGGCACATCATGATCTGCCAGATTTTACGATCGGCCACCTACATATACACGACTTGTTTTAAAACAATTGTTATGCCACTCTCTCGAGTAATATTGTCATTAATTATACGCGGCACGCAGGTCTTAATCGCCTGCCATTCACTTAATCGGCTGCGGCAGGATGGTTCGTGTGAGTTGGCCGTCGCGATCGCCTCTTAGGCGATACCGGGCCAACTCAAACTCCTACCTTCCAACGCACGATCTACCCCTCCACCCAATCGTCCAAACGTTTGAAGTTGGAAGTTGGCTGCAGAACTATTTTGGTACGGCCACACTCCAAGAATAAGAACTCCATTAGTTTCCGCCGTTAACGGAATAAAAGCGCATAGAGAATTACGAGTATTTCTCTCCGGCCAACTTCTATTCCAATAATTGATTCCAACACTTTATTTGGGCCCTTTTTCCTTTATTGACAAAATTGCGTAAATTTGACAGCAGCAAATTGTTGTTGACAGGAAGCCATCAAATTGCACATAAATTACGCATGTAGCGGTCACCACGAGAATTCACGTTAGTTAAATTTCCGAACCACTTACGTGATGATTAATTACCATAAGTTGGACGCATATGTAAACGCTCATATGAGTAACTTATCAAAGTCGTAAATTTTACTTATGAGTGTTAAGGCAGCCTGTTATTATTTTTTTTTTATTATAAAATAACATTGAACATATTTAATATTTTTTAATAAATTTATTTAATAACTGGATTTTTTATTTCATTTTTTCATAAAAATATCCTCTTTAAAAGCACGTGGTAAAAGACACACTTATTTTCCTAGAAAAATTTCAACGGTTCTTATCGAAAGAGAAAAAAAAACGGAAAAAATTACATATTTAACCCATTTTTGGATTTATTTCCAATTAGTTTAAGGACATGTAGTTTTATCCTTGGTGCATTTGAATTAAAATATGTTTTATCATTTTGTTATTCGGAGGTATACCCCTTCGGGGACACTTAGTTATGTTTTGTGAAAAACTGTTTTTTTCCCTAAAATCGTCCGCATATTTTATATAATATACCGTGTTGGCAACTGTAGAAGGACGAACTTTCATAGGACCCTATCTAATACTGTGTAATGTTTAGGTTCAAGTTCTTTGGCGATGTTGCCTCCAATGCAATGCGGAACATATTCTGGGCGGCAGCAAATCTGAGAAGGGATAACAGCAAACAAATTAAAGAGAAAGATGACAAGGCTAAAAACTACTTGGATGTACTACTGCAGTTGGAAGCAGATGAAACTGAAATGGATGGCTTGAGTGAGTTATGCTTTTACTTATTTCACATTTTAACAATCATATTGATATTATCGGCCTTACTTATAGAAAAACACTTCTCAACCATTAAACGGTGTTTTAGTTACACATTAAATAAGGACTGTGCATTTTCTATTTCTAATTATTACCTACTAATAAAAAAATGTCCTTAACTGTGTTGTGAAAGAACTGGCACCATTACATTTTGGTAACAGGCGCATGCGCATTGTCACATCAATCACGCTTGTGCGTGATTTTCCCGGCAGTTTGGTTTGTGATTGTGATGAGCTAAGAGTATGGATATTAGAGAGACGGCATGTAAAGTGTGCACACTGACCCAAAGTGTGATTATTCAAAAATTTTACCGAACGGTTTTTAGACGGTTGACATTGGCTTTTACACCTCGGTCACGTATAGAGCTCCCAGTAAAACGTTCATAAAACATAGAAAAATGGTCCAATGCGCGATAAAATTGTGTAAAAGTAGTTCTATGAAGACCTTTAAAGAAAGACGGTCTTACCTTTCACATATAAGTGTTTAAACATCGCTTAAATATACATTTTATAATTGTCGACGTGTTCATTTCAACCGCTACCGCCATCGGCCCGTCGCTATCAGGTGATCTCGGAATGGCAATGGGCCGAATCAGTCAACTTAAATTATAATAATTAAAAATTACCAAAAAACTTTTATTTTTTTATAAATCATAACGCACAAATATAAAGTTCTGATTTACACATGTCGTATGTACGTGTTTTTTATCGTTTAGCTTATTCATTTTTAAACGTTTTTACTTCGTCTTTTTTGCACTGTTATTTTTATTTCTTTTCCTACTAATTTATCACTCCTTTTACATATGTTTACATTTGTAATTCATAGTATATAAAATAAAATAAAATAATCACTGTATTGTTATGTAAAATTCACATTGACATGCCCCCGTGGTCGAGGAGAAAAGCTCTTGACTAGCAATCCGGAGGTCGCGGGTTCAAATCCCAGTGCGCACAGATAAATTTTATTCGATTGATTTGTGTTCTCAAAATTTAATAATTAAAAATAATATAAGGTATATTTCCGTCAAGTTCCAGGTGGAACATACTATCAGTATCGCCCTGGTGTAAGACCACCCATAATAATTGAAATGTTGCTTGAAATGGCTTTAGCTATGTTTGTTGACAAGATCTGAATAGACGGGTACTTCCCCACCTTCTTCTTCCCTATCTCCTTCCCCTCATATATATATTCGATTATGTGTTATTCATATGCACATATTCGATTATTTGTTATTTACATATATATAAATAAATATTCGAATTTTATGTTATATATATACGTGTGTGTGTATATATATATATAGGGTGTTAAGGGACGTACTTGACTTACTCTAATCAGTGATTCCTGACATTATTTGGAGTAGAAAATGTAACTGAAAGTTTGGTCTTCTGTGACATTTTTTTTCTACAAAAACCTAAAAAAATGGTATGTGTTGAACAGCTTAAGGCGGGGTTAGAAGTTGTTCGGTTATTCGGCTGAGTGACCAACAATTAGAATTAAAACGTAGCTTTAGCCGTATTTGGAGACTAGATCTGAATAGTCGGGTATTTCCCCACCTCCCTCTTCCCCATATCCTTCCCCTCCTCACTTGCCTTCAGCCTCACAACATACCCCAATTGGGAATGCCATAGTCTCCAGAATGGAGCAGTTGGGATTCTTGTGAGGTGATCACATTAAAAAATATAAATATTTAGTTTTTGTTGATTGCACTTTTTTGTTGACATATTGCACGTGAATTTTAGTTCTACTCATAATAAGGTCAATGTTGGTTTTGGAATTGTCATTTTTAATTATAGATATTTCTTGATATCCGACAATGTTGTGTAAATTATTTAGGTGCTGGATAGCTGGTGGCAGCAAAATTTCTTTGATTTCGACAATATCATGAAGACGGGGATCATTTGACTGCTGGACACCTGGGAGTATGATATATTATCTATGTATCCGACGAGCCTGTAGGGTGAACTTGTATATGTCTACCATCCTGAATTGATGAAAGCAGTATAAACTCTTGATGCTTTGAATAATTTTTTTGATGAACATCTGGTGTCAGCAAAATATTTTTTAGTATCCAACAGTAATAAGTTTCGTCATCAGTCAGAATAATTCAACATGACATTGGTCAGATAATCGTATCTTCCGTTAGGTTTTTGTTTTCGAATTATTGTGACGATATGTCTGTTTTTTATGTGATTGTTTGTGGTCTGGATGAGTAACATACATCAGGACATTTTAAAAATTAAATAATGTAGTCTCAAATTACTTAACTTACTCAAAAGTCTTTTGTTAAGTACTTCCCTTTTCTTCATTACTTATTTTTCACCACCATTCCCTGTTCAGAAAACAACTATTATACATATGTTCAAAATTTAAAAAAAATTTACGAACGTTTATTTTAATAATAAAAAAAAATGTGAAGCCCATTCCCAATTCGGCCCTTATCTCCTGGCGGCTGCCCTCCCCCCGCACGCTGGCCCCTTTACCCCGTCTGTATCCCCACTTCCCGGCGGCCACAAATTTTTAGAGCTACACTGGTTTTGGCGGTTTTATACTTTCTGAGTTAGGTATGCCGCTTCCATTGGATTTTAGTTCCATGGTGATGAGTGATTCACATCATGTTTTAATAATTTTAAATAATTTCTTTTCTAATGACAAATTCACTACTGTATTAGCACAATTCAATGTATTTACTATTATTTGTGTTATTTTTCGTCAGATTTAATCCATTAATAGTGTCATGTTGTGAATTTAGTTTTGTTAAAAAAAGGCCAGATTATTTTCGACAACTTTTATTTTATTCATTTTTACGGCGTAAATTTTACAAAAAATTCTTTGAAAGTGATACATAAATGCCTTATACGTGTGTAAATAAATACAAATTCAAGAAATCAATATTCATGTCCCGAACAATGAATCCAAAATATCAGATTTGTTTGTTTATTCTCGTGGAATCATTATTATAATTTTTAATTCCATGAACGAGATTAAAAGTGTTAAAGAGTTTTTTTTTTTTAATTATTTTAATTTTTGACAAAAAAATTTTAGGACTTTTAAAATAACTTCGAAAAATTGTTAAATTTGATAAGAAATTATTATTTAGATGAAGCCATACTAAATAATGCAAAATCATACAAATTCATACGTTATTGTTTTGAAATTTTGATCACTTAGAAGTATTATAGATGCTTCAATTAAATACTGCGTGTAGAACATATCTTGACCCTTAAAAATATCGGTCTTTTAATAAGTCTTTTAATGAGCCTAGAAAAAAAATAATTATAAGGTCTATAAAAAACACTTTGAAGTCCAAACTCTCCTATTTATAAACTTCTTTTCGGATATGGTTTTATTGTTTAACGTGGCAAATTTAGTTTATTTTATGATAATCGCAAAAAAAAATAGAAATTTACGCACAAACCTCACAAAATAAATATAATATGCATTTTTGCGTTGTTATTTTTGATATCACGGCGACAATATGGCAATCGACGAATTTGGAATATTAAAGTGAACTTTATACCGTCCACCGAAGTACGACTGGCAGCCACACCTATTTTCTGTCAGTACTCGCCCAGACGGAGCGGGAAATAGACGTGTTAGGCTCCGCGTCGCTTGTTTTCGTAAAATCAATTCTAAAATTCCGTTTTATTACAATAAACAATGCGTAAAAGAATTAATGTTTTTTACAGGCCTTTACGAAATTAACATTTTATTTCGATTTTCTTTAGTTTGTTGTTTTTTATTGTTCTTATTCCAATAGCATACGAGTAATTAAGTCAAAATTAATGTGTTTTGATTTTTTATGTTTTATTTGCTCATAGGTTATAGGTATATGAATTGTTGTATTTACGAGTTCCCTAAAGTCATCCACGTGGAATTTGCTTTAGATGTATTTATTTGATATGTAAAAGCCCAATAGGGCGTCAATAAATAAATAAATAACATGTCAAAAAAAAAAACTCAAATAAGTTTTCCAACCTTTCCAAACGCAAGTATTTTTAAACTCCTCCCACAAAGGGGCGTGAATTCCGATTTCTATTTTTTCCTGTACTATTGGATCGCCTTAATAACAGTGTATACAACAGATAAACAATCCTGTTAGGCCAGATAAGCAATGTATGCTACTCGTATGAACAGAAAAGGCACTTCACGAAGTAGCTAGGCGCATCATGATCGGCCTGATTTTACGATTTGCCTGCAACATATATATCTTTACATGAACTATTTTATTGTCAGTTTCTATATTTTCACATACACGGTTCAATTATATAAAATATTCACTATTCAATATTAAAATTTCAGTTAATTATGAAATATAGATCTGAGCAATAAAGACATACATCAGATTGCTTACACAATGGTATTCCTGCAACGTGTACATGTGAAAATATGGAACTAGTTAAAGAATATGTTTATTTAGGTGTTATTATTGATTGCTTTTTCAAGTGGGATATACAAATAAACAAAGTTTGTGCACGACTAAGATCAATTGTAAGCAGATTGTATAAACTAAAATTTTTTGTTCCTATCTGCACACTTCGAATAATTTATTTATCTCTAGCTGAATCTGTTATAAGGTATGGAATAACAGCTTGGGGATTTTCCTGTAAAACAAATATAGACCATGTACAATCAGTGCAAAATTCATTGGTTAAATTATTAGCTGAAAAAAATTTATACAAAGAAAGGCATAATATTCCATACTTTTATCAGAGTCTCAAAGTTCTTTCAGTCAGAGCAATTCTGTGGTACAAAATTATATTTCAGCACATAAATAATCCTTTATATATTAACAGGCTGGAACACAACCATAATACTCGTTTTAACTTTAATGAAGGGCTAATTGTACCTAAGCATACAAATAAATATGGACAAAGAACGTTAAATTACATGATTCCCAGTTGTTTAAATATGTTACCTGCTGAAATTAAAAACTGTGCCCAAAACAAACAATTGATGAATTTACTGAAGACTTGGCTTACGGAAAGAATTAATTTGTATTAGCTCACAATGACATATTATTCTAAAAACTTTAAAAATGTTATTTATGTTTTCAAAAATTTATTTTTATCTATATTTCTGTAAAAAATTAAATTTTATTTTATATAATTGTAAAAATGTAACTATTAAATCACTATAATACGATCTTTAACGTAAAGAACCCGTTAGACAAACTGCTAAAAAGTAGTTTATCGGGACTTTTTGTCTTGTATTTGTAAAGTGTATAAAATAAATAAATAAAAAAAAGAGCAATAATCCTATAGAATTTGACGCCTCACTAAAGCACGAAACATTCACCAACATCGACAAAATATTTACTTTGAGCATGCGAAAACACATTACGCCCTCTCTGAAGCTCGCAGTGACCGCAATGGCGGCTAACTTCGTGGACAACTGACAATCGCCCGCGCCTACCCACACATGCAAAGCCGTAATAAATACGCTCTTCTAACAAGCTTTAGTAATCACTGTATGAAGTTTCCCCGTGGAATGGAGCCAATCTTCCCCTTATATAAAAATTTTATGTTGGTTTCAGAGTACGCTGGTGACGTATTGGTGGCCCAGTTCATGGTGCTTTTCATGGCGGGCTATGAAACTTCCAGCACCTCCATGACACTGATGATGTCCACCCTAACCAGCCATCCTGAAATACAGGTAACACTTACCATCTTATTATTAAGCTATTGTTAGGGCTCATCCATCAACATTCCAATTGAATAATCATCAATACGGCACTACATCCCGGGGTGGGATTCGGCCTCCTCCAAAAATGTCATCCACTGGTTGCGGCCCCTTGTCAATCCCTCCGTCCTTCCTTCCGTTCCAACATTCTTCCTTGGCAGGGAATCCTTGCAGTCTATCCACTTCTCCCACGGTCTACCCCACAGTTGTTTTCACTTTCTACATGTTCAGACCATGTTTACGTCAGCCATCTTTAGGTCAGTTTTAATAGCCCGACTTTCGAGGTAATCCAGCACTTCCAAGGACCATAATCCCATAAACTGAAGTAAAGCCTATCGCTGAGTTTCTATGCCTATTGCTTAAATGTTCCTAGAGGGACGAATGAACTCTTTCAGAAAACTTTATGGCGCAAACTACTCCAATCCAGGATTGCCATTAATGCCATTGCTGACTGGATAGAGTCCCCCTTGTTGCCAATAACCTATTTTATAAATGAGATTGTTTTATTTGCAGGAACGTCTGAGGAAAGAAATCAAAGAAGTATTGGGCAGACATAATGGTGTCATATCATACGAGGCCATTTCTGAAATGACTTACCTCAGTATGGTTTACAGTGGTAATTATAAAACTTATTAATGTCCTAAGTATCTTCATTATTTGCATGGAGGAAAGATGAGAAACTAGGTGGTCGTACAAACATTTTCTGCGATAATTTTGTCGCCAGATTGTGGTAATATGTGCGAGGTGCGGAGCTTGCAGAGGGGGGATTTAAAATTAACACTCCCATCCATCTAGCGGTACACCGGCGAAAAATTTAGCCAACTATTGGTTCGATTGGCGGTAATTAAAATAATTAATAAAGTTGCAACTAATTGTGACTTGTAATAAAATAAATAAACAAGATCATATTTAAAAAATAATATTTTCAAGCTAGGCGAAATGCATTAGATAGTAAAAATGTATTTTAATGTGTCTTTGATCTGATATATGTAATAAAGGTGCCATCTAGCGATTTTTAAAAGAAACCATTTAATGAAAACTGCGTATCAATCCATTGAAATCACAGTATCCCATTTGACAAATCAATGGTATCCGATTATAAGCCCTAAAGTAACTTTCTTCAAAGCCCATTGTCGCATAACTTTGGCATCATGCATTATGAAAATTTCGACTACCTGCCAAACCACCACCATGGTACCACCAGTACAAGAAGCACGTGCCGGAAATGAGCAACTTATTATTAAAAAAATAACAGTAAAAATACTTAGAGGCGAAAAGTAATGCCATCTCTAGTTTTTAACTTTCTTCCTGTATGGTTTTTACAAAATTTCACACTGCCCTTCATTGTTTAAAGGTAACAAATGCACTATATAGTTGATGAAGGAACGGTAGACACATAGTTGATGAAGGAACGGAAAATAGGAGAATCTATCAAACGAACCGCCAAATTGGGGGTTGCCATGATAGTTCCTCCGGGCATTTTTGGCTCTTGTATAGTAGTCGCATCATTTTACAAAACTGATTTTTCAAAAGAGGAATTAATTATAATGGTTGTCTTTCATTTCAGAAATCCTTCGTCTCTATCCAACCCTACCCTTTCTAGACCGTCTTTGTACAAAGACCTACGCAGTTGAAGGAACCAAGCTGGTTATAGAGAAAGGCACAAAGATCTATCTGTCTCTAGTTGGCCTGCAGACGGACCCGAGATACTGGAAAGACCCGGAAATATTCGATCCGGAAAGATTTTCAGCGGAAAATATACGAAATATCAAGCCATTCACTTATATGCCGTTTGGGGAGGGGCCCAAAATCTGTTTGGGTACGTAGAACTAAAATACCCAAATATTTACCTAAAATTACCTTTTTTCTTTTATATATCACTAAAAATAACTGCCATGATGAGAGCAAACCTTTGATAGGAGATTTCACCAGAATAAGATATAGTAAGTAGGAATTACCTTTTCCAGAACTTTAACACCATTATTCTATCTATAGCGCAGATCCGTGAAAAATCGTAAGATGTTTGAAAATCTGGTTAAATCTGGTTAGTGAAAACAGTGCCGACCTTTGAAAAATCACAAAATGTACCTTTATTTTAAGAAATTTGATGAAAAGATAAAACATTTCATATATTCTATTAAAATAATATTCTGATATAAAAATGTGATGTTTTTATAGGTATTTAAGTAGGTAGGTGAATTTGCAGAAACTTTTTAAGGAACGTAAACAAAATAATTCTGGTTATAAAATTAATAGGGTATTTTATCACAGGTAGGAACTTTATCACTTTATTCCAATTTTGAAAAAAATATTAAATTCAAAACAAAACAAAAGAGATTTTAGTCATAAAGTTAAAAATAAAAACATTTACCCTAGACTTGCAGAAAAAGTCAATAGATGTCGCATATTAAAAATAAATTGGATAACTATTTATCCAGATACTATCTAGATATTTAGTTCGGGTTGAATCTTGCAATCACATATAAAGATAGCAGCCATTAATATGTGCGTTAAGAAAATGAAGGTAATGTTGGTTGTTCTTAATCGAAGTATGGATACAGTTAAAAGTAACCGAATTGGAAATGAATTTCATAGCTCAATCGGTAGAACACTTGCCATGTAAGCATAGGGACCTGGGTTCGTGTCCCAGTGGAACCAATATCTTTTTCTGATTTTTCTGTCTCCAGATTTTGATTGAGTTTCGCTAATATTGTCTTCATTTAATTAAATATTATTATTTTTTATTAACATGTCACTTTTCCTCTTTTCCAGGTGAACGCTTTGGTCATCTCCAGTCTAAACTAGGGCTGGCTCGTGTTCTGAATCGATATCGGCTATCTTCTACAAACCCACCTCCCACTGACAGGAGAATCCAACTCTGCAGTTCCGGAATGGTTACCACCCCAGAACATTCCCAGAACATATTCTTTAAACCCATAACAGCTTAATTCATGATCTCGTCATTCATGCAAGATCCTCATGACCAATAAACACATTCATTATTGAACTTTTAAAATATCGGCCTCGTGTTCAACTTCTTCATTCTTTATGTAACAAAGAAAACCTTGTAATTTCATCACGCAAGTATGATGAAGGATACTTACTGCAAGGTTGTTCGAAACAGAAGCGGGATGTAGTGTAATATTGTTCCATATCTCAAAGTCAAATAATTTTATGGTCAAAATAATCAAAAGTTACACAATTTTATGAAATAAAGTGATTAACTATAGTTACCATTAGGGTCATTACTCATTCATTGTGCCTACCTAACAGTGATACTTTAAAAAAATCAAAATCTACTCTTGCACAGACGGCGATAGTTTAATTTGCAAGTCATGCTTTAAACTTTAAATTATTAAGATGAATTATTTATTTGCGCCAGGAAATACGCAACATGAATACAAATAAATAGTTTTGTCCATAAACAAGCTCAAATTTTTCTAAAGAGGCTTACAAATTTATTTATTTATTGTTGTTATATGCCCATAGGGGCTTTTACATAGATTATAAAATAAGTTTTAAGTTATCGAGGATTAAACATAGAAGTTATACCAAAAGTTACAAAAATGAAAAATTTTAAGAATATTCAAGTAGTTTTTGAAGAATATAGCGCAAAACCGTGAAATATTTTAAACAATATAATATTTGACAATAACATAGAACAAAATATAATATAAAACATTACAATAACACATCAAATCGTTAAATATACCTATTATACCCACGTTACAATAATTTGTAGGATTTCACAAAGTGTTGGTTTAAATTGCATTTTAGATTATAAAGGGAATCAGCGAATATATCTACAATACCACCAAACTTGTTTCCTAAATCATGCATCCTATTGATAAGTGAGTGTGATTGATAGTTGGTTGTGCATGTGTTGCAAAAGAATGTTATATTTTGTCTAGTACTCCTTGTTGGTACATAGAGTTTAATAGTAGCAACGATGGCAGGGCTGTCAATAAGGTTGTTCATGACTCTGTATAATAAAATTAGGTCTGAAATGATTCTTCTGTCAGACAGCGTAATCAAATTAAATCGATTCATAAAACTTAAATAATTAATGTTTTCTATTGGAATTTTGAGCTTGAAATTTAAATACCTAAGAAATTTGTGTTGAACCCGTTCTATTTTCTTATACAATATTGTATCGATGATTTTATTTTTATTTCATTATTTTAATATAACATTAAATTTGGTTATAATAATGACGTATTGCCCATCTCACTAGGTGTGCAATATTGTATTTTTATGCCTTTCTTAAAAAGATTTGAGTTTGTTTATGGACAAAACTATTTATTCGTATTCATATTACGCATGTACGGGAGCAAACAATTAATTCATCTTAATATTTTAAAGCATGACTTGCAAAAAGTGTTTGTTACTAAAATAATGAAACTGGCTCCATCTATGAAAGATTGACTTCTTTTAAGTATCATTAATCAAATAATTTAAGCCCACGAAAAATGTAATATTTAATAAGAGTAGTAATATTTATTGCATTTTTTTTAAATATTGGTGTGGTTTTAGCAGTATCTATAAAAAGTAGCTACCTATATAATTGTGATAGATGGTAATTATACTGCGAAGAGTCATTTTTTTTCATTTGCATATAAATTTTATCTGTCAAATAAATCTTTTTTTATCCATACCTATACACGTGCTTCCTTTTTATCTGATTTTTATTCTTGTAATTTATTTAATAAATAAGTATAATATTGCGAGATTTTGTTTAATTTATCATCACATAGTCGCTATCCATTGATCAATTAAGTATAAGTATTAGATATTATACGTCAATGTCGCTACCCCTTTCCCTCATCATTAGTCCGAAGCCAAACTGAGTATAACTTACCTATTTGGTCACCGCATTTTAAGGTTCACTCAGATTGAAAAAATACAGCACAAATTTAAAGACATATAAATTATAGCTGGGTTACCCGGCTTCGCTCAGGACAACATTCGAGAGTGTTCTGGAATGTTCCACACTGATGTTCCCGATTCCCTATTCCCGAAAATTCCACGACATACTCTGCCACTCCTACCAGAATTTTCTAGAGCTCTATGGAACCTTCTAGAACTTTCCGGAAGATTGTTCTCGAAATTTCAAGAGGGCGAAACTTCCACCCCTTATATCTTTAAAATCACGCCCTTTAGGTAAAAACGGTTACCCTTATTCCCTAGGGGGATAGAGATCTACCACACCATATAACTCCCTTGATCGTACCGGGACTCTTTTCTGAATTTTTACGGTCCGCACGTTTTTTTTACTTTCTTTTATAATGTATATCTGTTTCCCGGCATGCGTTTCAATGCCATATTCAAATAAATAAAATTTTACTCCTTGCATGTCCTTTCCCGTGCGTTCCCCTCCAGCTTTCCACTTCCACCTTCCCCGCCACCGCTCTCCCGCTCCCCCGTCCCGCCAATCCCCTGGCACTTCATTTCTTGACTCTTCTCCGCCCGGTCCGTAGCCGAAACTTTTTTCTAATACTAACATTTTTAAACTCGTGATATCTTTCTAATTAAATATTCGAATTGAAAAATTCAAAAAATTAAATAAAGGTATTGAAGCTGTCTTGAATATGAAGTAATTTATTTTGATAAGGATTAAAACCAAGATACAAATAAAGAGCCTTTTCAAGCGGCGACATTTTAATTAATTTTTTTTAAATAAAAGAATACTTATTGTGGCATAACCATAATAGTTAGACATATGCTGTTTGGGCTTTTTTTGTAAATAATGATGTTTTCTATAAAGTCGTAGTACATTATTTTATTCTATCATCAATAGTTTTCGCAGCGCATGCGATGTAAAGAATATTGTAAGTAATTTTTTTACACCTTGGGTTGCATTATTGAAGTTTTAGTAAGGATGTCTATTTTTTTTTTGAAAATATAATATAGCCTATGTTACCCAGGGATAATGTAGCTTCCCAACAGCGAAAGAATTTTTCAAATCAGTTCAGTAGTTTCGGAGCCTATTCAATGCAAACAAACAAACAAACAAATCTTACGTCTTTATATAGTGTAGTAGATAAACTTAATACTCCTATTGAAAATAGCTAATGAAATTTTTTTAATTGATAAAGCTGTCCGACAGAAAATTGGTATCTGATATCATTTTTCTTTTTAAAATCATTAACTCCCTTATTGACAGCCCTGCAATTCAGTGGCGGACTAAGCACGTCAGAGGCCCGGGGCGGCAAAGCTGAATGAGTCCCCCCCCCCCCTAGTATAAAAAGTTGATTTAATTTTACAAGATTTTTATACAGTTCACACAGGCCGTTGGTCCTGGGGGCCTCGATGTAAAAAAAGGCTTTTTTTGTATTTCATTTTCTAAAAAATGCATTTGTTAATAATGCTATTACATGTTTGAGGAAATTCAAAAAAAAAATCAAGAAAGTTTTAAATAGTTTGTATGTTGATTTAACCTTCAGAAAAACTTTCAACGCATTTTTCTCGAAACTACGTTTTTCCACCTGGTTGACAACATATTAGAAAAACTATAAATCCGATTTGCATGTACCAAGTCTTAAGATGAAGCCATACTAAATAATGCAAAATCATACAAAATCGTATGTTTTTGTTTTGAAAATTTGACCGCTTAGAAGTATTATAGATGCTTCAATTAAATACTGCGTGTACAACATACCTTGGCCCTTAAAAATATCAGTCATTTTTTTTAATAAGTCTTTTAATAAGCTTAGAAAAAAATAAGGTATTAGGCATATAAAAAATATTTTCAACTGAAAACTCTCCTACTTATGAACACTTTTTCGGATATGATTTTATTGCATAATGTGGCAAATTCAGTTTCTTATATAATTATCGCGAAAAAAAATTATATTTACGCACAAACCTCACAAAATAAAATATAATATGCATTTTCATATTGGTATTTTTGACATCACGGCGACAACACGGCAGTCGACGAATTTGTTATATCAAAGTGAACCTTATACCATCCACCGGAGAACGACTGGCAGCCGCCCCATTCTTCTGTCATTACTCCTCCGGCCGGAGCGGAGAAACAACGTGTTAGCGTCCGCGCTGCTTGTTTTCGTGAAATCAATTTAAAAATTCTGTTTTATTACAAAAAACAATGCATAAAAAAGGAATTAATGTTTTTTACAGGCCTTTACGAAATCAACATGTAAAAAAAATCTCAAATATCTTTTCCAACCTTTCCAAAAGCTTTTTCTCAAGTATTTTTAAACTCCTCCCATAAAAGGGCGTGAATTCCGATTTAGATTTTTTCCTGTACTAGTGGATCGCCTGTGCTCAAAAATAAGAAGATGGAGAGATATGTAATTACGAATGTTAGAGGAGCGCGCTAATATTTAAGCGATAAAATCGATGCGAAAATTGTGAAAATGTTTAATAAACACGACTCGTTTAAAATAGAGCAAAAATCCCGTGGAAGGCGTCATAAGTAGATATCATTTAAAGAAATATTGTAAATTTTTTCACAACCATAACTTGTAAAATAACTGAAAACAACGCGTTTATAATAATTTTAGGAGCAAACATTAGGATTTTTTTCTATGGAGGGAATTTCATATAATTTACGTTTTGGCGTGGAACGTGTCTAAATATTATCTTCAAAATACCTTTTTTTTAAGAGCTTAAAAACTTCAAATGTTTAAGGGGGATATGTAAGAAATCGTTAGAAATTCGGGTAGCGGCGCGCGGCTTTAAGCCTTGTTTAGGATTTGATCAAGGAAACATGGAGGCGTTTGGAGGCCCCCGGGGACCAGAGGCCGCCCATTCCGCCCCTGTTAGTCCGTTAGTGAATCTTTTTTAATTACTTACTTATTTTATTACTATCTATATTATCTGTAATGATAAGATAACCTTTAGCAAAGGGCCTAAGTTAATAAAAATAACACGAAGTGCAATCCGTAAGTGAAACTAGAACTCAAACTGTACAAACATTATAAAGATTAGTAGTAGTCTTTTTTTTAATTGTAAATTACCGGTTCAGGCTGTATCTATTTATTCCTATTTTATCTGTGTGGGATGATGTTTATATGGGACCTCCCAACTACAAATCACCTCTTAGATAGGTACTAAGCATATTTTAAAGACACCTTCTCACAAAAATTAAAATTGTCACTTTTTTATTTCATTTTCCTAAATATGTGTGTATTTGTTAATAATGTTCGTAAAATTGACGGAGTTACAGCATCTTATATGAAACCGTTTGTGTGTTGAAATATCCTTCAGCAAAACTTTGAACGCGTTTTTCTCAAAACTACGTTTTTCATACTGGTTGACAACACATTAGAAAAACTATGAATCTGATTTGCATGCACCATGCACCAAGTCTCAAACTGTTTGAAAATCCAGTCACTGTAGCTGGGGCCGTCTTATCCATAAGACGTATAGGCAACTGACTAGGGGGCCCCGCATTGGGTAGGGTCCCTAGGGTAAAGGGGCCCCAAGACGTGCATTGCCTAGGGGCCCCGACATGTTTAAGCCGGCCTTGGCAAGGCCCTATTGTCCATAAGGCAGTGTAGGCCTCTGTCTAGGGGCCCCGACATATTTAATCTGGCCCTGACTATGACCCTACGTAGGGATTGGTTTATAAATAGCCCCCTTCCATTTTATTTTTATTTTTATGAACGATGAAAATTTACCATAAAAAATCTAAAATAAAATTCATTATATTCCGTATTATCCATACGACATATTATATGCAATTGCCTAGGGGCCCCGCATCGGGTAGGGGCCCCTAAGGTAAAAGGGCCCAAGACGTGCATTGCCTAGGGGCCCCGACATGTTTAAGCCGGCCCTGGCAGGGCCCTATTGTCCATGAGGTATTGTAGGCCACTGCCTAGGGGCCCCACATCGGCTAGGGTCCCCTAGACGTGCATTGCCTAGGGGCCCAGATATGTTGAAGCCGGCCCTGGCAGGACCCTCTTGTCCATAAGGCAGTGTAGGCCACTACCTAGGGGCCCCGCATCGGGTAGGGGCTATTTCTATAATTTTTATTATTATGAATGATGAAAATTTACCACAAAAAATCGAAAATAAAATTCATCCAAAAATAAAACGCATTCAAAGTTTTGCTGAAGGATAATTCAACATACAAACTGTTTCAAATGGTTTCACATAAAATGTTGTATCTCCGTCAAATTTTCAATTTTATTTTTTATAAATTGGTGAGAGCATTCTTAACAAGTGCAACAATCACAAAATCCCCCCCCCCCCCCCTTAGTCCGCCACTGCCCTGCATTATTGCAATTGATTTTATTTCATGTTCCTAATAGTCACACCAACTAAATATATCTTTCACTGCAACAATAATGTCAATATCATATCGTTTTTGAACTCCCTTTTACCACGCAAACAAAGCTGGTAACCAATTACAGAAGTTGCTGATATTTTTAATAATAAAGAACTTACGAAAAAAGCAATCCATATATCCCTCAGGACCACGGAGAAAGGATATCGCTCAGGACCTATATCTTCTTTGGGGATGCTGTGTGGAGGGTCTTTTTAGGGAAAGGGAACTTCTGGGAAGGAAAAGGTATGAAGGGTGGATTTGAAATCTGACAGTCAACTTGTCCCGGAATGACGGACGTATAAATCCATCCCTCCCCCTGTGGTGCCACGCGATGCGCAGTGGGTGGGCATGCGCAACCAGGACCGTATTATCTATAAGGCAGTGTAGGCAACTGCCTAAGGGCCCCAATCGGCTAGGGGCCCCTAGGGTAAAGGGGCCCTGACATCTTTAATTGGGCCCTGGCATAGCCGTATTATCATCCATAAGGCAGTGTAGGCAGTTCTGTTGCCTACACTGCCTTATGGATGATACCCTTTACCCAAGGGCTAAGGGTCCGCAAACTTATTAGCCAAATAGCCAATTATGTACATTTCAACGATTCAAGAAAAATTTGGGAGCCAAATCTATTTATTCATTTAGAAAACATTTATTACACAAGGGATGTTCAGAAAGTAAGTGAAATGTGATCATAGCAGGCTGTGGTTGTTGATTTTTTGGGGGTTAGCAGAACTGAGTGGTAGAAGGGGGTCTCCAGACCGCGTATTTCCAAAACCTATACCGGTTCAATCGTTTAACATTTTCAATATCAAAATTTAAATATTTGAAAGTAAAATTACTCATTTATAATATACACATTGGATTATTTCATCTAGATTTTAGAACAATTTTTGTTTTTGCAAGCGTCCGGGTTGGCGCTAAAAGTTCCCATGTATTGTAAATACACCTCTGTATTGGTTATATTTTATCACTTTGCAAAAACGAAAACTGTGTCCAGTCGCGTGAAAGATGTCGGCAAAGAAATCCCGCCAAGTGCTGTGATCCGTTTTTTTCACGGAAGGAATAACACCTACAAGAAAAAGGTGAGGATTTCTGAGCTCAATAAAGAAGTTGAGTCCATATTTTTATTTTTTTTTATCAACGTTAACATTCAAACACAAATACTTGTATTTAATTTTTTTTTAAAGTTCGTTTTCATAATTAAATTAATTCTCCAAGTTTAAATTTTATTATGCCCGCCAAAACGAGAGGAATCTGAGTGGTATGAGGCGGGTGCGTGTGTGACGTCATTTAAATCGAAAAAACACGTTGCTCTGGCATTTTGTATGAAGATTTTTTTAAATTCTTCAATAAGGAATTCCAGTATTTTTTATATCAATATTAACCGTCTATCAGAATTATTGGTATTAAAAAAATAAATATCAAGATTTCATAGTTAAATTTAATTTTTAAAGTCCGAATTTGTATTTCTCCTATGGCCTGAACTTCGCAACACGGTATTTATCAACTGACAATTCTGCTCGAACTGCCGGACCTCTAAGCCTGATTTTACAAATCTCTCAGTCATAGTAAAAATAGACTAATCAAGGAAATCGGTCAATACAATGCTCCCAGTGACTTTACTTTCAGATATACACATAGACTACCCAAACATATCCTGATGGACCTGAACCACATCTGGTATGAACCAGATTCAGATGCGGATGACTGAGCGAGCAGTAGGTATTCCCAAACACCAGACCCCTCCCCCCTCCCAAAAACTTATGTTTACATATCTATGTATTTATTTATATAATATTGTATAATATGTATGTTTATTTTAAATTTCCCATAAAGTATATATCTCACATAAAAACAGACACACACACCCCTCACCACACAATGCAGGATTTCATCACTGAAATCACTGAAGGCCGCCAAGTTTCATGTTGACTTTCGGCCGACTCTTCCCGGATGAGGTTTTTCATGGTTTCCTCATTCCCGAAGGCAAATGCGGAAGAGCTCCAAATAAAACGACATGACTGACTCCTTCCCACTCCCAACATAACACAAACAGACACGTATGTATTTATGGCCATCGGGCTGCTAGTTCTGATGATGAAGATTGATGTTGAGTCTGGGCAAAACGTGCAATTTTAGTAGGGTTTTTAGATAAAAAAAATTCCCTACTTTTGAAATACAAGGCCTTTAAGTCTAAAATAGCCAGGTAACATTTAAAAATACCCACATGAAGTAAAAATTGCAAGGCGCAAATGACGCCGTTCTATTTATAAAGAACATTAACTTTAAATTCAGTAAATTTAAATGATTCATCTCTTCAAGAAATATAAGAATCTAAGAAATGAAAAAAAAAAAAAAAACCTCTATGCCTATAATAGCCAGGTAATATTTTGAATACCCACAAGCGGTAAAAATTGCAAGGCGCAAATGACGCCGTTCTATTTGTATAAAGAACATTAACTTTAAATTCAGTAAATTTGAATTATTCATCTCCTCAAGAATATAAGAATCTAGTAAATCAAAAAAAAATACGTTCTACAAAATGGGTAAATACGTCGTGAAAGAGGGCGATTCAAGGATACAAACACATAATAAATCAAGCGGAATTACTTTCCACGCGGAAGTTTATTGTTTACGTATTCATATTTAATTTTTAAAAACGCAGAAATTGAAATAATAATAATAATAATACATCATCCAAATTCAGCTATAGAACGAATTAATTTACCCAGAAATTTAGGAGGTAGAGGTATAGTCAAAATAACATCTTTAAAACATAATCAGGTAGAAATGCTAAGAATTTTTTTCCATAGGAAAGCTGATAGTTGCAAGGCAGATAGAAATATTTCGCCATTAAATTTATACGACGAGAATGCCAGCATAATAAGTATAAATACCAACCAGGAATTATTAGATTCCTGGTCAAATAAAATTCTTCATGCAAAACACTTCAATTATCTCAACCAAACATATGTTGACAAATTTTCGTCAAACAAATGGTTGAGTATTGGAGAGTTGAGCGCAGAAATAGAAGGCTTTATGCTTGCCATTCAAGATAGAGTCATTAATACTAAAAATTATAGGAAGCATATCATCAAAGATGCAAATCAAATTGATGATTTATGTAGAAAATGTTTGGCTTTTCCGGAAACTATAGAACATTTTTTTTTTTTTCTTTTTTTTTTATTTCCAACAAAAACACAAATTACATAATATAATTTAGACAATTTATCGGTAGTCCCGCGAAGCTGCCACATGGCTGCTTGTCTGCAGGTTCTACCTTAATATACACTCGTTAATATTAGAAGTTAAATATATATATATATATATGTATAATATCAAAAATCGTAATGGAAAATGCAAATAATGACATCCTAATCCTAAAAAACTGATGCGATACAAATCTAATTACAACCTTACAATTAATGCAGAATAAAAACTCTTTATATTCTCAATGAATATGTTTAGCACTTACGTAATAATTAATTTACCATATTAAATCATACGACAAAAAAAAAATAACTTCGGTGTAATTGAAGATCAATATATGAAATAGAAAAGTCACATATGTGCTTTAGGAAATATATCCATATATTTATCAGATTAAGAAAATTACTCAAATTAAGTAATCTAAAAAATAAATAAAGTCTATTTCGCACTAGTCCAATCCTTAATTCAGTAGGAAATCAGTGGATGGGGAGGCGCATATGAAGAAAAATGTTAATGTGAAGGTGGTTGAAAGATAGTAATAACAAATAAAAACAATAAAAAAAGAACCAACATTCTCTCCAGCATCATTGTTCAAAATTTTGAAGTACCTACCAAAAATTTAATACCTCTGTAAAAAGATTAATTATTACAAATATTTAAAGAAAATGTAATAAATAATAAAAATAAAAATGTTTAAACATAACTCATCATTTAGGCATAACATAACAACCGATTTTCTAAACCACAAATTTCAATATTTTCAAGGCCAAAAATACACAATAATTTTATTTACAAAGGAATACAATATTTTAATAGTCTTCCCGAAGAATTTAAATAAAATAACAGTTTTGGTATCATTCAAGAAAAAGTCAAAATATTTAAAAAAAATTAATTACCATAACATCACAAATCATTTTTTTATTTTTTTTATTCTGTTTTATTTTACAGATACATAGATTTTTCATTGATAAGCCACATTTTTACAATTTTCATGGTTAAATTCTCAATTTCCTCAAAAACAAAATTATTTTTAAGCTTATTAAAAATCACTGGTACACAGTAATCCAGCGTCCGACTTCCATACTTATTGGATATTTTAGGTATTTTCAGGCCTTTTTTTCTGTGAAGCGTGTGCTGTGATTATGTACCAGTGGTCTTTTATAAGTACTATCTCCCCAGTTATCCTTAATGGTAAGGAACCAGAATATACCTTTTATTGAGAGCAGGCCCTCAGCACAATATAAGAGTTGCACATTGTGTCTTTGTCTATATATAGTTGGTGGTACAATTTGTTTTATGATAGAGGTTTGCAAATTTTGTATATACTTAATATAAGTCATGCTTGTATTTCCCCAGCTTCGAATTCCATATCTGAGAATTGATTCTACCAATAAAAAATACACTAGTTTGAGTGTGCTATGAGGCAAGACAAATTTTAATTTATAGAAATTGCTCACCAGAGCTCTTAGCTGGTTACATATTTTAGTAACTTGCTTATCCCATTTAAATGTGTTATCTACTTTTAATCCCAGGTAAGTATACTCGTTGACAAATTCAATTTTTTCACACTGGCAATTTATTGTTATTTTCCTATGAATGCATTCAAGGTTATGTGCGGTTAGATTCGGAATATTCCATATTTTCAAACTTGGTGATCTGATATACATGCATTTTGTTTTTTTAACATTTATAACTAATCCTACATCATGTGCCCATTTCAGCAGTTCATCGAAGTCGGTTTGTAATTCTTGCATCGCTATTTGTGGATTTTCATTTGATACAATAAGTGCGGTGTCGTCTGCGAAAATGAATCGACGCGCTTTTCTAAATAGTTTCGACATAGCTATAACATAAAGTATATATAATTTTGGACCCAAAATTGACCCCTGTGGCACACCAGACCTTATAAATTTAGATTTACTCATCACATTCAATATTTTTACATTCATTTTTCTATTTGATAAGTAGTTACTAAAGAAAGTAAGCAGTTTGCCTCGGATTCCAATGATTTGTAGAACTGTTATTATTTGTTTATGTGATAGTGTGTCAAAGGCTTTAGAGAAATCAATGAAGAGTACAAGTACATGTTTTTGAGAGTTGAGCTCGGTGTTTATGAAATTAGTAAAATTTTTTAGTAGTGCGTCACAGCTTTTTTTTTCTGGAATCCGTACTGACATTCGTCAATGATACCAAATTTATTTAAATATGCATCTAAGTGTACCGCAATATATTTTTCGAGAATTTTTTCCAAAGCAGGTAACAGGGAAATAGGTCTATAATTATTTATAATTGAATGATCACCGCCTTTAAAAATAGGTCTAACAATACTAGTTTTTAATCCTTCGGGTATATGGCAAATATCAATTATACTGTTAATGAAATGAGTAATTACTGGGCTCAGTATTTTAACATGTTTTTTTATATCATACATACGTATTTGATCCAATCCTGGTGTTTTTGAGTTTTTCAATAGACCGATAATAGATTCAATTTGTTTTACGCTAGCTCTGGGTAGGTACATAGAGTGTGGTAAATCGTCAAGCAGGTATGAGGACGCACGGATGTCACATTCGTGTAATAACTTGTTAACACCATCGTCAAAGAAATTAGCAAAATTTTCAGCAGTTACATCAGTAGGTGTGGTCTTCAAGAAATATTTCGATGTAACTGCGTCACAGCTGGATTTGTTTTTTCTACCCAAGATTTTGGATACCCAAGATCTATTAAGATTTTGTTTATTATATCGGGATGTTCTGTATTAGCGCCGTCCGAGTATACATTTAGGCACAATCAAGTTTTAAAAATAATTCACCAAAATTTGGTAATTAAACATAACTTGATTGACTGCCGTAATGTACCATATTATGAATATGAACCAAATTCATTTTTAGAAAATGAATTTTATAAAATTTATTATGATAAAACTATTCTAACAGACAGAACAATTATTCATAATAGACACGATATAGTTTTACATGACAAAATTAAGAAAATAACTTATATCATTGATGTCACTATTCCAAATTCTTGTAATATTCAGAAAACTGTTTCTGAAAAAATAAGAAAATATACAGAATTAGGAAATGAAATTAAAAGAATTTGGCATTCTCAGACTATAAAAATATTACCATTTGTTATTTCGGCTACTGGCATTATACCTAGCTTTCTCATTCAAAATTTAGGCGTATTAGATTTGTCAAAAAATTTGTACATAAAAATGCAAAAGTCGGTCATTTTAAATACATGTAGGATTACTAAAGATTTTTTAAATATTTATATTGAGGGATCAGTAGGATTTATCGGACCAGTTAGGATTTCATCAGAGCCGAACCCTCTGATATGAAAATATCTGGAGTCGGTGAAATATTTTCCCATTATGTTTCTGGTGGATTGACGTATTGTTCTTGTATTGTTTTGTATTTATTATACTTATATAGTGCACTTACATTGCGTTAATTTACTAGATATTCATTTGTGGAAAAGTGTGTGGAAGGGTTTAGTCTTTCATTTGGGAAAGATTCAACCCGGACATAAAATCTGGAGCACCGTAAAAATGTCAAATACTATAATATAGGTTCAGTGTTGCCACTAAAAAGTCATTTTGGTTTTACCACATTATTGGTAGAATACATAATTTATGGAATAAGTTACTATGGAGGTAACCTGTCATTTAAAATATTTTGGAAATCTTCATACAAAGGAAGTCATTATAATTTATTTTAGTTTAATTTATTTTATCTATTAATTATTTTTTTAAGTATTTTATATCAATAATTTTGCAGGGCAACTTAATATGCAGCATACCGTGGGAAGTGGGTGGAAATAATTCGATTGTTGAGAAAAAAACTTTGAAAACACCTTTTGAGTATTATATACTATTGATACAAAAAAAAATGGATCAAAAAATGTCTTAATTATTTCATTACTTATGCTCAATTTTAGTCATATAATAAAAAACAAATATTCAAAATAATTCATTTTAGTTTATTTTATTACAGATTAAAATATCATTGTTTATTCTGGGTAAAATTTCAAATGGTAGGTAACACCACCCCGCCAACGCAGTTCTATTTTCTGTTTTTGCCTAATCATAGCGCCGGTATTGTTCTTGTGACTTGTGCAAGTGAGCCAAATATATGTTTACATTAAAATGTTTATTTGTTTAATGAAATGAAATTTGTTTCTCTATTTATTTAAACTCAATAGATATGTATTTGTGTATTTATATTAAAACTATTTTTTTGGTTTTTGTGAAATGAACGTTAATTTATTTCTGCAGATTGCTGTCCAGTTCTGTCTGTAAAGTAAGCCTATACAACATGTCTCATCATAAATAAACCATCTCCCATGTAATAGAAAGAGATGAACGATCATGATCATACAAATGCCAGTACCGATGACGTCAGAATTCTTTTGACCAATCATGAAGCGTTTTTAGTTCAAAGCTGTTGAATATTTTTTTAAGAACGTTTAATTAATTCTTAGAATAATAATAATAATTAATGCATAAAATAATTTGCAAGGCAGATAGAAATATTTCGCCATTAAATTTATACGACGAGAATGCCAGCATTCTTATAAATACCAACCAGGAATTATAAGATTCCTGGTCAAATAAAATTCTTCACGCAAAACACTTCAACTATCTCAACCAAACATATGTTGACAAACTTTCGTCAAACAAATGGTTGAGTATTGGAGAGTTGAGCGCAGAAATAGAAGGCTTTATGCTTGCCATTCAAGATAGAGTCATTAATACTAAAAATTATAGGAAGCATATCATCAAAGATACAAATCAAATTGATGATTTATGTAGAAAATGTTTGGCTTTTCCGGAAACTATAGAACATATTACATCGGGATGTTCTGTATTAGCGCCGTCCGAGTATACATTTAGGCACAATCAAGTTTTAAAAATAATTTACCAAAGTTTGGTAACTAAACACAACTTGATTGACTGCCGTAATGTACCATATTATGAATATGAACCAAATTCATTTTTAGAAAATGAATTTTATAAAATTTATTATGGTAAAACTTAAACTTCTAACAGACAGAACAATTAGTCATAATAGACCCGATATAGTTTTATATGACAAAATTAAAAAATAACTTATATCATTGATGTCGCTATTCCAAATTCTTGTAATATTCAGAAAACTGTTTCTGGAAAAATAAGAACATATACAGATTTAGGAAATGAGATTAAAAGAATTTGGCATTCTCAGACTATAAAAATATTACCATTTGTTATTTCGGCTACTGGCATTTTACCTAGCTCTCTCATTCAAAATTTAGGCGTATTAGATTTGTCAAATTTTTTTTTATATAAACATGCAAAAGTCGGTCATTTTAAATACATGTAGGATTACGTAAGATTTTTTAAATATTTATATTGAGGGATCAGTAGGATTCATCGGACCAGTTAGGATTTCATCAGAGCCGAACCCTCTGATATGAAAATATCTGGAGTCGGTGAAATATTTTCCCATTATGTTTCTGGTGGATTGACGTTTTGTCCTTGTATTGTTTTGTATTTATTATACTTATATAGTACACTTACATTGCGTGAATTTACTAGATATTCATTTGTGGAAAAGTGTGTGGAAGGGTTTAGTCTTTCATTTGGGAAAGATTTAACCCGGACATAAAATCTGGAGCACCGTAAAAAAAAATTATAATGTATTTTTTAAATATTTATATTGAGGGATCAGTAGGATTTATCGGACCAGTTAGGATTTCATCAGAGCCGAACCCTCTGATATGAAAATATCTGGAGTCGGTGAAATATTTTCCCATTATGTTTTTGGTGGATTGACGTATTGTTCTTGTATTGTTTTTTTTTTATTTATTTTACTTATATAGTGCACTTACATTGCGTCAATTTACTAGATAATCATTTGTGGAAAAGTGTATGGAAGGGTTTAGTCTTTCATTTGGGAAAGATTTAACTCGGACATAAAATCTGGAGCACCTTTAAAAAAATAATTATACAATAGTGTATGCTAGTACTATCACTATATGTAATAAGTTAGAAGTTAAATTAACGTCTTCTGATGATAGATCATATAGTTTTAGGCAGATTAGATTAGAAAATGATGTACTATTTTTAAGAAATAACATAGCTAGAGTACAGCTTTAATAAATAAGATAACTACTTAAAAAACCGCCCTCATGTGGTATAAATCAATCATGTTAATAGTGATCAAGAGATTTCAAGCTTTAGAATCCCCCAAGGTACAGTGCTTGGACCAATCCTATTTACCATATACGTAAACGATTTTTTTTCTACCTTTACATGGTCAAATTACATCATACGCCGACGATGCAGTATTAATAAAAGTAGAAAGACTTGGGAAAATGTATAACTAAAGGCCATAGAAGACATCAACACGCTTAAGAATTTTTTCGAAACTAATTTACTATCACTAAATAGTGAAAAGACATTTGTAATTCCATTTACAATCCACTCAAACGACGCTCCTTAAAATTTTAACATTGTCATACATAAAAATACTAAAATTCACAGCAAAAGTTATTGCAAATCAAACTGTACAATATTAAAAACAACAAATAAAATTAAATATAATTATTGATAAATATCTGAAATTGAATGAACAAATATATCAAGTTGTAAAAAAATTAGAAAGTTAATATACATGTTTTTAAGAATTAGAAATTTTCTGTCGTAAAAAAATCTATATTTAATCTACTATGCCTTAGTTCAATCCACTTTACAATACGCTATTATTAGTTGGAGATCCGCATATAAATGTAACCTTCTTCCAATAGAAATTTTACAAAGAACAATTATTAAAATTATATTAAAAAATCCTTGGACTACCCAACAGAATGCTTATTCGATGAAGTCCAAGTACCTGCATTTAAAGATTTATATATTAAAAATTCATTTATTCAAATTATAAAAGATAAATATCAATTTTTAAATGAAAACAGAACGCGACTTAAACATGTTTTTCTATGCCCAAAACTAAATACGTCTTTTGTACAACATCATTACACTTACCAGGGAAGAACTTTTTTCAATCGTCTGCCAGAAGAAATCAGAAGCATTAATGCTAAAACCCAAATACTGCTCTCTGTCAAGAGACATTTTAAAAGTATTCTGAAAAAAAAACTACTACCACTTAATTAATCTTATCAATATCCTTTCTTTCCATAACATTCTTTCTTTTTTTTAAATACATACTATTTTCAAAATACATAATACAGCGCACATATATTTATGTAAATTAATTATTTAAGTTCTAAGTAGTAACCACATTTTGTACACTCCCTTTCCATACACAAGCACATTCTTTTAATGGAAAATTAGTTTTTACTTAGATTTTTTAACCTAAGATGTAAAATTATCACCATGTAACATGTAAAATATATTATAATTTTTTTTTTTTTTAAACTAAAAAAAATGAAATATAAAAATGCAAATAGAAGTAGGTATATTTTGAGACATGTAGATGAAATAAGGAAAAAATTTGGTAATAGCATTGGTAGTAATAATAATGAAAATACAATCAATGATTTATTAGATTTATTAAAACAAAAATTAGATGTAAAAGCTAGTAGATTAAAAAAATAATTATACGTATAATAAAAAAAATAATATAAGATTATTTCAGAAAAATGAGAAAATATTTTATTCCAAACTTGACGATAAACAAAATATTATTTCGAATAATAATATTCCGTTGCCATCTGAATCAGATATGCGTGATTTTTTGACAAACATTTGGAGTAAAGATATAGGTAAAACAAAATGAGTCAGGTCCGTGGATAGAAAATGAAGAAATCAATTGTTCAGACATTGAACAAATGAGTTTTTCTGATATATCGGTTGAATTGTTAGCCAAAACTATAAATAATACTCATAATTGGAAAGCCACGGGTTGCGATTGGATACATAATTTTTGGAATAAACGTCTGACTACTTTACATCCCCTTTTGGCTAAAAATCTTTCAAAATTTGTCAGAGAACCTCAAAATTTTCCAAATTTTCTAACTAAGGGCATTACTTATATTTTGCCTAGAAGCAAAAATATTAATAATCCCTCTCAGTATGTTTTATATGAATACCGCACAAGAGTCCCAACTGCTCCCGTCTGAAGCCAGTGAGACTATGGCATCCCCAATTGGGGTATGTTGTGAGGCTGAGGGTAGTGGGGAGGGGAAGGAGATAGGGAAGAGAAAGGTGGAGAAGTACCTGGCTATTCAGATCTGGTCACCAAACACGGCTAATGCTGTTTCAAGCGACGTTTCAATTCTGAATGGTGGTCTTACACCAGGGCGATACAGAGAGTATCTTCCACTCTGGAACGTGCCGCAAATATACTATATATTATTTTAAATGAATAAATTGTGAAATAACACAAATTAATCAAATAAAATTTATTTGCCACGCCGGGATTCGATCCCGCGACCTTCGGTGTGTGAGTCAAGCGTCTTACCGCTGCGCTACGCCGGCCGTTATAGACCCATTACATGTTTACCGACAATTTATAAAATTTTAACCTCTTGCTTGACAGATTTAATATACACTCATTTAGATGAAAAAAATATTTTATCATCGACGGTCCCGAATAACAATGTCGGATCTGACAAAAATTGAAAATCGTTTTGTTGGCTTATTTATTGGCTTATTTTGTGGATTTAAAACTCTTTTTTTTCGATTTTTTTAATGAAATGAGATGAAGTATTAAAGATCAAAACAACACTACATTTCTTAATACCAAAAACAGTAAGCATGCAGAAACGATACTTTAAAATGCTCCACTGCAAAAATTAAAAATCGCAAATCCAACATTGTTCTTCGGGACCGTCAATCTGAACAACAAAAAGGTTGTCGCAGAAAACATATGGGATGTAAAGAATAATTAGTTATTGATTCTGTAATTCTAAAACAGATTCAAACTCAAAAGCGTAATTTACATACTTGCTATATAGATAACCAAATGGCTTTCGATGGTTTCCCGCACTCGTGGCTGATCAAAGTTTTATATATGTACAAAATTAACCCAATTATTATTAGTTTTTTGGAAAAAATTATGTCTTGGAATACCGATTTGCTTGTGAATTTGAAAAATCAGAAAATTGTAGTACCATTCAATAAAAAGAGGTATTTTTCAAGGAGACTCGTTGAGTCCTCTTTGGTTTTGCTTAGCGTTAAAATTCTCTATCTAAAATGTTAATTAAGAGCAAGTTTGGAATAAAAATTAAAGATAATACAAGAGAAAGCAGTATAATTTCGCATGTTTTATTTATAAATGATTTAAAATTATTTTCGAATTCTGAACCAAATTTAGAGAAAAATGATTAAAGTCGATAAATTTTTTTCATATGATATTAAAATGACTTTTGGTTTAGATAAATTTCAAACGATCCATATAGAGAAAGACAAAATTGTAGATATAGACGAGGGTATGTTTAGAAACTTCAAAATTAAAAATATGAAAGGGGATGAGATTTGTAAATATTTAGGATATCCGCAAACGAATAGATTAGATTATACTAGTATTAAAAATGATATAAGGATTAAATTTCAAACTAGGATAAAAAAAAATTAAAATGCAATCTATCTGCTAAAAATTTAGTAAAGGCAATAAATACTTGGGCAATACCACTATTAACTTACTCATTTGGCATAATTAAATGGTTAGAGAAATACCCTCCACCTAGGATCGAAGAATATAGAAGATGTTATCCACAAGGTTAGTTCGGGAAATTTTTTCGAAAAACTGGATTTAAATCAAGCTTATTTACAGTTAGAACTACAGGATAGTTATAAAAAAAATCAAAACGATTAATACGCATTTAAGTTTGTTTTTTTACAATAGACTAGTGTTCGGTTTCAAGTTATGAGTTGTTATAATGCACCCAAAGAGTAATGGTCTCGCTGAGAACTCAGTCAAAACCACTAAGGGTTTTCTTAAAATACTTACGATCCAAAATAAATTTCAGTTTGATTACAGGGATAAATTGTTACAATTTTTATCCGATTATAGAAATACACCACATTGTACAACTGGAGTCGAGCCAGCAGTTTTACTTTTAGGTAGAAAACTAAGATCTACCTTTGACAGTCTCATTCCGAGAGAGAACGAGCAATTTGTGTCTAAACAATATAAATTGGCGAATAAAAATATTGAGACCAGTAAACGTAAACAGGCTAAAAATTATAGTGTTGTCAAAACTAGAAATTTTATTGTGGGACAAAAATGTCTAATTAAAGATTTCAGGCAAAATTATAAATTTACATGGGTAAAGGGAATAATTACACATAAAATTAGAAAAAATTATATTTGATTAAAACTTGTGATTCACAATTGGTATGGAAGCGTCATGTTGATCAAATGAGGGGCTTGTCTGTCAGCTGGAGCGATGATGACTCAGATTTTCCAGATTCCGCGTCTGATGATACGAGGGCTGAGCATTCTGAGAGGGAGTTATCCATCCTGTGGAGTGAGCAAACGATTTTTTTCTCCTGATTTCAGTCTGGTGGGGGGAGAGGAGATGATGAATATACACTACATCGTTTCAACCAGGTCCCTGGTCGGAGAGACTCCGACCAAGATAATCCTCCCCAGAAAAGAAACAAATCTATCGAGTACATAAATGTGTGTATGATGAAATGAATGTGTGAATAACTAATAATAAAGAAACCAATGTAAATTTTTGTATAAATTTAAAATGTAATCTTTGAACATGAAATACTTAACTTCAAGAAAAAATAATGTAATAATAAGTTGTCAATGTTCTGGTAGCGCTTGATTACACGGGGGAACGTGTAGTATATGAGTGTAGTGGTGTAGAATGCCACACGAAAAGACCGCGTTCGTTCGGAGATGGTCGGGCGGCGCCGAGTGTTTTCAAACGTTCAGACCTTATTAGAGATCACACGGAGATCACCTGTAAACAGACGCTACTAACAATATTTCTTCCTAAAATAATTCGCAACAAACCAGTAAAAAGAACTTACGTTGTAATCATTACATTGTGGGCTAGAGAGCTACAACACAAATCAAATAACATTACACACACTATTGGTAATTTTTATGCCAATATAGCTAATATTTTTAATATTTCCTTATTAAAATACAAAGCTCTACATTTCAGCCATACGTTTTTTAACAAGGTCTCTTGGAAACAAGTTTTTTTTCATGTTATTGTTACTTTTTAATGATTTCTTTAGTTATTAGAAACTTATTATCTTTTTCTATTGTTATGTGCAACGTTAAAAAAAACTGTTTAAAATAATAAATACTCGTAAACATATGTATGTAAATGACACTTTGTGCCGTAAATTTAAATAAATAAAAATTAAATAAAAAACGAGTGTGCTTTAGACCAAACGGCTGAAGTAAAACCTCACTAACTTATCTTATCTTATCTTTTCTCCCTCTTATCCTTACCCTCCTCATCCTTATTCTCATCCTCATCAATATCCTCATCCTCATCATCATCCTCATCCTCGTCCTCGTCCTCGTCCTCGTCTTCGTCCTCGTTCTCGTCCTCGTCCTCATCCTCGTCCTCGTCCTCGTCCTCGTCCTCGTCCTCGTCCTCGTCCTCGTCCTCGTCCTCGTCCTCGTCCTCGTCCTCGTCCTCGTCCTCGTGCTCGTGCTCGTGCTCGTGATCGTGCTCGTGCTCGTCCTTGTCCTCGTCCTCCTTTTTTTGTTTTTCCTTTTCCTTGTCCTTGTCCTTGTCCTTGTCCTTGTCCTTGTCCTTGTCCTTGTCCTTGTCCTTGTCCTTGTCCTTGTCCTTGTCCTTAACCTTATCCTTATCCTTATCACTCCTCAATCAAGCGTGCGTAAAGGCCCGACCGTTCGCTTCGCCCGATCACCGTTCGCATCGATTACTGTGCGCATCGATTACCGTTCGCATAACACTTTATCGTAACGCATTCACCAGCTTACCCCCAAGTCAAGCGTGCGTAAAGAAGTTTTACTTTAATAAAATACGTAATTACACAATTAATTCATTTAAAATAAAACGTTGCTTGAAAATGGCTTTAGCCGTGTTTGGTGACCAGATCTGAATAGCCAGGTACTTCCCAACCTTGTTCTTCCCCACCTCCTTCCCCTCCCCACTACCTTTCAGCCTCACAACATACCCCAATTGGGGATGCAATAATCTCACTGGCTCCAGACGGGAGCAGTTGAGATTCTTGTGCGGTATAAACTGTAAAAAAAAAAAAAAAAAGCAGACGCAAAATACAAAGTGATAGTTTAGTGCAGTGTATAAATTGTGCGGCAACCGCAAAAGGGACAACTATTTACTCTTACATAATGTTCAGTGTACATAAATAAGTCAAATCTTTTTTCACGAAATCTGGGGTATATAGTGTTATGTTGGTAATAGTAATGCATCAGCTGTCACATTCTGATGGTTGGCAGGTCTGTCACTTCACTTGATAGATAACCTTGAACTTGTTAACTTGTTAAGTTTTTTCCAGATTCGCTTTTCCGAAAACTATTGTTTGTGATAATGGTCCTCCATTTTCGTGCAAAGAATTTTCTATTTTTTGTAAAGAAAAATCAATTAAATTATTATTTAGTCCGCCGTATAATCCTGAATCAAATGGATTAGCAGAACGGTCGGTTCAAACTTTCAAAAAAATATGAATTAAATTTATGTTTTCGAAAAATTCAAAATTTTTGTCGCCAGCTCAACGTCTAATAGATTGTCTGTATAGTTATCGTTCCACTCCTACTTCTGTTACGGGTGTATCTCCAATGGCTAAAATATTTTCATATGAGCCACGTACACCACTACATATTTTGTCTGAAGAAAATCATGTCAATAAAAGTAAACAATCACAAAATGTCAAACAATCGAGAAAAAATACATTGAAAGAGTTTAAGGAAAATGATAATGTGTTGGTCTATTTAAGACATGTGAAAGGTCCTATGAAATG
Source organism: Limnephilus lunatus (assembly GCA_917563855.2). Classification (NCBI taxonomy): domain Eukaryota; kingdom Metazoa; phylum Arthropoda; class Insecta; order Trichoptera; family Limnephilidae; genus Limnephilus; species Limnephilus lunatus. The sequence goes on along the minus strand of OU830596.1, from coordinate 19,550,180 downwards.
GTTTCAGGGAACTGTTAAATTAAAATTAAGTTCATGGGTGTATTTAATTCAATTAATCGGAGGAGAGGTGAAAAAGGTTCATGTTAACCATTTTTTTGTACACATTTTAATATCTACAGTTATTTGAAATATTATCATTATTATGTAATTTTGCTGTATAAATGTAACTAATGTAATAAAAAATAAATAAAAATAAAAAAACCAAATAAAAAAAAGTTTTCTTAAGTCAAAATCAAGTTATGAGAATCCCGATAAATGGCAAGACGTTAGAAGTCAGCAAAATAAAATTGTTATTGAACCTTTACCCAGCACTAGTGGAAATAATGATGTTATAATTAGGTCTGGCAGAGTTGTGAAACCTCCTGTACGATTTAGTCATAGTGATTACTCTTAAGTTTCCTTGTCATTGTTATTTGGTTTTATATAAAAATAAAATTAAAAAATAATGGAAGGAGGAAAGGATGTTATGTTGGTAATAGTAATGCATCAGCTGTCACATTCTGATGGTTGGCAGGTCTGTCACTTCACTTGATAGATAACCTTGAACTTGTTAACAGTGTCAATAAACGTCTAATATATGAATCGGCTTTTTGCGTTTAATTACAAACCTCAGACATTATATATAGGTAACTCAAAACTGTTTCGCCCTTTATGGCCCTAAGCCTCTGAATGGTGTTAGGTATTACTTTCAAAATTCTCTCTAAATGTAATCAATGGTAGCTACACTGTTCCGCCCCGAGTCCCCTACACCCTACACTACATGTATTTACTTAACGCATTCATTTCTGCATAACGTTTCTGCAATACCTATTTTTTTTTTTTAAGTCTTACATAAATATGGCTAGAAAGACACATACGGTTCAGTGAGTGCAACGCAGTCACGGAGGTTGGAACAGTTGTTATCAATTACATAAAAAAATATAACAAATTCTAATAATTAAAGTGAGTATAATTAATTAAAGACAATTTTAGCGACACTCAACCAAAAATTGGAAACATGAAAATAACTATAAGATACGGTCTCACCTAGAAAGATCATAGATCAAAGATCATTTTCTTGATGTGACTTTTTCTATTTCAGATTTTCGTTCGAGTGTCGCCAATATTGTTTTCATTAATTAAATAATACAGTTTGAGTTTAATTTTAAGTTAAAAATAATTGAGTGTAATAAGTTCTGAGATAAAATTTATAATTTTGTTTAATTTTTTTTTCTGATGGAGTAAAATCAGTTAAAACTAATTTTTAAAGTGAAATACTGTAACTTTTTGTGAATCACTTCTTATTATAACAACGTGCCAATCGGGTTCGCTAAAACCGTGCTACCGTCGGGTTACATAATATTACCTATTATAAGTACCTAGCCAAAAAATAGTATTCACAGTTATGCAACGTTTTAGTTTGTTTATCTACGCCCTACGCATTGTGACGAGTGAGCACGAGTTAGTTTTTAGCATGTAAGTATTACATCCACTAGGTTTCGCCTGTATCGGGGTTAATAATTTCACAATTTATTAATAGTAACACACATAAATATCGGTCATTACCAAACCGTTAAGAACATGCAAAATAATAAAATTTAAAAAAAAATGATAATGAAAAAAAAGGAAATTTCTAGAAAAAAAAATGAATAAACCAACTATTATCAATAATAGAGAAAATTATAAAATATACACGTATATCCTTATGGTTTATAAAAATATTTGTAAAAAATAACGTAATGAAAAAAACAATTTTAAAATAAATATGAAAAAAAACCTTTTTGATCGGAATTGAGAGAGTACAGCATAAGTTAACATAAGTACAGCATAATATAGTTTTCATTCCATTGAAGTGTCATTTAGGTGTCATTATTTAAATTTAATTTTTAAACTCACTTAGACTTTCTTTTTTTTTTTTTTTTTCATTTACTAGATTGTTATGTTTCTTGAAGAGATGAATCATTTAAATTTACTGAATTTAAAGTTAATGTTCTTTATAAATAGAACGGCGTCATATGCGCCTTGCAATTTTTAACTCATGTGGGTATTTTAAATGTTACCTGGCTATTATAGACTTAAGGGCCTTGTGTTTCATCGGTAGGGAAAAATTGTTATCTAAAAACCCTACTAAAATTGCATGTTTTGTCCAGACTCAACATCAATCTTCACCGTCAGAGGCAGCCACGATGGCCATAAATACATACGTGTCTGTTTGTGTTATGTAGGGAGTGGGAAGGAGTCGGTCATGTCCTTTTATTTGGAGCTCTTCCGCATTTGCCTTCGGGAATGAGGAAACCATGAAAAACCTCATCCGGGAAGAGTCGGCCGATAGTCAACATGAAACTAGGCGGCCTTCAGTGATTTCAATCTATGAAATCCTGCATTGTGTGGTGAGGGGTGTGTGTGTCTGTTTTTATGTGAGATACATATTATATGGGAGATTTATGATAAACATACATAAACATACATATTATTCAATAATAAATAGATATATACATAGATATGTAAACATAAGTTTTGGGGGGGGGGTCTGGTGTTTAGGAATACCTACTGCTCGCTCAGTCGTCCGCGTCTGAATCTGGTTCATACCAGATGTGGTCCAGGTCCATCAGGATATGTTTGGGTAGTCTGTGTGTATATCTGAAAGTAAAGTCACTGGGTGCATTGTATTGACCGATTTCCTTGATTAGTCTATTTTTACTATGTCTGAGAGATTTGTAAAATCGGTCTGTCAGTCTGTGCGTGTATTCAAATAATGTCGGTATGTATTCTCTGGCATGTAGTCTTTTAAGATTCGTTCTGATGATTCTAGTGTTGTATGCGATTTTAATGCAGAGATTTTGTAGCGTATGTAGTTTCAAATGGTCAGAGTGAGAAATACTACTCCACACGAGAATAGCATATGTCAGTACCGGTCGAATGAGCGAGTAGTAGATCAGGAGCTTGGTTCTGGGAAGCAGCGGACTTCGTCTGTTGAAGATGGGCTTCATCGCGCCGACTGCCTTTCTGGCTCTTGCGTGTATTGCATGTATAAGTTGGCGTCTGAGATCGGTGATTTCTTGTTTAATCTCCCGTTGTAGCGTGTTGTAGGCTGTTTTGAAGAAGCCGTCTCGCGTTTGATGGTAAATGCGTCGCAGGCGATTTTTCTCCTTGATGAGCGATAAGACATACTCGGGAAGCTTGATCGTGTGAGTCTGTTCGTCTTTGAATGGTATGGATCTGTCTTGTGCAAGTTGAATGATTTCGGTCAGAGTGCTCGCGGCCTCGTCGATTTCTTCTTTTGAGCGCAGGGTTGCCGACGTTAGTTATATTCGTTCGTTTATCTCTTTTTTGAATCCTTCCCAGTCGGCGTCTTTGAAATTTTGCCACTTTCTGGGGCTCCTTGAAGTCGTTCCTCCAATACTGAAGCTCACGGGCAGGTGGTCTGAGGACAGTTCATCCAGCGTGCGCAGTGGCGAGATGGTCTTGGCGTTTTTCTCAAGTACGATGTCTAGAGTACTTGGATACTTTGCATGTGCTGGATAGTGAGTCGGTTTGTCCGGTGCCATAATCGTGTAGTTGTGCGTCTGCATATGTGAAAAGAGCGTTTTCCCATTCGCGTTGCCTCGGTAGTTGTTCCAATAATTGTGCTTGGCATTGAGGTCTCCTCCTAAAACAACAATGGGGCGCAAATTAAGTAATTTATCCAAATCCTCTCTTACCAGAAGTTTGAGGCAGTAGGCGGCGATGATGGTATGCGCTCTATCCTCTATGGTGACTTCGATAATTGTGGCTTCAGTATGCTTCAGCTTCGGAGTAGGGATTCTTGTAGATGTGATGGTTTGACGAACGAATATGGCGGTACCTCCACCTGCGCCCTCCGGTCGGTCGTCTCGATGTACTTCGAAGCCGGGCACTCTCAGGGGTGTGTCAGGTCTCAAATAGGTCTCTGTAATAAGAATAATGTCAATGTCAGTTTTGTTTGCCAGAGCGAGCAGTTCGTCAATCTTGAAGCGGATGCTGTGGGCATTCCACAGGAGAACGTTCACCATCTCGGGATTAGACATTGATGGTGGACGTGATGAGACCCATCAGGATCCAGGCTCTCGCAGCTTCGCTGGAAGCTGCGGCCAGCTACGGTCGCAGGCGATCTTGTCCCTCGAGCAGGGCCATCATCAATTGGGCATCGCTTCTAGCCTCTCCTGCGGGCTGCTGCGTGCGGGGCTGCGAGCGGGGCTGCTCCTCATGGCGCTCCTCGCTCCTTCCACTGGCTACGTTGGCTCAGCTGCGTCCATCCGTCCTCGGCATCTGCTGTGTATGAGGAGGTGGCCTGCTTGCTCCTGGGGCCTGGCACTGGGGGTGTCGCTGGTGCTGCTGGAGCGAGGCGACGTAGGCGACCCTCTTCGGGCAGCCTCTGAAGTTGGCGGGATGTGGGCCTGCGCAGTTGCAGCACGCGGCGGGCTCGTCCCTGGTGGTCTTGGGGCACTCGGCCGAGGCGTGCTCCACCAAGTACTTCACACACCTCGCGGTGTGGGCGCAGTTTCGGGACCCATGTCCGAAGTTCTGGCAGCGGTAGCATTGAGTCCCGTGCTGTAGATGGTTGCTGCGGTGTTTTTGCAGGCGGATCCTGCAGTGGCAGAGGTATTTCACTGCCGCCCTCAACTGGCCCATATTTACTTCCTTATCGAAGGTGGCCAGGTACATGGGATACTCGGCCGAGGCTGTTGTCATCCTAACGACCTTCACCGGGGGGAAGCCTTGTTCTGTCAGGTCGCCCGCGATGTCCTCCGTGTCAACGTTCGGCAGGCCCTTGATAACGGCCTTCTTCAACTTTTCGGCCTCCGCCGTATACGTATGGAAGCCTCGTGCCTCCGCTCGCAGCCCGTTGGTGAGAGCACGGTGGTCCGCCATGCTCCGCACGAAGATGTTAGCTGTTCCACCTCGGTTGTAGCGGAACGTAAAGTTCGGGTGCCCGATGTGGCCCTGCACCACTGAGGTTATTTGGGCGTGGGTGAGATTCCCCAGGGTCATCACAACCGGGGGGACTCGGTCCTTCTTTGCCGCGCTCGTGGTACCTTCGGAAGAAGAAATAAAATTATTAGTATTTTGGCGCTTTGGTTGCGGTGCGCCGCCGCCTTCAATAACTTCATTGAGATTGCCGAAGCGGTTGCCGACAACAACCGCCCGGGGTTCCTGTGGGGACAGGGGCCTCTTGACAGGGTTGAACGGCCTCGTCCAACCTTCTTCCTAGCTGCTCATCTCCTGGGCGGGCTGCTGGGGTCGGGGGGGGGGTACATAGCCCGAAGCTGGGCCTACTGGGGGGCGGCTGGTTCCAGGTGCGGGGCCGGTCTCGGGCATCTCGGGGGGCGGCAGGGCGATAGCCGGCTTCGTCCTCGGGTCAGGGTGGCTCTGCTGGGGCTGGGACTGGGAGGCGGGGATCATGAACAGAATCGTCCCCGTCTTGGTCTGGCGTCTGTACTGGAGGGCTCCCGGGGGGATCTCGATGGGTGAATCCTCCGGGTTGACAGGTTCCATCCGCCCGGGGAACATCCGGACGGCGGGGATTCTATTCTTCTTCTTCTGGATGGGAATTGAAGTGTGGGATCGTCTCGGTGGGGCCAGGTCTTCCCTCTTCTTCGGTGCCTTGATAAAGGCAGTTGGTGGCGCGGAGGCCTAGGCGGTGAGCTGGTCGGGGTCCAGCCGGCAGATGAGATAGCAGATGTCTGGCCGTGTAAACACAAGCCAGACAAGAGCGACTCGGGGGCGAAAAAGGGTCTCGTCTCAAAGGCGACTGTCGCAGGCGGCAGTCAACTGATCGCTGATCCTGATATTTTTCCCTGATCGCTGATGATCGATGATTGATGATCTTAGACTTTTTTCATTCTTTGTTTACCAACACCCCAAGTGTTATGCCGTGTTGCGCTACCTCCTTCTTTAACCGACGTTTCGGACAGCGTTGCAGTGTCGATCATCGTCGGATTTGTCGGATCTGCCCTGATTATGGACACTGAAAGGCTGTCCGAAACGTCGGCTAAAGAAGGAGATAGCTCAACACGGCATAACACCCCAAAAAACAAACAATGAAAACGCATTTGGCCGCGATAATCTAAAATCGCTCTAAAAACGTATCTCACTTAGACTTGGTTAACAATTTTATTAAGTAGGTACGCGAAATAATATAATATTAATCACGATCATGGAAATTTTATAAAGGAAAATAAGTCCAAAACTGAGTTAAATATGTCTTTTTCCCTTTTTTACTCTTTTAATCTGCATCGTCGAAATTTTCCTGGAAAAAATAAGTGCGTGTTTTACGACGAGCATTATAATAAGGGTTTTTTTGTGAAAAATTAAAAACAAATTTAATACTTCTATTAATCTAAACCATAGATTTTTTTTTATTTTTTTTTTAATTCCTTTATTTTTCCCATATTTTACAATTTATATTTACATATTTGAAAATCATAACAATAATGTGGGAACCCACTAAGGCGCAGCCTGTGCGTGGGTAATATATTTAAAAAAAGTTTTTTTTTTTAGTACCTAGAAAAAAACAAACAGGGGTATATAAAGCAAAAACAAAAATTGTTTAAAACATTTTGTACAAAAAGTGTATACAATAGTGTATGGTTAAATAAGTGTAAGTGTAATTAAAGATATACATTGTAATAATAGGTGTAAAGTTTGTGAGAAAAGTGATATAAAACTAAATAAATAGAGTTTTTAGAAACATAAAGTGAAATAAAACTAAATAAATAGAGTTTTTACATCTGTAAGGTTTAGCCATAATTTTAACTCTTTTACGAAATGCGGAAGTTTTGTTGCAACTTGAATATGTTTTGGTAAACTATTGAAGGTACGAGGTCCAATAAAACTACTGTGAGTTTGCATTTGTTTTGTGTGTGTTTGGGGGGTATAGAATACATTATTATTTCTAATGTTGATTCTGTTTACATTTTTTTCGAATTTTTTTACGTTTTTAAAGATATATTTCATAAAAAATAAAACAATAACTTTGTAAACACCACTTTTATTAATAAAAGTGGTGTTTACAAAGTTATTGTTTTATTTTAAATTATAATGTCACATCACAAAGTAACTGCTTCATATGAACAAATATATTTCATAGTTTGCAGTATAAATAGTTTACGGAGACTGAATAGTTTAGATTCTTTGTATAAAGCATCTGTCGAAAATGTTTTAATTCTATTATACATAACTTTGATAATATAATTTTGAGTTGTTTGTAAAGGTTTTATAAAAGTATCAAGGGCACCACCCCATCCTATTATTCCATACATGAGTGAAGATTGCACCATAGAATAATAAGTCATTTTCAATTTGTCAATATTCAATACTTCTTTGAGTCTGTAAAATATGTATGTAAGATATCTCAATTTAGAAACGGTATTATTTATTTGTGAATGCCAATTTAAATTTGTATCAATACATATACCCAAATATTTTATCTTTTCAACTTTTACAATTTCAGAGCAAGATGAGCATATTACTTGATTACAGTTAGTATTATGAATTCTAATTTTAAGGTTATTGGGGGGTTTTTTTTTACTGTTTTTATAAAAAGGTAGGTAAAATGTTTTATTGTTGTTTAGGAAGAGTCTATTACTATTTAGCCATGATGAGACATGTGCAATACATTTTGATGCATTTAAATAAGTTTCAAGCCAGGATTTTCCGTTTACAATTATTACTGTATCATCAGCATAAGATACAATATCACCAGGGATTACAAGATTACATAAATCATTTATATATATTAAAAACAGGATTGGGCCAAGCACAGTACCCTGTGGTACTCCATTTTTTATCCTCGTTTCAGTACTATAAAAATTCCCTATTTTTGTTTTTTGTTTTCTGTCTTTGAGATAGTTTGTGAGAATTTTTAGTGTATCTTTTTTGAAACCTATTCGATTAATTTTTTTTATAAGTATATTGTGGTTAACCGTATCAAAAGCTTTTCTTAAATCTAAAAATAAAGCTAGGCATTTTTTATTTTTATCAACAGAAGTGTACAATTTTTTTGTCAAATCGAATATTGCATCTTCGGTGCTTAGGTTACTTCTGAAACCATATTGATTTCTCAACCTTTTTTTGCCCACCGCCCCCTTTGAGAATATTATTTTTTCTAGCGCCCCCTAAATCGCAAAGAACGCAATTGTCGTCGTATATTTACCACAACGGGGGGGGGGGGGCGTAATGGGATGGGGAAAGATGGGATATAATAATTATTTTTATTAATTTCTTACACCATTACAAATTTGAGTTTATTAAATATAAGAAATAACGCCATATAAATATTTTACAAAAAAATGTGTACAAATATTTGTACATAAAAGAAATTTCAAGAAAAATTGCAATTTAAAAAAAATTCAGGCGGTGGTGAAAATTTCGTCAATGTGGAGAGACTCTTTCAAGAATCAAAATAATTTCACTTTTGAATCTGTCGTCACTGACGCCAAATGTATCAGTCTCGGGGGAGATTTGGTTTAGGAGCAAAATTCTCCTCCCTACCGGGAGAACCATTGGCTGGTTAATCATACAGGCAAGAAGATGGAATAATCTATGATGACGCTGTCTTAGATAGTCATTTGGAACATAGAGACTCACGCGAAACTTTTTTGAACCCTCGCCAACATGAGGGAGCACCTCACCTCATGTGGATTCCAGATAAGCGAACCACTCTCCAGCCTACTGCGGACCAGGGAGAAGTATAAAATCTTCAGAGAACGGGTATCCCGAAAAACTCTGACGGTTCGGAGAACAAACCCTAATATTTTTAAGGCTGACTGGAAAACTCCTTCGATATGAGGGCGAAATGTCAACTTACTTTCATACATAATCCGAAGATCCTTTATATTAGAAACTCGTCTGAGATTATGACCGAGCATAGTGTAACTGTCGTAGGTGAGACTAAATGCTCTGGTAAAAGTCAGAACTACGAATTTAAAGACATTGAAATGAAGCTGGTTTCGTTGACTCCATTCTAAAATGTTATCAACATCAGCCTGAAGGCGCAGGCAGTCTTCAATATTTCTCATAAAAAGATATAATTTTGGATCGTCAGCGAACAGCAAAAAGCGAGAAAAATGGATAACTCCAACAATGTCATTAATGAAAATGGAAAAGAGAAGAGGCCCCAGGATCGATCCTTGGGGAACCCCAGAAAAACCAAGAAATTCAGCAGATTGGAAGATTCCGTGTATGACAAATTGCTTTCTGTTCTTCAGCTAACTTTTAAAAAACTTTAACATTCGAAGGGAAAAACCCATCTGGGCAAGTTTTTTGACTAATGAATTTTATGACTAATCTTGATTCACAGTATCGAAGGCTTTAGAGAAGTCGTTATACTAACAGTCTACTTGGTATCCACTGTCTAGGGACCTAGCAAAATAGTCGGTAAAAACCTTCAGATTGGTTTCAGTGGATCTTCCTTTCCTGAAACTATGCTGTTCCGGATATAATGTCTGAGGCGTAAGGAATTTATGAATTAATTTTTCAAATAGTTTAGCAGGAGCTGATAATATGGCAACTGGTCTATAATTTTCGATTTACTTGTTCGAACCTTTCTTAAAAATAGGATATATTTTGGAAGTTTTCCATACTTCATGAAAAGTGGAAGTACGAATACATAGTTAAGTTAAAGATTAGACATAATGGAGTTTTAGGAACTCGGCGAACCCTTCAATAAATAAAAATACCTGAACGAAGTTTGGTCCGATGAAGTGTGAGTTCTTCATGAGACTTATGGCACTCATAACGACAGATTCCGTTAATATATCTAAATCGACGTTTGAAGCTCCTCTGGTATTAAATATGGCCGCATTATTAATATCTAGAAGTGGAGGGTCTTTATTGTAGACCGATTGAAAACGATCAACAAATGCGTTAGCCACACCCAAGCCACGAAATTCCTGATTACCTTTCATCATGGTGTATTCAAGACCACCATCCTTCCGAAGGGATTTTATATAGTGCCAAAACATCTTGGGATCATGCATGATGTTTTTTTTTTTATTTCAGACACGTAAGCTCAATAGACCACTCGAACTTCGCGCTTAACTAACGTTAAAAACTTAACAGATCGTATTCATTTTGAAGGCCATCAGCTTTCCAACGCTTATGAGGGCATGTTTGATATCTATATTCGAGGTGACTTCTCTCGGGGACCACTCTTCGGGTACTTGCGACCACCACCACTGTCGTTAGCAAACGAAGCGCACTCGTTTCCTCGTTGATATACATTAAGATAAGCTTGTAAATGATTTTATTAATTTTAAAATTACGCGCGTGGCGAAAAAGACGTACGTCCTGCCGGCGAACTATCTGGAGCACTGATGGGGTGGGATGGGTTTTTCTGGGTTTCCTACCGCCCCCCTGAAACTCTGAAACACCCCCCAATTTTCTCTTGTTCTTCTACCGCCCCCCTGAAGGTCTGAAACGCCCCCAAGGGGGCGTTATCGCCCACGTTGAGAACGTATGATCTAAACGAAAATATGTCATTATTTCAATTGAAATTTTTAATCTCACTTAGACTTGGTTAACAATTTGGTGAACAATAAAGGACAATAAGTCCAAAACTGTGTTAAATACGTCTTGTTCTCTATTTATTTCTCTTTCGATCTGGGTCGTCGAAATTTTCCTGGAAAAATAAGTGCGTGTTTTACGGCGTGCACTTTAAATAGGTTTTTTTGTGAAAAATTAAAAACAAGTGAAATACTTCTAATAATCTAAACGAAAATATGAGAGATAACAAGAAATTGAAAAATGGAAAAATATAACACACGCAACTGGGTCATGAACCCAGAACCTCTCGTCTAACCGGGACGGGCGCCTTTACCAATTTGGCCATTACCACATTCCATCAAAACGTCATTATTGTCAATCTCAAATTTAAATTTTTAGAATTAACAATATTATTATCTTCGACTAATTTTTCTATATTATACGCAATTACCTTTTTCATTGGAAACTATCGTTCTAAGAACTGGTTTGTAACCTAGATAACGTCTCGGAAAAATATATCCGATTATATTTTTCTAAAATCGGATATATTTATTCGATATGTTTTTCAATTTTTGTGTGTTTTCTTCTCTTTCATATTTTCGTTTAGATTATTAGTGTTATCGTCTTCTTCAATCACATATTACATTGATGGGAATAATCTTCAAAAGTCATAATAAGAGAGTTGTTCTTATAAAAAAACTAGCTGGTTCCCGGGATGCGTTGCAATGCCATATTCAAATAAAAAAAAATTTTAAAATAAAATAATAACTTTGTATGCACCACTTTTATTTTATATACTTTATGCCGATCGCTACAACCGTAGCTTCTTCAGGGCAGTATAATATGCTACTAACGTTACTACCTACCTATATAAAATAAAAGCGGTGTTTAGAAAGTTATTGTTTATTTTAAATTATAATGTCACATCACAAAGTATCTGCTTCATATGAACAAATAAATTGTTTCTCCCTGCATGTCCTTTCCCGTGCGTCCCCGTTCCCCTCCCGCATCCCCTACCCTCCCGCATACCTCTCCCACTCTCTCACCTCTCCCGCTCCCACGTTCCGCAAACCCCCCTCCCGCATTCCATATATTCAGTCCCAGTACATTTAGTTTTCAAACAGCTCGCGTGCCACCTATTACAATTTTTTAATTAAAATTTTCATTCGTCGTAAACATATTATAAAATATTCATTTTTGTTTATTATAAGTAAGTACAATGAATCAAATTTGGTACCTAATATAGGTACATATAAAATATCTATCATTTTAAGAATCCATAGACAATTCTTTTTACAAAAAAACAGTAGGCTACTAAATTCAATTGCATCAAACGCGCGAACTGTCAAACGTGCGAAGTTAAAATAGTCGTTAAGTTTTCTGAAATTATTCAATTTTCTGCGCAATTTTCTTATTTTTTTCCGTAAGAACTTTCTAAATTATTAGAAAACTTAAAAAAAAAAAAAAGATGAACGAAATAGCTAAAGTCGTTCTGAAGTTATGGCGTAACAAAGGGAAACAGGGATTCATTTATATAATTTGTTTATTTGGAATTTGGAATTTCAAGCCCGGCTGGGCTTTTACATGCATTTTTTTAAAACAAAGAACATCTAAATCTAAATGTGCATTACAAAATAAAAAAAAACTAAATCATAAACAAAACAAAACAAAAAAAAATCAAAATCAAAATCAGAATCAATATCAATATCAAAATCATAATCATAATCAGAATCAATATCAATATCAATATCAAAATCATAATCAAATCTAACACAAAAATAGAGTAAAAAACAACTTGAAATAAAAACAAAACACCACCATGCAAGATGGAAAAACTGTAAACTGAGAAAAGTGCAATACATGTGAAATAAATCGAAGCCGAGCTATGCAGTTGGATAAATTAAATAAAATCAAAATCAAAATCAAAATCAGAATCAGAATCAGAATCAGAATCAGAATCAATATCAATATCAAAATCACAATCATAATCATAATCAGAATCAATATCAATATCAAAATCATAATCAAATCTAACACAAAAATAGAGTAAAAAACAACTTGAAATAAAAACAAAACACCACCATGCAAGATGAAAAAACTGTAAACTGAGAAAAGTGCAATACATGTGAAATAAATCGAAGCAGAGCTATGCAGTTGGATAAATAATATATATATATGTAGATTAAATAATACTTCTATTAAAGAAATTTACAGCTGTATTGTGAAAGATCTATTCAATGTTATTTTATAATGAAAAAAATCTCCCAAACAATTAACATTTTGTCCTTATTTCAAATTTCAAATTTCCATTATCGAAATGTATTAATTAGAAAAGTTTAAAGGTATTAAACATATACATATAAGAATTCGCAGCGCGATAAATATCTCAACTTTAGACGCGTGCACATGCCAAAAAAAAACACGGTTCATTGTGAACTAGTTAATCGAAAACGTTTCAAAAATACTTGTAATTAGTTTGAATACAATGCTTTTACCAATTTTTGCCGCCGTAATTTCCTTTGGCCGTTCTTGTGTGCGGCACGCGGCGTCAGGGGGGGGGTGGACATTTTGTTCCACGGGGGTGAGTCAACATGAGCCATTTATTCAACGCCAGGTATTTCATTATATTTATGGAAAAAATATAAAAATTTGCTTATCTATATTGCACTTTATTAGGGAAATAAAACATTATATCGACAAAATACATATATTTTTTTACTTTTTTAACCAGTAATTAACGGATAAAAAGGTTAACAAAATTAGCTCCTTAGCTTAATCATACTGAACCCTTATTTTTTATCATTCTTTCAATTTAAATGGCACTTTTTGGAACTTAAAAAACTAATCTTTGGAAAAAAAAATATGAAAAAGTAAATTCGGATGATCATTATGAATGCATTCGGCGCAAAACGGTGTTGCGGGGAAGGGTCATATTTACCTTTTTTTCATTTTTAGGAACGTGCAACTCGAAAAGCGATCGCCATCCGACTCTTTCTCATTAAAAAAACGTTGAAAGAAAATCAACGCCTCTAGCTACTGAGAAGAGCGGCAACGTCGCGTGCGTAGTTATAAAACCGCAAGCAATTTAAAACATGGTGGGTCATTTTGACCCATCCCCCATTACGCTCGGTTAAATGTAAAATGATACATAATCAATTTTATGAATTAACAAATAAGTAATTATTTCTATGTCTATTACAAGCACCTACCTAATTATGTACACACAACCCGTGTGAGGTTATTATTGAATTTAATGAACAGCTGAATGTAGATAAAGACTGAATAATAATGAATGGGGGTCCATTCGTGTGTACCCCCATTTAAATCTCTTGTACCCTCAAATTTTGGACTCCCTGCAAGTCGGAATCAATCCCTGGAATTCCATGTAAACCACTTTGGGAATCTCTGAATTAGACTATCAATTTATTGTAAATCAATACTTTTTAAATTAATTATTATTATTTTTCACAATATTTTCAGAAACCCTAAGATGTCATTCATATCAAGATATGTGTTTGAACTAACTTTGGCGGCGATTTTAATATTAGTTTCAACTTTATACTATGTAACAAAGAACTTTAACTATTGGAAAGATAGAAAAATAGTTCATTTGCGACCTGTGCCAATCTTTGGGAATATTCTACCAATTTTCACCGTCAAGAAATCGATTGGAAAATTCTTTGAATATTTACACATCCAATCCAGAAAACTCAACACAGGAGTGTTGGGATTTTGGATTTTGAGAGAGCCATGCCTGTTTGTGAGTGATCCAGAACTTATAAAGAAAATTTTGGTCAAGGATTTTGATCATTTCTCCGAGAGAGTTGTCAGCAATAAGTCCAAGAACGACCCCATCGGAAGTTATTCTGTGTTTGGCATGAAGGGCGCGCATTGGAAGAACATGAGGATGCGACTGAACAAGTCTTTTACTTCGAATAAACTCAGGCAGATGTCTGAGATGATCATCAGGAATACGGACAATATGATCAAATATATTGATGCGATGAATGAAACAACAGGTGAGTTACTTATTACTATAAAATTTCATTTAAACATTGACGTATGATTTGGTCGAAGCATTTAAACAAAGAAATTGTCTCTCCCTGCGTGATCTTTCCCGTTCGTGCCGTTCCACTCCCGCATTCCCCTTCCTCCTTCCCCGCACTCCTGGTTTTCTGGTCTCCGTTTACCAAGCGATGTTTATGCTTAATACCCGCTCAAGAAGAAGAAGATGGAGAGATATGTTAGGAAGAGCGCGCTTATATTAAAAACGATAATATTTAAGCGAAAATTGTGAAAATATTTAATAAAACACGACTCGTTTAAAATAGTGCAAAAATCTCACGGGGAACATCAAAAAGAGTATGTAAAGAAACATTGTGAATTTTTTCATACATACAAGTGAGAGTGAAATGAATGTGTTTATAAAAATTTTCGAGCGTATTTTGCCATTTTTCTTCATATAATTTGCGTTTCGGTATGGAACACGTCTAGATATTATCTGCAATTTATTTATTTTTATTTATTTTATTTATTGAAAAATCGACTGATGTTTTACATTTATAATAAAGACAATAATAATACACATTATAGATAATGATAGATTTTCACATAATTAAAATTATAATTAAAAAGTAAGGGTCCTTCCCGTACCCGTTAGAAGTTAACAACAAAAGAAAAAAGGGTAAAAACAGAAGATATAAAAACACAATATAAACTAATAATCTGCATACTAAATTTCAAAACATCAAGTAGTCAGAATCAGAAATCTATTTTCACTACACAACAGCAATAATAATATGTACATACCTACAACTCAGAGTGAACACAATAGTAAGTCGAATGGCAAGTAACTGGAAAGGATCCAAGTCAAAAAATTATTTAATGTTAGCTATAGCATATTTTTTAAGGTACTTAAATTACACGAGAATATGTCTATATTGTCTATATTGTCTATATTATTAAAATTCTTATTAAATACATCACAAGCTCTGAATATAAAAGCATTTTGTCTGAGATTAGTTAAACATTTTGAAGATGAAAAAGTGATTTTTCTCTGGTTCTAACGCCTGGGACTCTGAAATAAATTTTATCCAATTATAACCAATATTAAACTTGAAATTTTAATTATGAACAAATATTCTTTGGATGGCTTCAATGCGTTTAATATAAATATTATATTGAGGATTCCATATTTGAGAAGCGAATTCAAGATGACTGCGAACATATGAAAAATACAGTATTTTAAGTGTCTGAATGTCCTTGAATTCTTTTCCAATGCGGAATACGAATCCTAACATTCTAAGGGCTTTCTTCACATTCACGAATGGGAGGGATGGATTCGTACGTCCGCCACTCCTGGACGCACTCACCCCCAGATTCCTACCCACCCCTAATACCCTTTTCCTTCCCAGAACTTCCTCTCATTCCTTTCCCAAAAAGACCCTACACACAGCATCCCCAAAGATGACATAGGCGCATATGAGGGAAATTATTTTCATCAGGGCCTCCTGTGCGGAGGTAACATTAAAAAAAGTAAATTGGGTGATGTTTGGTTATTATGTAACGAAGTTTTTAGGCCGTTTTCTGTAACAATTTGGTTATTTTACTATCGAGGGGCAAAGAGGACCGATTACTTCACAAATATTATTGTGTAATTATCTGCCTTACCAAAAGTAGAAATAAATTGTATGTGTTTTGTCCAAATTGTTTTTTTTTTGTAGTCGGAATTTAACTTTGCCGAGTCATTTTAAATAAATAAAAACAATAAAACAGAAAATAAAAAGTCGTTGTTTTCATTTTACTCTCATATTTTACATAAGGTTATCATAAAAAAGATTAGTATTCTGGCCTTCTAATGCGTAATGGCAAAAGTTGGGGCAAATATTTACGTAATCCGCACTTTTAATAGGCACAGATTATGAAAATTACCTCGTATCATTTTAATTTATAACGTCGGAAGATAAGTCAAAGATGTTATTATGTATTTGTGTTTGTGTACTTTAATTTTATAAAAAAATAATATTATTATGTTCTGCAAGTATTTTTTTAAGTAAAACTTCTTTACGCACACTTGACTTGGAGGATAAGCTGGTGAATGCGTGACGAGAACGTTACGAAAAGTGTGATCGGGTGAGGCGAACGGAAGTGGAGAGGGAGATATAAGTTAGTGAAGATAGAAAAGAGAGAGTTACGTTTCGTATATTACTGTAAAGAGAGAGGTGCGAGCATACATTTTCTTTCTCTCTTTCTTTCATAGTCAGTTACGTTTCGTATATCTAAGACATGGTGCAGGCCTATTGCCTGTATCACACTGTAGGAGCAAGAAAGAGCAGTGCGCGCGCACATTTTCTTTCTCTCTTCTTTTATAAGTTAGTGAAGTTTTACTCCAGTCGTGTGGTCTAAAGCACGGGTGGCCAACTTTTTCAGCAGCCAGGCCAGATTTCACAAATGAAATTTCCTCACGGGCCGCACAACAAAATTTATTTTATTATTTAAAGCAAACAAGAAATATATTGTTTTTTAAGAAGATGTAACAAAAATGAGAATCAAACATATTTATTAGATTAGAGTTAGGCAATACAAAAAATAATAATAAAAATAAACTAATAATAAATTTTAGTGGGACGTCTGATTTTGTTAGTCAAAACAAAGTTCATCAATGTTGATAACGATTGATGTTGTTGCTACACGCAAATAGTTTTCCAAATCCTCATCAGTGATTCGTGTTCTCATTTGAAATTTAATATGCTTCATTCGACTAAAAAGCTGTTCAGACGTTTAGCAAATAGCGAAATCATCGATAGAGCCTGTTTGTAAAATGCAGGATATTTCTTCTTGTCGAAATGTGTTTTGTAAAACTCTTTCAAACCAACCTGATTGAATTTCTGCTTTAACTGTGCATCACACTTTTCACAATGTTCCATTTGTAAAATTCCTGGCAATAAATTCATGTTTACGCAGAATGGCGTTGCAAATGCAGAAAAAGCACACGATGCTTTTTAAAATCGTGAAATCAGTTTGCAAATTCTAGGTTTAAGTCGGATATCGACGAAGCGTAGGTATTTATCCGCCGCCATTTCTGTGACGTCTGGCTACAATAACGATGTAGGAAAATGAAAGAAGATTTTTGTCCTTAACTGTTGTTCCCAAAACCAAAGTTTGCGGAAATAAGATCATAAATTCATCATTTATTCCACATCTGACATGATTTTTCGAACTAAAAAAATGATATGCGCATGACCAGTTGTCATGTTCATAAACTCTGCAACTGGAAATTTATAAATGTTTTACCTTAAGATTGATTCTGCCACCACACCACTTAAATAATCGTTACACACAGTTACACAACAAGCAAATGGTTTTCCTCCCAATTTTGCGGCGTATTGTGTGATTACTAGAAATAAAATTAAATTTAACCGTAACTAACTTATAGCCCACCAATCACTCAAAAGGGTTACTCAAATTCGTGATCTAGGTGTTCTATATGACTGTAAACTTACATTCGAGGCACATATTAATATGATTTATATATATTTGTATTTTGTATGTTTAACCGCTAAGCGTTGCTAAATCATTCGTTTTGATGTGCGCATGCCTACAATGCCTGCATAGCAGTAGGTACCTACCCGCTAACTATGAAATTATTTATTTTTTCTGTTAGTTAGTAAGTCAAGTTAGTTTTAACCCGTTAGTTGCATTTGCAACAGGCATAAGCTAGTATTAATATAATTGTGAAGAAAGCTCTTAGAATGTTAGGATTGTTATTCCGTATTGGAAAAGAATTCAAGGAAATTCAGACACTTAAAATACTGTATTTTTCATATGTTCGCAGTCATCTTGAATTCGCTTCTCAAATATGGAATCCTCAATATAATATTTAAACTAAGCGCATTGAAGCCATCCAAAGAAAATTTGTTCATTTAAATTTCAAGTTTAATATTGGTTATCATGACATAAACAGCTTGATGGACTTTTATTTACTCAAATCATTACAAATTAGAAGAGACTCTGCAGATCTTATATATCTTCATAAAATTATTAATGGTTTTATTGATTGTTCGACTTTTGGCTGAAATTAATTTTAGAGTCCAGATAAAAATCACTTTTTCATTTTCAAAAATGTTCAACTAATCTCAGACAAAATGCTTTTATATTCAGAGCTTGAAATGTATTTAATAAGAATTTTAATAATATAGACAAAAAGACATATTTCCATATAATTTAAGTACCTTAAAAATATGATATAGCTAACATTAAATAATTTTTTGACCGTTTTGCAAGTTATCATATTATTGCTGTGGATCCTTTCCTGTTACTTGATGCCATTCGACTTACCATTGTGTTCACTCTGAGTTGTAGGTATGTACGTCTAAAAGGGATCGAAATGAAAATCTAGTCTCCTTCAACGGAAGAAATCTGCCGAACAGGCCTTCCATTGATATGCTTGGTGTAACCCTAAGTGACCAGCTCAGATATGGGGGCTCCATCGAAGCCAGAATAAAGTTAGCCTCCCAAAAACTGGGCGTACTGTACAGGGCCCGCAGATACTTTAATAGTACACAATTGCTAACCCTGTACAAATCACAAGTGCGACCCATGGTTGAAATTGGCAGCCACCTCTGGTCTGGAGCTCCAAAATACCTTAAAAATACTCGACTCTGTGCAAAAACGGGCGGTCAGTTTGATAGATTCCCAGACGGATTGCAATCTTTAGAGGACGATAATTCTTGATCATTGCTAACAATTAACTTCAGAAAAGTAACTGCAGCATCAATGGCTTTTCATTTATTAGGTTTTATATTAGGTATCAAACATAATTTGAAATGACAGAATTAAAAAAAATTTAAAATAATAAAAACAATTGAATTCTTGGATTCGAAATATCATTAAAAATACGAAGTTAGTAGGTACTTCATTCAAATCAACTGACTTGGTTCTTTTCTTTTCAAAGACTAGAAATACCATGCCTGCCATTCTTTCGTGACCCATTGACAGCCTCCGAGGCCTATTGATTACCTACAGTCAATGTTGAAAACGTCAATTCGCACACAGCAGTGCTGCAGCCCATTGTCTACGACTACGTATGGCGTTAGTTTATTTTACCAGATACTGGTTTTTAGATTACAATAATTGTAGAATATCGGTCATGTTCATCAGGTTTTCTCCTTGTTTGAAATAAATTGTTAAGTTGAAATTACTTTTTTCATTTATCAATATGCTAAAATATTAGTCAAAATTTTATGAATTTGGAATAAGACTGTCACTTCACTTTTTATCTCGTTCATACAATTAAACAGGATAAAAAAAAAAAATTTATAATGATTCCGACAAAATAAGTAAAAAATTTGACATCTTGGATTCGGTGTTATGCAATTAATGCGTTGATTTCTCGGTGTTGTATTTATTTACACATGCATAAGGCTTTTACATTATTTAATAATATTACTTTTATGGAAGTTTTATTAAATTCACGCGGAAAAGTCATTAAAAAAAATTTTCAGACGTGACCTAAAACCTATCGTAAAACGAAAATAAATCACCAGCAAAACACTATTTAAAGGACTATAACTGAAAAAAAGTAACGCCAGCATTAGTACTTATGTTGAATTACACTAATATCACAGTGAATTGATCATTTAAACGAAAATTATCTTCAAAAACATAAAACTGCAAGTAAAATTCAACATGTCAAACATTGTTTCATAAATGTGCATTGTTTTACCGCATCCAGAAAGAACTCGCCATACGCCATAAATAAACCAATCATTCGCTTAAAAAAAAAGATGGCCGCGGCGCCAGCGCAGGTCTATGTGAGCTTTCAGGGGACCAACATAAAAATCACAAAATACGTGATATCGTTATTTTGTAGATGACATGTTGATGACGTCACACGACCCATCGCAGATATGGTGGTTTCGGGAGTTTTTGAAAAATTAAAACTTTGACAATTATTTTAACTATTAAAACTAACTCTAAAATAAACAAAAAAATTAACAAAACAAAAAACGACTCCAAAAAATGCACTAAAAAGAAAAAAAATAATTTCGTACGATTGTTATTTTTGGAGTCGGTGTCAGTCAAGGTAACTACTACATACATAGGTGAGATGTGGAGATCTTGGCTGACCCCGGCTCCAAAAATAACAATCGTACGAAATTATTTTTTTTCTTTTTAGTGCATTTTTTAACTCGTTTTTTGTTTTGTTAAAATTTTTGTTTATTTTTTGAATTTTAGTGACGAGCGTGCGTAAAAAAGTTTTACTTTATAAAAAGAATCATCGAAATCTGTTGGCGTAATATTGAGTTATTCGTCCATTTGTCGCGCACATACTTATTGCAAATTAAGAACATACATGGTTTTCTCATGGATCCCATGGTCAAAACTAAACCAAATTAAAATGGGACCACACGGGAAGCACCAGCTTTCTAATAAAAAAAGAATCATCAATATCGGTTCACCCAATCGAAAGTTCTGAGGTAACAAACATAAAAAAATAATAAAAATAAAATACCGTCGAATTGATAACCTCCTCCTTTTCGAAGTCGTTAAAAAAAAGAAAAAAATGCAGTTATAAGTTAGAAGGTCATTATTAAAAAAAATGAAAAATTTGGACTGGACTTCTCTATTCAGCAATAATTAGTATGGCCAAAGTTTCGAAATAATCAGATTTAAAGGGCTGAACGTTCTGGTCTTCTATATTTATTGATTCGGTGACAGTTGAGCCTACAGAGAACTACAGAATTACTAGAATTACAGAGCGTAGATCACACCTGGCGGGTGCGGCGAGTGGAAGCTCCATCTCATCTCGAATTACTGCCAGGCCGAGACTAAGCGCCACGGAGGGTGCAACGTGGTAGGGATTTGACAAGGGGAAACCAGGCTACACGCCAGTGTTGCAGGATTGCGCGTAAAATCATTCCTCGCGACTGCAGTGCCTTGGAGACCTTATTTTACGGACAGCCCTCGTATTTAAAAATTTACAGCAGTTACGATACGAAATTAATGCCGGTACCATCCAGTTAGGATTTGGCTTAGGTGTTAGCGGTGTTCACCCGTTCACATTGTAATCTGTCCCTAGGGAGGAAGGTTCAATCATCAGTCAAACAAAAAAATGAATTTTAAAAGTGGCGTTTTGTCCATACAAGCGTATTCACCAATTTCCTCTCTAGATTTTGACACTAGTGCATTTTTTTACATTAACTCCACACAGGGCCTCCTGTGTAGAGCTGATGTAAAAAAATCATAAAAGTGAATGTTTCTTTTTTTGTCCCTCATTATTTCCTATACAATTCATCCGATTGCGATGAAATTACATTTGTTTTGCGCACGCACACGAATGTTTCCTACGAATGATACAATGTTGAGCTCTGTAGTTATGAAATTTGCATACAAAAATTACGATAAGTAGCTCGCGAGTTGTTGCAGCAAATAAATAAAATAAAATAAATGAATACGTAGTGTCTAAAGTCTAAAGATCGTGCTGACAAAGTTAATGTTTGAAGGTTTCAAAGAAATCGATGTAAAAGACTTCTGCGGCCGTTACACCGCAGACAACCTGGTGGGAACTTCCCTGGGGCTGGCCGGCCAGTGCCTGACGCAGTTGCCCGGCGACCCGGAGGCAGAGCACCCTGAGGACGAGAGAGTGCCGAGGTTCCAGGATTTGGCCCAGGCTGTGTTCAAGCGGGATGCCTATCGCTCAGCCGAGGTTGTGTCGTTCTTCTTGTTTCCTGAGATTAATAATTGGTTTGGGTAAGTTTTAAGATACTTTAAGGTTTTAAAATGTACTATAAAAAAACGTTAAATATCAAATATATCCTCTTAAAAAGCACGCGGTAAAAGATGCACTTATTTTCCTAGAAATGTTTCAACGGCGCTTATCGAAAAAGAAAAAAAACTCAGAAAAATTACACTTACATTAAACACTTTTAACTCTTTTTTAGATGTCCTTTACACCATTTTAAATTTCCACTATCGATACACATAACGGTAAAACTAGATACATAGCAATTGTAGTCTTTTCACACGACAAAGTTGGTGAATCACAGATATTTCTGTATTTTTTACTCAAATCGCTATTTTCGTACTTGTGATTCTTTTGAATTACGTGAGCGATATTTACTAGTTTTAATGTACCTGTAGGTAAAGTTAAAATGCTTTGTCTTTCTTTGTATGTAGGTATTGAGGTTGTGTGGTATATATGTATTAGCACTACATTTATTAATAGATTTCGTGCATGCAACGTTTTTTTTATTTGAGCCGTATCTCAGGATACGATACGAAGTATATTTGGCTCTTCAATATTTTTGCTCCTTTTTGGCTCTTTCACACCTCACACTTCACAACTCAGCTCATTTCAGTATTTGAGTACCTCATTCGAACTCATTCTGAAATCCTGTCCTACCGAACACTACCATGAACAATCATTTGTAATTGCTCTTGTTAAGATGTTATTCGTCATTTCAACCCTTTAATATATATTGGAAACGAGAGAATCACCTACAATAACCTCTATCGCCAATTCCGCCTACCGAGTTACTGCAGCGCTACGCAAATGTTCCTGGATTGTACTTTTTCAGACCACCAAGACTTGTCCGCCACGTGTTCAATACGATTCAACCATGCCTCGAACTCAACACGGGTTTGTAATGCCATTTTTTCTCCAAACACATGTCCAGTAGAAGGCAACCGTCATCTTACTGTGCACAGGTTTGTAACGCCAATTCCCCTCAAACCCGTGTTCAGTACAAATTACAATCCTTTTGTGACTTAGAACATGCACAAGTATTTAGTTATCAATCTTACAAAATTTGATTTCACAATTATAAAAATAAGCAATATATATATATATATATAAAAAAAAATTCAATGGCTTTTCACCCCCAAAGGAGTGTTCTGGCCAGTGTCAAGTGAATGATTTTTGTGTGTAATTTTGTGAGTGTAATTTTGGGTCAATATTTACAATTTTGGTAACAAGAACATATCTACATTATATAATAATACTATACAAATAATAATAGGTACATAATAATAATAAGTTCAGCATAAATTTTTAAAGTTTATTAATTTCAAACTCTCCGTAGCCATTGAACAAATTAATTATGTTAATTTAATGAAAATTCTTAATTTAACTGACCTATCGTGTAGAAGAACCAAGAGCGATTTGTTTATACATATTATTCAAATTAGTTAATGGATCACTTGACGCACCTGACTTAACAAAACTAATAACATTCCGAGTACCAAATCGTGACACGAGACTTCCTGAGCTATTCTTTGTTTATCCATCTAAAACAAACTATTTCATTAATTCCCCAATCCAAAGACTTCATAGGCTTGGAAATAAATTCAGTTCGGTTGATATTTTCATTTATTCTTTACCTAAATTTATAACAGAAATATCTAAAATTCTTATGTAAATTTTATTATTATTCTTCTCATATGGTTTTTGTTGATATATCTTTTTTATTCTACTTATATCCTTTATGTTCAGTTTATTATGTTTTATACTACTCTATTATATGGGTCATTCCGCCGTTTCGTTCAAATTTGCCTGTTTCCGCGGAATTTTTTTTTTTTGCGTTTTTACTATATATTTTTATAGAAATGGGTTCCTGTACCTATCAGATGTAGAGAGGTGAAAAGGGCACCTTTGTGCGACACTTAGATACGAAGAAAATTGATGGAAGGTAATGAAGGGGTGGATGGTAATGAAAAACGGTTGGATGGTAATTTATAAATTTGGATGGTAATGAAGTTTGGTAATGAAACATTAATAGATGGTATTGAACACCTTGTAGGTTCTTAAAATTTCTGTGAATAATGAAAAATGAATTGAAATTGAATAATAAAATAGATATAAGTATCATTTGACCTGAAGTGAGGAGCGGATTAGGAAAAAGGAAGAAAAAACGATTAAAGTGAAAAACTAAATGCTTTATTCAGACTTTTGAGCATTGGAGACAAGAAATACATTTTTTCATGCGTAATCAGTTCTGCTTACTTATGCTTGCAATATTTGTATGAATTGTTAAAAAATAATGGACAAAATATCAAAATACAAATGGAAAAAAACAAACTTGTCAATATTTCTGTCGCTGATCCTTCTGCAATTATCTTTGCTTTCTTCAGAGCTTTAATTAGAAGGTTAACGTTACAGTGAAGTTTGCATTGGCAAGTGTCTCGTTCTTTTTTAGGTAAAACAGTCCAGTAGGGTCTATATTTGCAAAAAGTCGAATAGCTGATTTTTTTTTGTTCTTTGCAGAATTTGTTGTGGAGATTTTTGAAGTTATCTATAATATATCTTTTTTGTTTTTTTAAACCTTTGCGTTTCACAAATTCTTTTTTTCCGGGAGCTACCCGGCTATTAACATCTTCTTCAAAAAAATCTTGTATCTTCCGTTTTATTTCATTTGTTTTGTTATTCTTGTTTTCAGCTAAAGTCTTTCTGATATGAAAGGGAACTTTGTTGAGGACTTTATATTTCTTTAGCTTGTTCTTGTCTCTCAGTATTTCATTCGCAAACTGTCTTTTCTCTGTTTTTTTTAAAGCCTTGTATTTTTCATTTAATCCTCGAGACAGCGATTCACTGAACAACAATTTCTTTTTTACATCTTCGACTTTATTCATTGGGATGTATTTAGCTATGTCGTTTACTTTTTTCTCTACTGTATCTTCGATTGCTGTATTTGCATTTTGTAGCTGCAACGCCTCCATTTTCTTTTGTTCGTTTCTTTTCTCATTCTTAAGTTTGCTTATCTGGTCCTCTAACTTTTTAATGATTTTCATAGATCTGTACCTTAATTTCCTAACATTTGTTAGAGCACGCATGTTTTTTTGTGTGATTTGTTGTTCATTCTCGACTGTGAGGGGGTCAGGATCTACAGTGTTTTGCACATTATTGGGTAGTTTCGTGACATTTTCATGAATTGGAAGCATATTTTCTACTGTAATCGTTTCTATTTTACGCTGCTACTCTTTTTTCTTCAAATAATTTAGAGAGTTCTTTCGCCATCTTCGTCTTTGCTCTCTCTGTGCTCTTTCACTCATATCTTCAATGCTTCAAATCTTTTTTTGCGCTTTTCGCATTAAGTATCTTTTTTTTTCTTTCACTTTCCGAAGACTGTACAGTTCCGGATTGTTTTTAATCTCTGCATATTTTTGTTGCTTACGTAGCCTGTCCTTGGATAACTTATATTCTTTTTTCAGTTTTTTATTTAACTTTGCCATTGTGGTTTAAAGTGTTACGCCTGTAACAAATAATAAAGAAAAATTATCACAAGCATCGGATTAAATGAGAAGTTGAAGAACAAAAATGAATAATTTCATAACTTTTACAAGAGAGCCTAAAAATTGTTACTGCTTTTACATATTTGTTTAATAATTTTTTGCCTAAATGATTGAAAATCTAACAGAAGTGATATCGTTTTTTAATCAAGAAATTTGCGTTGGACTCTTGATGCCCAGTTATGTAGATTTTTGTTTAAATCTGGATTTGTTTAGAAACTTGAAATTGTGTAAAAATTCATCAGTTTTGATAGACAACCGAAGGAATGAAACATCTTGTGACTGTAGGGGAATGTTAAATCATTTGTTTAATATATTCGTTTACATTTGAATAAAAATTATTATTGAATAAAAAATCGATTTTCAAATAAAAATTCGAAGGGTAAATTTTAACAGATTGTTTTTCCATATTAGAAAATAGATAAAATGAAAATATGTGTTTCACCAAACCCGAAATTGTCAGACGCTAGAACGCAAGAAACTGCTTTTATTAATAATATTAGCTTTTATTAACCCCAAACATGGTCCCAGATGTACGTAAAAATAACCCTTACAAATTTTTCATTACCATCCACACCTCTTCATTACCATCCAGCAAAAAATTTGACGATACGGAAGGTAATGAATCGGAAGGTAATGAAGTTTTGACAATCTTTCCTCAATTACTCGCTTAATAATGACATTACAAATCTTTATGATTCAATCAAAAATAGTCTGACTAATTATAGTTTATAGATACACGATTCGAATTTTTAAAACATGTACTTACTTTAAAAAATGCTGGAAGGTAATGATGCCGGGTCAGTGACAAAGTTGTTTTCGAGCATTTAGATCGCAGATATTTCTTTATTCAGCGACACATGTCCTCCCCCGTCTGGATGTAGCGGTACACTGATTAGTAACGGAGGTGCGGGGCGGTGTACAGCTGACGAACAGGGATAAAAGCGGTCTCAATTTTAATTACCGCTTTCGCGGAAGACGACAGCGATTTTCTCTGGACAAAAACAAAATCTCAATTCTTTCTATGATACAGTAGCTTTAAAAATAAATTAAACACAAATAAATATGCATAATTAGTTGTACATACAGGTCGATTAATGAATGTAGTGATTTTACTAGTGTAAACTGATTTTTATTATAGATAAATTTACCGGTCGCTCATTTGCAAAGGGAAGGTAATGAAATTTCAGCATGTTTTTTGTAAATCATGAAGCAATTAAGTAACAAATGCCTAATTCGGGAAATACTCCTTTTTCCTTTTTTAAATAGCTACATCTTACAATAAAACTTTCTTGATAAACATTAACTTTCATATGACTTTTTTGCGTGAACATGCGATTTGAACGAAACGGCGGAATGACCCATATAGGTACTACTATAATTGTACTCCTGAATAACTTGTGTAGGTATCTATAATAACGTGATTTTGTAAAAGCCTTTTAGGCGTGAATAAATAAATAAATAATTAATAATAATACGCTAAATTCTTACAAAACGAGATGATTTTAATTACATAAACAAGTGGAACTAACATGAAATTAATAAATATGCTGATATAATTTATTATGCATAAAAATTAAACTAAATAATTAAAAATATGAAACTAAACTTACAGTTACAAATTGATGCTGTTAATATTCAGGAAATCAGCCATGACTCTATAAACGCGTTTGTCTTGTGAAGATAACAGACACGCAATGTTGTAAGGAGGCATTATGCCCGTACTGATAAGGTGATGGATGAAATTTATGTATGAATTATTTATAGGGCAACTGAAAAAAAATATGATCGAGGTCCTCTTCACCAAGACGACATTCACACATCGCAGAATTCCTAGCAATATTCAAACAAACAGATGATGACAGTTATTCGGTTGTTCGCATAATATTTTTAAAAACAATCCAATTATATATGTCTCTGTTAAATTCAAAGAGTGCGTATCTTCGATTCATGAGATATAAATATGTTTAATTATTTATTCGAACAAACAAAGCAAGCATATCACAAATATATTCTAAATAAATAAAAAGAAAATACTTTGTTTAACGTCACTTTATTGATATTTTATAGTCTACTGGTTTCGGCACCTCCGTACCATCCTCAGGACTGTTATAAAAATACTAACTAAGGTTAGTATTTTTATAACAGTTTATAACATGACCAAAAACGACCTTTATTTATAATATTTTGTAAAATATATATGCATGTATGTAACTCATATTTTTGTTTATATTACAAAAGAAAATTATAATGCCTAACCAAATACTGCGTAATGTTTAGGTTCAAGTTCTTTGGCGATGTTGCCACCAATACAATGCGGAATATATTCTGGGCGGCAGCCAATCTGAGAATGGATAACAACAAACAAATTAAAGAGAAAGACGACAAGGCTAGAAACTACTTGGATTTGCTACTGCAGATGGAAGCAGATGGAACTGAATTGAATGGCTTGAGTGAGTTATGTTTTTACTTATTTCACAGTTATATTGATATTATCGGCCTTATTTATAGAAAAACACTTCCCAACCGATAAGTGATTTTGGTTACACATTGAATAAAGACTTACGGCCTTACTAAAAAACCTCGTGAAATATTTATTCAATTGACAAACGGCCGCGGATGTGAAAACATTACTAGGTAATTAAATTGGAAAAAAATACACACCGTTTACACAGCCTGGGGGGCTAGTTTATCTCTGTTTTAGGGATGATGTCTGAACGAAATTTGGAATTTTCCAAAGTATTTTGAATGTTCTATATATTTCTTATTTTTGAAGGTGCCGTAAAAACAAATACCATTTTTAAAAACTAGATAAAATTACCTATTAGATTTGTGTATTTGAAATACAGTTTAGTTAAAAAAAACTGCCATATTTTAAGAAAAATGTGTAAAATAATTTCTTACCAAAACATTTTTGATGAAAGTGTACAGAAATATTTAAAAAATTAAAATTTAAAAAATACAGACTTTTTATATAATGAATTTGAAATGAAACTGTCACCTCACTTTTTCCTCGTGCATACAATAAAAAAATTATTAAAAATTTCAAAGTTTTTTTTAATGCCAAAAAAATAACCTTAAAAATATCTCTGACATTTCAACACATTTCTTGTTAATTTCTTTGATAAGCTTACCAACACGTGAATTTGATATTAATATTTAGAAAAACCACCACTTTAATGAAATTCTCATAAAATTTCATTAAATGTAAATATGAATTTTTATATATCATATAAAAAACTTTTTGACATTTCAACTTTGAAAGTACAATTATTGTTATTATAACTTCACTAAAACTTATGAAAAACCACAAAAAACACGGTAAATATATCAATTATATGAATATAAGAGTGAATTAGTCATATTAATAAAAATTACGATAACTTTGGTTACGAAGCACATCGCCGTACCCAAATAATCTTTCGCGGCTTAAAATATGTTTTCACTGCGAACAGCGAATGCGCCGGCGCCCCCATCTAGCGGCCATGAATGAAAACATTGAAAACAACAATTTTGTATGAACATTACTAAAAATTGCACTGTTGCCAGATTTTAGAACCTGTTTTAGCGTGAAATTCTTTATTGGTAGAATTTCGTGTTTTAGTGTAAATTTGTTGTACGGTGCTACAAAAACACATGTCTTTAATTGTACTGCGAAAGAACTGGCAACATTGTATTTTAATCACTGGCTCAGCGCCATGCGCGTGATTTTCCCGGCAAAATAGCAGTTTGATTTGTGATTGTGATATGTGATTCACGTCATATTTTTGTTCAAAATTTCTTTTCTAATGCCCGATTCACTATTATATTGGTATAACTCAATATATATTATGTAGGGTAGACTGTGTAATGGTCCGCCACTCTTGGCTTTTGACTCCAATTGTGATGAACCCTACCTAGCTGATTTACTTTTCTAAGCTTCTACCTCGTAGTTTAAATCTCGTAGCTCCTGTCTCGTAGCTACGCTCATAATTCTACCCTTATGTCCTACTGATCACACCACTAGGTATGATGGCCTGACTCGACCCTCCTTTCGGTTTATTTCTACCTCAGGCTCGTGATTTCTAAACCCCTATACCTTATAATCTAGCTAAACCTACCCTATCTTCTTAAATCCCTGCGATTTTCTCACAGTAATCAAGACTTAAGATTTTAGTTCACATTATTTCTATAATCTGCGTTGTGTAATTTTTTTGTTTTAGATTTTACATCAGTTTGCATACTTAATATGCACACATATGTAGAGAAGATAATGTATTACGTGTGGTAACCCATAGATTCTTTTAGAGAAAGGGTGAGAATTATCCGATCAATTTATTTATTATTATTTTAGAATATTTAACCGAGTTTGATAAACTACCCCCCGCCCTAAACCTTGTGTCTATTTGATTTCCATAGGAATTTAGTGTGTTTATTTAATTCTTCCTATCACCGCTGATACATCGATACATAAACAACAGTTAATAAATTAAACATTTCAAGAAGGCAAACCTTACCTTAGGATGATCGAACTCGAAGGTCCAGTTTTCTCAATTGAAGTCCTTGTCTGCAACCTCTCCTAACATAATGTGTTTGTAGTCATAGTTAGTGCTATTGGTTAGTATTCGCAAAATTGTTGAAAGAGCAGGAATGGAGGGATATGGGGAGGGGATAATATGTTTGCTTAAAAAGTCGGCTCCTCCGCTAACCAAGTGAAAACCGATGAACAACAATTTCAAACCGGATTCTCCCAAGTACGTTTGCTAAGCTTATCCTTAAGTCCGAGTTTTACTCTCTTCGACGAGCGTCTCTTGTTACGAAAGGGGCTCTTCACGCCAGATGGGGGAATACCAAATCTTCATGCCGTTTTTCTGCCTCACTCCGACTTCCATCTCCGCCGGATTGAATTTAACTCTACTGAGTCTAGAAGGGGTATTTCATGTCTTCCCTTATCATGCCTCTATCCGTTAAATGTGGCGTAAGCTTGTGACGGGCAGATCCTTCCTCCCACGTAACCGACCCAGCGTTACATTCCACCTCTGACTAGCTGACATAAAACTCACCTCGTGAACCTTATGTTTGCTTTCAGGTTCGACAAGACTCTCGGTATGCAAATAACCTGTGGCTTTAATGCCGCGTCAGCGTACTGTCCGCATACGTCCTTCCTCTTCCCCGCATGCCCACCTCGACAATACCGCCACAAGATCAAAGCCGTCCGTTCGAGAAAGGTTGACACTTACATTTCCAGATGGCTCATACCTACATACAGAAGCCTTGAAGCTTACGTTCGAAGACAAGTTAGGATTCAGGACTGTATGAGTATTTGAACACCAGTGTTGTTTAAATGAGGTCACTAGCTCCTCGTGTGTTAGGTATTTAGGATAATGGGTATTTATGGGTTCTTGGATACCTACTTCCTATAAGAAAGATTTAAAAATGAGATAAATCAAGTCGACATTGAATCAATGACCTCCTGAATAATTGTGATGTGCTCTCTTAGAGTTTGAAGCTAGTCGCAGTACTTTACTTTGCGAAATTTTTGCATGCTGAATCAATGCTACCTATTGGCGATCGCTCTAGTAAAATCAAGTCGTTTAGAATTGAGTGAATTTAACGTCAATGTCGCCTTCACATATTGACCGCAGATTTCATCTCAAGCTATATTTGATAAACTTGTCCCTGACGTTAAGTTTTGTTTTGTTTATTCGTTAATGAATTTAGGTGACTGGGTCAATGGATGGCCTTGAACTCTAATCGAAATTTTGGTACACTATCGAAGGTCATATAACCATACCCTAATCGTGCTAGTGGAAAGAAATGATAGGTATTTATCTTACAAATACGCTAAGATACCAAAATTGATTTAGTGATGCGTTTCTATCTAATTATGTGTT
Organism: Limnephilus lunatus; assembly: GCA_917563855.2. Lineage (NCBI taxonomy): Eukaryota > Metazoa > Arthropoda > Insecta > Trichoptera > Limnephilidae > Limnephilus > Limnephilus lunatus. The sequence goes on along the minus strand of OU830596.1, from coordinate 19,518,540 downwards.
AAGTATTTGTTTAGCAACATTTCATTCTGTATGGGAGGTGTGACATGCGAATGCTAATAAATTGGTTAGTTATTTATTTACCCTTACTTGGCGTTACGTCCATCAGTGTCAGGATATCCACAGGAACCTGTAGAAGCTTAAATATTGTAAGGACTCACCAAGCTCTAATGTCTTAATTTCAGCTCCACCGGGTTACTATCATCGGCGAGAAACTTATTAGAGCATCCAGACTACCTGTGTAACTTATCGCACTTTTATTTCGACTTCCCACTTTTAACGATTTAATCCTACAAGATCCGGAACTCATCTCCTTCCTTTCTCCTTTGAATAGATCTCTGATGTAAAAAATCCTCACGTTTTCCTTTAATATCTGCCGTTATTATTGAAGAAGAACGATCCTATCTAATTATGTGTTAAGTATTTTCCAGATTTCGGATCAATTTTTATTATTGCGTTGTCACCTAACGATAATTAATATCTCGTAATAAAATTTCCAACTTTCGACCTAAACGTAAATTTTTTATTTAATGAAACTTATTAGACTGTAATTTTCTTTATATAACCTCGGACTAAATAACTCTATTTTAACCTTCATAGTACAAATTTAAAGCAATTCAAACACACTATATTAAACTCCTCCCGCATTGAATTTGTAATTAATTAATTAATTATTAGATTTTATTGAATCGGAAATTATTGCAAACACTGATTTTAGATTTATTATAAGATCATACACTCCGTTAAATTGCACGATTAACCCTATCCGGGCACTTCACTCCCTGTTTTATCAAAGCATAAAACTGATTGTAGACTCTATTTTACCACTGAATTTTTAAAGTATAAACTGACTACTTTTCCACTGTATTTTTAAAGTATAAAAACTGATTCTAGACTCTATTAATTAATTACCAGGGTAATTCTCACGACATGCGCAACGTTTTAATCAACCTTGCCAGTTGTCGAAGGACCCCTTTTTATTTTAATGATAAGTTGAATTTATAAATAGATATATTATTATTCACTGCTGTTATAAAATTCTTTAAACACTGTTGATTTTCTTTAAATTCGCTACACTATATAAACTTTTTTTATTTTAATGACAAGTTGAATTTATAAATAAATATATTATTATTCACTGCTGTTATAAAATTCTCTAAACACTGTTGATTTTCTTTAAATTCGCTACACTATATAAACCTTTTATTTTAATGACAAGTTGAATTCATAGATAAATATATTATTATTCACTGCTGTTATAAAATTCTTTAAACACTGTTGATTTTCTTTAAATTCGCTACACTATATAAACTTTTTATTTTAATGACAAGTTGAATTTATTGTAAAACTATATAAAACACTTTATTTAATTTTCAACACTCCACAGATTTAATCACGACCGTAATTTTTATAAGTCCCAGAATTCCCACTCCGAATTTTTCTAAGTCTCAAAATTTTACAACACTTAAGAAATTTTCAACTAATAACCGTTTTAGACGCTACGTCACGTAACTTCCACGTTTTAATCCGACGATTGGTCCCCGACGACTCCTTCCCGACAACTAACACCGAAAACTGATCTCGATTCTTCTAAGTCCTAAGTTTTATATGTACCTCCAGGATTAGAACATCCTAATTACGCGTTCATTGATTTTCTAATTCAAACTCTAACAACTCGAGATTTCATATATCAATTCTGTTATTTTCGTATCAACGTGTTAAGTCCGGCCCCTTTGATTTTAGAAATCTTCCGTCTCTTACGTAAATTGTTCCAGTGTCGAACCTACCATTATGTCAAATTTTGCCCCGTCGTTCCTTTGTCTTCAGGTCTTACAAATTTAACTAAAATATCATGATTTTCGTGTCCTTTTTTCTCTCAATATATAATAGGTACGTCTTCAATAAACTGTATGTAATTCTCAATTTGGTTTATCGCTACCAGAACACGAACAAACTCATGTCGAAATCTTCATTACGCATTTTCCAATTTTCATTTCCCTAAATTTCCCCACATTTTCATGTTTCCTATATGAATCAATTCAATTTTAAGCTGTATTGTCTCTACTTATGTCGTAGACTTGAATTTTCTTATTTTCTTCAATTATATTTTATATACGACGTTATTTTTATGATTTCTCTGCTTCATTCTTATGTCATTGTCCATAACTATATGATTAGTTATATTCCAAGCCAAATTTACTGTTTTCATCAATACTTCTGAATTTTCATGAGTTTTCCTTACGGAATCGTCTTTAAACTGTCTTTACTTCATTCTTTACCATCATTTGCATAATTTCCAATGCTTATCTTCTCTTAGAAAACTTCACCTTCTAGTCATAAATATTCAATCTGCTATTTTTTCATAATTTTCATAGAAGAAAATTCCAATTTGACTCTGGGATATGTGTCAGGTTAATTGCTTCGTATAAAACGTATAAAATTGTGTCTCGTTTCATCCCAAAACCCCATAAAGTATCATCGCTGACATATGTTGATGTTTTCGATTTCTACGTACTTGGTCGTAAATAATAAATTAATATTAACTCGTTAAATTTAATCTCTTTTATCTTATCCAAATATTGCATAAGTTCCATGTTAACTTTTATTGCCCCAAAAGCAATAAAGACTATCATAATCACCCAAAACCATGTCGGAAATCTTATTGTTTAAACAACAAAATCGTGTGTGAGCTCGACAACCTTTTTTTACATCAATTGCCTCAGCAATTTGTTCTATCGTCTATAGTATTTTCTCATAGCAAATGACGTAAAAACGATCCCTTCCTTTGAATTAATCTAACGTAATATAACTAGAATAACCATCCTATTTCAAATATATAACGATATCTATTTAAACTCGTCTGAAAACGCAAAATTAAGTCGAAATCTTATATTGTTCAATAAATACTTCCGTTTAAATGTCCGTTTTTTTTTATTAGATTTTCTTTTCAAATCGTTTTCCCTGACCGTATTGCTTCATTTAAAAGTGACATTCCTAATTTCCATCGTTTTTCTTTCTTTTAAATATCAAACGTACGTTTTCCTCTGAATCTGGCCTCCTTTTGTTCTTCACGTTCTCGTTATGCAATTGAGTATCCCTACAGTAGCTTTTCCCACGTTTTCCAGGTCTTTTCTTTAATCTTCCGTTCATTATATTTCCTTGCTATTTTATTGCATCATTTTTTCAACATAATATGGATTTATTTGTTCGTTAACTGCGGTTGTCGATTCCTCTGTTGCACTCAATATTTACCTTTAAAATTAGGGTCATTGTACCAAATGCACCGAACGTGGGATTGTGTTTATCTTAAAGCGTATTGATCTCTCGGGTTGATGATGATTTTTACCCCATAAATCTCAGACTAATGGTCTAGTCCAAAGTCCATCTCTTTGTCTTGAAAAAAGGTAACCTCCCCCTTCTCTGATTGGTAGATCAATCTTAAGTGTTTATAATTGGATCCCTCTGTGTTCTATTTATCAAAACTTGACATTAATTTAATAATTATAGATCTCTGCAGTCTCCATGGCCCAATCAAACTTAATCAGCTAGGTGTCGCTAGTGTGTTGATTTCGTTATAATTCTGAATTATTATTTATTCATTCGTAAGGTGGAAGCTACTATATTTTCGTATCCACTGCGATTCATCACAACTGGGGACGATTGAAACACGTTATGATTGAAACATCTCAATTTACTCGAAAACTAATATGCTACGGCCAGACCCTTGCGACAAGCTGCTTGTCGCAAGCTCTGGCAAACGAATGGCTGGCGTCCCCACACTTGCAAGCGCGCCAGTACATTCGCTGCGCGCGCAGCGCCCAAAGATGGCAGACGTCGAAACAGCTGCATCAGCTGTCATTTTTGTATTAACCTATTTCTATTTTAAAGCGAAACGAAAGCGAAGAATTCGAAAGAGACGATAGTGGATGATTAAAATCCATAGAAATCGTACCAGTTAATTCATTTAGTATTCTAATATTTGGTTTATTGTCCGTAAGTTGGACCAACGTGTGGATGCCACGCCAGCGTTTGCCGCAAGCGCTTGCCGCTTGTGGCCAAAATATCCGACCTCGATCGGATCGGCGACAAGCTCTCGCAAGCTTACGCAAGCCAAGCCACACGCGCGCTCCAGACGCTGGGACTTGTGGACGCTTGCGGAGGCTTGCCATGTGTTTGGAGCCGGTATAATACCTAAGAGAGTGATACAACACTCGAAACTCCGTCAGGTCTGTTGGGACGTTTTTACAAAAGCGCAGTAGCCGGCGAGTGACTCAATCGTGCATAGGGTACATTATTGAATTTCGCACTAAAACCTAAATATTTAAGACATTATTGCTTATCTTATAACTCTTTTTACTCTCGCAGCTTGACGAAATGTTTCATTACATTCTCTTCTTTATCTATTTAAGAGTATTTATAATTCATTTGCGTGGCGTTAATGTCTATATAAAAGGCATGTTTTTGACTTTGAAGCAGAATATGCAGCGTGGGGATGTTTGAAACAACTTGTGTGGGGATGATTGCAACGTTTCAATCATAACCATGTTTCAATCGTCCACACTGAGAGAAAATTTAAAAGTTATAATGAAAAAAGGTCAGAAATTAAAATCATTAAGTATTATTCAAATTCAAATCATTAAGTCTAATGTTCTTCTGTGATCTTGAATGGTGAACTTCTGTGATCTTGGTTGATGAAGTCGATCTCATTCGACCACATTCGACGTCACACACCCTCACGTGACAATTTCGTAATAACATATCTTTATTGATTTTTTTACATTTATAACTAAAAAAAATCAACGTTAATAGTATACATTGTTTTATCAATTATGTAAGTACAAAACAGAGAAAAAAATTATGTTACGAAGAAAGTGTGTTCCCCTTCTCAAGAAACCGAGGTTGCAAACTATGCTAAAAAAACAGCCAAAATTTAGCTATTTTGGGCTATCTTCAAAAAATTTAAGACAATTGGCATTTGATTTGACCACACGGTACAACCTGGCAAGGCCAGATTCATGGTACACAAATGGGATGGCCGGAATAGAATGGCTCCGAGGATTTTTGCGCGCCATCCAGAATTAATTATCTATAAGATGTGCCCAAGCCACGAGTATGGCACAAGTAACAAGTTTTAATTGACATAATGTTGATGAATTTTTCAACAATTTAGCGAACGTTATGGATAGTTTTAAATTTGAACCAAAGGACGTCTATAACGTAGATAAGACTGGTGTCACAACTGTTCAAAAACCTAATCGGTTTATAACCAGGAGAGGAACTCGGCAAGTAGATGCAGTAACGTCGGCCGAACGAGGAACTTTCATAACTGTCTGTAGCGGCAAATGCAATTGGCAACTCAATTCTGCCGATGTTCACATTTCTACGTATCAATTAAGCCATTTCTTAAAAGATAGTTCGATTGGTAGTATCGGTACCACGAACAAATCTGTCTGGATGCAAGAAGAAGATTTTACCAAATTTCTTATTCATTTTCAAAAATACACCATTTCGTCCTTAGATCGCAAAGTTCTTTTATAACTTGATAATCATTCATCGCGGTCGAATCCTACGAAATCAAAAAATAATATTATTTTGTAAAATCAATATTTAGTCTTCAAACCATTCCAAAATGAACAGGCAAAAAAAATTACACCTAGAGACTCCGAAGAAGAAACCACAAATAAGATGACCAATGTATAGGAAAAGGTGCACTGGAATCCGAGGACAAAAATATGGAAAAAAAAATCACCCTTCACATTGATAAAAAAAGTGCTTCGTAGTCCCCACTCTTGTCTACTTTGGTTTTCTGTATATTTCACTTCTACCGCATGTGAATTGCATACCCAGATTTTTCTTTTCTTTTAATAGATAATATTTACTTGTTTAATAGATTTTAATGCCACTAACAGATTATTTTAAAAAAAATCTAAAATATTGCGATATTTTGTATAATGATGTCACATCCCAAACCATAAATTTAATAAATTTTTATTTTTTCGACTTCTTAATTGTTGAATTTTACACACAAAAAATGCTCTTAATTCAGAGGTAAATTCTACATTGTTATGATTGAAACAGTGTGATAGTTGAAACAAGCACTTTTGTATGAAAGCAAAAAACTTATTTTTAATACCGTTCTATTCTGCTCCAGGATAATATCGCAGTAAAAGTATGTTGATTATGCCAAATACTCATAAAAAGTATAACTAAGAGCACGTAAACATAAATAATAAAAAATATATTTTAAGTTGTTTCATTTCAAGACATTTATGTTTATAATTTTTAAAATACTTGTGATATGTTTAATCACTATTCATGATCTCATTGAGTTGTTTTAATAATGAAAATGTCAAACATTATTTAAAATTGTTCTAATTATTCCATAGATATTTAGAGTGTTTCAATTATCCCCACATACTGTTTCAATCGTCCACACTATGAGGATAATTGAAACAGTTTTCCCCATCGTCTTTAAGTGGTCATTGTAGCTTACCTGTACGAGTTTTGGCCATCCAATAAATTTAATTTGATAAATCGATAGATCATAGAACATCTGGTATAAACATCTTATCCATAATTACAAAATAAATATTACTACACCTAGTTAAAGTAAAAGTGTTTCAACCATCCCCAGTCTACCCTATGCATTGAACCGCTTACTCGTTAATACGAAATATTTTTTTATTCAAACAGTTATATTTAGCTTTATTATTACGAAAAATGAATATTTATGTCGGGGGAGACAAAAAAACCTGTAAAAAGTATGCATTTAACATTTTAATTTTGTTTAAATTAATTATTATTTTTAATTGATAAACTAATGTTTAAGACAAGATTTTTATGCATAACACAAAGGGTAACAATTATTATAAGCAATTATTATTAGCCTGAAACACTCATCTACATTGAAAAAATCTCCCGCAATCTATCCGCACGAAGGGGGAAGTGAATACGGGAGGGGGGTGGGGAACTCGGGAGGGAGGTTCGCAGAAAGGGGGAAGGGAGGGGAGTAGAGTGAGGAGAAGGAAGGTGATCAGCGGGAGGGGGGAGGCGAATACTGGAGTAAGGAGTGGATCTCAGGAGGGGGGGTTTGCGGGACGGGGGAAGGGGGTGGGGAGTAGAGTGAGGAGAGGGAAGGTGGAGGAGGAGGATTGGGAACGCGAGAGTGGAAGGGGTCTCGGGAGAGGAAGGGAGGAGGAAGGTGAACGGGACGAGGAAGGTGAACGGGACGAATGGGAAAGGAAGGGGGATCCACGGGAGGAGGGAGGCGAATACTAGAGGGGTACTCGGGAGGGGTGTTCGCGGGACGGGGGAAGGGGGGAGTAGAGTGAGAAGAGGGAAGGTGAAGGGGGAGGAGTGGGAATTCGAGAGGGGAAGGGGACGCGGGAGAGGAAGGGGAGGAGAAAGGTGAACGGGGGGAATGGGAAAGGACGCGCAGGGAGAAAAAAAATCTTTATTAAATGGCATAGCAACGCATGCCGGGTACCAGCTATTCTGAATAAAACTACTGTTGAGCTCTAGCATTATGAATTTTGTATAAAAAATTATAATAGGTGGCACGTGAGCAGATTGAAAACTGAAAGTACCGGGAATGAATGTGTAGAATGCGAGAGGTGGAAGGGGTTGGGAGAGGGTGAGTGGGGAGGTAAGGAAGGGGGGAGGGGTGTAGTAGGGCGGGGGAAGGTGGAGTGGGGAGAGGGAAGGTGGAGGGGAACTGGAAGGTGGAGGGGGGTTCGGGGGACGGGGGAAGGGGAGGAGCTGTTCGAAAACTGAATGTATCGGGAATGGATGTATGGAATGCAAGAGGGGGGAGGGGAACCCGGGAGGGGGATCCGCAGTGAGTGAGTCGAATACGGGAGGGATGAGGGGAACTCAGGAGGGGGGTTCGCAGGACGGGGGAAGGGGGGGGAGTAGAGTGAGGAGAGGGAAGGGATTGTGGGAAAAGAGCAAAGCAATCGCATGCGGCATTTCGCGCCTGTACAGAAACTTTGGACATGTTACTCGCCAAACTGAAAACTCATACGGCTCAAACCTTGAGAAACTTATGGTTACAGAGTATAAGGGATGGTAAAGGTGTGGGAAAAAGTTGAGGAGGGAATAATAATAATTGTCAAATGTTATGTTGGTTTCAGAGTACGCTGGTGACGTATTGGTGGCCCAGTTCATGGTGATTTTCGTAGCGGGCTATGAAACCTCCAGCACCTCCATGACACTGATGATGTCCACCCTAACCAGCCATCCTGAAATACAGGTAACGCCTACCACCGTAACGACAGCTGCTGTGAAGCTATACTTAGGGCTCATCCATCAACATTCCAATCGTATTTTATACATCCCAGGGTGGATTTTGGTTTCCTCCAAAAATGTTATCCACTGGCTGTGATCCCTTGTCAATCGCTTCCAGTCCTCCGTCCTTTCTTCTGCTCCAATCTTCTTCCTTGCCAGTGGCGGCTGGAGCACTTATTTGATGGTGGGGATCGCCATTTTTTACCGTAATCTCACCACCTGTAGAATATAATATAATTTTTCTCAAAAGCGCGAGGAATGAACCAAAACTCCTTAGGGCAGAGGTTCCCAAAGTGTGACGCGGACAGAGGTCAGGGGTGCCGCGAGGCGCCCTTGATGTCTCTGCTAAAAATCAAAATTGACATGAACGAATACAAACATTTTGGAATGGAAAATCACCCACGCGGTCCGCGCTCTGGGAATGGATTGGGTGGGAGGCACAGGGAGTGGGTGGTGGTGCTGCGCCTGCAGTGGAAGAGAAAAATGTGTGATGATGGAGGCAAAGTTTTTTTTTTCAATATTGCAACAGTACATGGCCCATAGCGGAGTTAAGGTTTCAAATAACTTGCTGACCCTTTTCACAGAGCACCTATCACAGTTTACTGACTGGTTTGCCAAGTACTTTGCAGAAGACCAAGTTGAGAAGTTTGTATAGATCCAAGATCCATTCCGTGCTCAAGCTCCCCTATTTTACTACGCAGGAAGAAGAAGATTTAATTGACCTCTCGACCGACAGCAGCCTAAAAATTAAATACGCTTGTTCGGATTTGACGGAGTTTTGGAAATCAGTCAGAAAGAAATCAGTATCCGATTCAAAGTGGAAAAGCTGATATCGCTCAAAAATACGAGTTGTATCATTCAGTGGAGTAGGTAAAAAATTGATCCTCCGTTTTGGGGAGGGGGGGGGGGGGTGGCTACAGAATTTTAGCCAGATAGACATTATACGACAGGGGTGCCGTGAGAAAATTCAAATTTTCTAAGGGTGCCGCGACTTGGAAAAGTTTGGGAACCCCTTAGGGGACAGTTCGGATTGTTCCTTAAGTGCGCAGTAGGTTCTGCGCACTGAGAAATTGACTCCGCTGTTCTCATACGCCGTACGCTGTTCGCTATACGCATGTCGGATCTTAGGGGGCATACATTAATTACGTGAACACAAACGGGGGGGGTCCAGCAAAATCTCGCGTTACTTGAAAAAATATACGAATTGGTCAAAATTTATCTCACTGAGGGGGAGGGGGGGGGTCTAGATTGTAAGAAAAACTGCTCACGTAATTAATGGATGTCCCTTATTAAAATCATCCGGAATATTTTTTTTGTATTTTATTTATGCAAATGTTAATTACTTTTATTTTTAAAGAATTCATTCATTTTTGTGAAGACAAAGCATCAACTGTTATTTCATTTATTAGGTTTCGGGTGTAACTGGTGGGGACTGTCCCCATTGTCTCCCTGTGAAGAACCGCCACTGTTCCTTGCAGTCTATCCACTTCTTCCACGGCCTGCCCCACAGTTGTTTTCACTTTCTGCATGTTCGGACCATGTTTACGTCAGTCATTTTTAGTTCCGTTGTAATAGCCCGGCTTCCGAGGTAATCCAGCACTTCCAAGGACCATAATACCATAATCCCATAAACTGAAGCAAAGCCTATCGCTGACTTTTCGCCTACCGAGTCATTGCAGCGCTTTGGAAATGTTCTAGATTGCAATTAATGCCATTGCTGACTGGATCGAGTCTCCCTTGTTGCCAATAACCTATTTATATACTAAATAAGATTGTTTTAATTGCAGGAACGTCTGAGGAAAGAAATCAAAGAAGTGTTAGACAGACATAACGGTATCTTATCATACGAGGCCATTTCTGAAATGACTTACCTCGGTATGGTTTACAGTGGTAATTATAAAACTTATTTATGCCCTTGATACTTTTGCATGGCGGAAAGAAGATAGAGGAGATGATCATACAAACATTTTATATATTATCGCCAGCTTGCGGTAATAAGTACGAGGTGCGAGGCTCATAGAGGGCGGATTGAAAAGTAAAGTTTCACTTATTTTCGGAGTGAAATATTTTGTTTTCTTATTTAGTTGAGACACTTTTACAAATGCTTCATAATTTACTTACCTCAGTAAACAGCGGCTTTGTTTCGCGTCGCCATGTATATTGATGAAACAGCGGCTTTTTGTTTCGCGTCGCCATGTATCTTGATGTGTTATCATATTATGTGATCTGAATAATCCTAAAATAATGCTTACCTATGGAATGTAATACGAAAATTGGGTTTATTATCTTATTCACTTCAATTTTTACATGTTTTAATAACACAAGTCACCATTTTTGCCATGTTATTTCGTAAAATATACCGATGAGAGCTCGACACTGGTCCGGACAAGAATGATGACGTTACATTTTTTAGATTCACGCAAGGCTCTCGCAAGCCCAGCCGGTTCCGATAAAATGGTTCCAATGGGAGGGGGAAATAATACGCCTTTTATCACTTAGGGCAGGTCCATCTATTTGTATGTCCATGGTTTCTTTGATCTGATTTGTATAATCACGGACGTATATATAGCTTTGATAAGGGGGGGGTCCGCAAATTAAAAAAAAATATATAAGGTCATGTTTTCGTGAAAAAAATAGTCAGTCTTAATCAATCAGCCTTTATTTTTAAATATTATATATATAAATCATTCAGTCTCTGATATTTGAACTAAAAATAAACATAACATAATTATCGCTCCTTATTTAAATAAAATCGCTTCGTTTATAACATAAAAAAAGAAATTACATAAAATAAAAGGTGGAAAACAAAATAACTTTTTTTATACCTAATTTGTTAAGGTACACTAAAAAAAATACTCTTTCATCTTAAGAACAAATAATTTGTTTTAAAATTGAAACACTTTTTATTTAACCACATAACCAAATAATTTATTCTTAACTTTGGTCATATTGTAAGGCACTCTTTATAATGAACTACAATTATAAAATTAAAATCAAAAAGTATCATCCTACCTACAATAACAAAATATTTTTAATGCAAATAATACTTAATGTATGAAAAAAATAAGCGTTTTCTCTCAAGCTAAATGAAGAGCTTTCATCTTAAGAACAAAATAATTTCTTTTAAACTTTGGTCGTATTATTATGACACTCTTTTTAATGAACTACAATATAATTAAAATTAAAAATTACCTACCTACCTACAGTAACACTAACAAAATATTGTAAATGCAAGTTATACATGAAAATAAATGTAGTTTTCTCTCAAACAAAAAAAACTGACACGAGATTCATTGTTTTACAACTACTATTAATTAAAAATTATCATTCCTTATTTCAAATAAATGGTTGTGCTTTTTTAAATAAGTTATAACTTCTTCGTAAATAATATAAAAAAATAAACAGTATCTAGGTATTACCTGTGTAACAGACGTGACGCCTTTACAAGAACTGTAAAATAGGTCCGGGTCTAAGTGCACGCTGATGAGGATGTATGATGAGTAAAATAATAAAAGCTGGCCTCCTGCACCCAGTGTCTGATGAGTAAGGGACACTGGATGTGCCTATTCTTCTGCCTGAGCCTGGCGCCTTGCGGTGTCCTGGAGTAGGGCCGGCTTGTCTGGAGGAGGTAGGCACCAGGACGGAAGACAGGCAGAAGTCGGCGGGAGGCAGCTGGTGTTGAAGAAAATACTTTTTAAGTAACAAGTAATAAAACAAGTTTTGAAGAGTCGAAGCGAACTGATTTATTTGAAAATTGGCATGGTATATAAAGGGGACTTGTACCCGACAGCGTTCGGACAGTGTTTTTTACAAAAAGTGGAGGGGTTTTCGTCCTCAGACCAAATGGTATAAATAGGGCGGCCATTATGTGGGTACCCTATTTTGCCGGTGTCACCGTTGAAGGCGGTCGCTTAAAATGTGTTTTTTATAATAATTCTACAGAGTTAATTGTGTACATATGTGTTCGTTATTATACAGTAATCATGAAATAAACCAATTGTCTATTGCTAGATTTTTAGTTAGAGACGTTTGGCTCATTTTTGAGCTAAATCGCATAAAATATAAATTGATTTGCCGTTTGGCTGAATATCTGGTTATTTATAGTTACAATGTTATTTTTACGAGGTCCCCCGTAAGATGTGTTAACGAAACCTGTTTGTTTCGCCATCTTACGGGGCACCTGGATTTTTAAAATCGGAAAAACGTATTTTTACCGAAATTTTTCTAAGTGTTTTTTGAGGGTCATTTATTGCCCTAGTTTGAGTAATTTAAGGGCTAGAGACTCAGGCTCTCTTTCCCTCGATGCCTTGTAGGACTGCGGAATGAAATTTCTTAGTTTCATTATCCTACAAGGATCGTAACTAAAAATAATTAACAATATGTCAAAAAAAAGGAAACATAAAAAATACAAGTGAAATGATAAGTTGAAAAATGTCCCTGGTGGCAACCTGAGCATGATAGCGTTTATTTGTTGCACCGGGGGCATTGTACATATAAAAACGAAAGTATTTTATTAATACAATATTGCAATTAGAATAACTTTTAAATTCTAATTGGAAAACAAACATAAAAATATTTTCAACGAAAAAGATCGCTGGCGGTACGGTACTAACGAGTTCAGTGGCCAAGCGGGATTTCTGGTTTTCGAGCGAAATCCCAAAAAATGACCACTGAACTGTAGAGGATACTGCCAAGGATGTTTTTCGTTGAAAGAACATACGAGGATATGTAACACGTCCGTTACACTCCCCCCGTGCAGCTTGGCTGCACTAGTCTTCACGACGTGTTTGAGTAGGAGAAGCTGCATCGGTGGGCGGGGCCGGCAGGATTACAGCGAGCTTCACGGCAGGTCGTACGTAGACTCCGGTGCTCGTCTGGATTCGGGCGGTCCTTACTTGGCCGTCTGCAGCAGGGGTGGTGTCGAGGACTCGGCCGCGAGGCCAGCTGTTGCGGGGCATCGCAGGGTCCATGATGACCACCAGGTCGTCTTTCTTGATGGGATTGACGGTCTGGTGCCATTTTTGTCGAGTAGCCAAGGTGGGGAGGTATTCGCGGAGCCACCGCCTCCAGAACATATCAGCTAGCTGCTGACTGATGCGCCACTGGCGGCGGAGACATACCTCCTCCTCTTGTTTGCCGTATAATGACAACTGGGGCCGGTTGCCTGCTGCTCCCAATAGAAAGTGGTTGGGAGTGAGGGGCTCCTCGTCTCTCGGGTCTGCAGAGACGTGTGTAAGAGGACGGTTGTTGACAGTCCACTCAGCCTCGGCCAGTGCTGTTCGTAGGGTCTCTTCTCTTGGGGCCCTCTCCTTCAGGATGGCTCGCAGGGCGTGCTTGACTGAGCGCACCAGGCGTTCCCATGCTCCCCCCATATGAGGAGACATTGGTGGAATAAATTTCCATTCCATTCCTTTTGAAGTTAGATGATCCCTCATCCGGGCGTCATCTTTGAGCGAGTTCAGGGCGTCCTTCAGTTCATTGTCTGCTCCGTGGAAGTTGGTCCCATTGTCTGAGTAAATTGTCTTTGGTTGACCTCGGCGCGCCGTCATGCGTTGTAGGGCCATGATGGCTGAGTCGGCAGACAGGGAAGTAGCCAGCTCGAGGTGAATAGCACGTGTGGACAGACAGGTGAAGAGGGCTCCGTACCGCTTCTCCCGACGTCTGCCGACGGTGATGTCCATGGGCCCGAAATAGTCCAACCCGCAGTTTGTAAAGGGGGGAACATGGTGGGCGAGCCGTGATGGTGGCAAGGGTCCCATCAGTGGTGGAGCCGGCTTGCTTCTGCGCATCTTGCAGGTGGGGCAGTTGTGGGCGAGTCTGCGGATGTTTGTGCGCAGTCGCAGCACAAAGTAGCTGCCCCGTACCTCTGCCATTGTCCTCTCTGTACTTGGGTGGTCAGCCTTCTGGTGATGATGGTTCACTAGGAGCCGTGTGTAGGCGTGGTCTCCATCCAAGATTATGGGTATCCGCACATCTCGAGAGACTCTACTGGTGGTCCGTATTCTCGAGTCCATCCTCAGCAGGCCATCGAGTCCTAGGAAGGGGTTCAGCGTTTTGAGCCGGCTGCCATTTGGTAAGGGAGCTCCTTGACGAAGAGCATTCAAATCGGTACCGAATGCATCTTCTTGGGCTGCTTTCACCCATCGGATCTCTGCTTCACGGGTCTCTTCGAGCTGCAGGTATCCATCCGGGGCTTTGTGGGGTCCCACACGGCATCGATTTATGAAGCGGTGGACCCAGGCGGTGGCCCTGATGAGACGGGGCCATGAGGAGAAGCGGTTGATCTCTGGTAGAGCGTCTGACATAGTTGAGGTGAGCCCGACATATTGGGCCTTCACTTCAAGGACGCTGTCATCCGGCCGGTGCAGTTTGGACCTTTCGCGCGGCCATTCTGCCTCGGCCAAGGTGAGGAAGGCTGGGCCACTGAACCAATGTCCTGCAGGTGATAGATCGGGAGTCTCGATGTCTCGGGTGCCAATGTCGGCAGGGTTCAGCTTTGTGGGAACCCATCTCCAGTCTTCAATGCGGGAGAGCTCATCTATCTCGCCAAGCCGGTTAGCCACGAAGGTTGAGTAGGTACGTGGGTCTGTGCGTAGCCAGCACAACACCGTCGTAGAGTCTGTCCAGAACACTGTTCGCGCAATGTTGCTGCGACATTCTTTTTTCAGTGTTGCTGCTAGTCTGGCCGCCATTAAAGCTGATTGGAGCTCGAGGCGGGGTATGGAGAGTGGCTTCAGGGGGGCCACCTTACACTTGCTGGCCAAGAAGGTAGCTGTGACTTCACCATTGATGTCTTCTGTGTGATAGGCGACCGTGCAGCATGCCTGTTCGGAAGCGTCACAGAACAGATGGAGTGTGACGTTGCTTTGTTTACTTTTTAAACAACTTCTAGGTATGGCAACTCCACAGCTTTGGAGGAGTCCCAGCCAGTCCAGCCATCTCTCATTGTGATCGGGTTTGATGATCTCGTCCCATCCAGTGTTTGATCTCCAGACGTCTTGCAGCAGCATTTTTGATCTGACTGTGAGGCATGCAACGAACCCCACAGGATCAAAAATTTTCATAACAATGCTGAGCAGCTGACGTTTTGTAGGTCTGCTGATCAGTTCAGGTTCTGCGGCGTCTCTGAAGGCGTACAGAAAGCAGTCGGTCACTGGATCCCATAGCAGGCCGAGGATTCTTTCAGTCTCTGCTTCACCGCTGCTGATGCGTATGGCTGATCTGGCGCGGTCTTCAGGCGGGATGGTGGCCATGACCGCTGGATTATTAGAGGCCCAGTTGGTGAGATGGAAACCTCCTGATGATAGAACTGCGGCCACGTCTTTTACAAGGCCAGTGGCTTCACTGATGGAGTCCACCGCGTCCAGATAGTCATCCATATAAAATTTTGTTTGGATAGCGTCTGCAGCAGCCGGGAAGCTCTCAGCATTTTGTAGTGCCACTCGGTTTCGCACATATTGGGCGCTGCTAGGAGAACAGGTAGCGCCGAACATCATCGAGGTCATCATGTAGGTATGAGGCTCTTCTTGAAGTGTTGGTCGCCACAGGAACAGTTGTGACAGCTGGTCCTCTGCTTTGATTTTTACTTGTAAAAACATCTCTTTTATGTCGGCGGCGAGGGCTATTTTCCCTTCTCGAAACCGGAGAATGTTCCCAAGGAGTGACGTCAGTAGATCAGGTCCCGTCAGCAGTTGATCATTGAGGGAGGTCCCTCGGCAGCGGCTGGCGGCGTCAAATACGACACGGATCTTTCCTGGCTTGTTGGGGTTCACCACGGCGAAGTGGGGCAGATACCACTTGCGGGCGGAGTGCTTTGCCGCCTCTCGTGCTGTGAGCTCCCGTGCGTGGCCTTGCGTGATGAGCCGGTTGATTTTTTCTTTGTACGCCACTGCCAGGTCCTCTTCCTTCAATAATTTCCTTTCCAGGGACCACAATCTTTTGAGCGCACATTTTTTGTTGTCGGGCAGCGTGATATTTTCGTTTTTCCATAGCAGGCCAGTCTGCCATCTGCCGGACGTCATCTGACAGGTGGTGTCCTCCATCAGCTGGTTGGCACGTACCACATGTGCGGTCACCCGGGAGGCTGATGTGATCCCCAGGGAGTCGACTGCGAAGTTTGTTCGTATCAAGTCGCTCAGCAGGTCATCTTTGTGATTTTCAGCGTGCAGGGCCAGAGTGGTGACCGAGTCTTCACTGGTGGGAGTCCCTCCTCCATGGGTAATCCACCCCAGGGCAGTCCGTGACAATATTCGCGTAGAGTCACGGGCTTCATGCACTTCCCTCGAGACAATGAGGTGAGCATTGTCCTGCCCGATGAGAAGTGTGGGTGTGACGTACCCGCCAGGAACCCTTTGTTCTGGGAGGCTGAGGCCCTTCACGGTGCTCGCTTTGATGTGGTAGCTGGTGCCTATCCCGGCGCCGCGCAGTGTGACCTGCACGCGGCGTGATGCTTGATCTGAGGAGCACATGCCTTTTGCCCCGTGGAGCCGTAGTCCTTGGACGGGTCCGGTAGCGCCAATTTTTTCTGCTGTGGCGGCGTCAATCAGTGTGATCGTTGATCCCTCATCCAGCAGCGCGAATGCGGAGATCGGCTGCGTGGGGCCCGTCAGCACTACTGGCACCACTTTTAGCACGGCGCCGTCGGCCTGGCGTCACATGTGGTGGACATCAGCTGTTGTGGTGTTTTTTACGAACGATGGGTCATGCAGTAACTTGTGGTGTGGAGCGCGACAGTCTCCAACACCGCACCAGTCCCGGGATTTGCATTGTTTGGGCCAGTGTTTGCCATCTAAACATATACGGCACAATCCAGAACTTTTAACTGTCTCAAAGCGAAGTTTTACGTCCTTCGCTGCGAACTCACGACATTCACGGAGGCAGTGGCCCCTTTCACCGCACTGTACGCACCCTTCACGATTGTTAAAGTCACAGTGGGGTGTCACATTATCACTTCGATTTGTGTTTCGCGTACTTTCGTTTTTTCGCGAACGGTCATACTTTCGCGCACGTTCGCTTCGACTCTTCAAAACTTGTTTTATTACTTGTTACTTAAAAAGTATTTTCTTCAACACCAGCTGCCTCCCGCCGACTTCTGCCTGTCTTCCGTCCTGGTGCCTACCTCCTCCAGACAAGCCGGCCCTACTCCAGGACACCGCAAGGCGCCAGGCTCAGGCAGAAGAATAGGCACATCCAGTGTCCCTTACTCATCAGACACTGGGTGCAGGAGGCCAGCTTTTATTATTTTACTCATCATACATCCTCATCAGCGTGCACTTAGACCCGGACCTATTTTACAGTTCTTGTAAAGGCGTCACGTCTGTTACAAGTGGTCCTTCGAGCCGGATGTCATCTATTATTACCTACTAGTTATAGGTACCCTGCACAGTTTACACCCGCGCTGTGCAAGCGGGTGGGTCCGATGCTCCGCAGGAAACCCGCTTGCACAGCGCGGGTGTAAACTGTGCAGGGTACCTATAACTAGTAGGTAATAATAGATGACATCCGGCTCGAAGGACCACTTGTAACAGACGTGACGCCTTTACAAGAACTGTAAAATAGGTCCGGGTCTAAGTGCACGCTGATGAGGATGTATGATGAGTAAAATAATAAAAGCTGGCCTCCTGCACCCAGTGTCTGATGAGTAAGGGACACTGGATGTGCCTATTCTTCTGCCTGAGCCTGGCGCCTTGCGGTGTCCTGGAGTAGGGCCGGCTTGTCTGGAGGAGGTAGGCACCAGGACGGAAGACAGGCAGAAGTCGGCGGGAGGCAGCTGGTGTTGAAGAAAATACTTTTTAAGTAACAAGTAATAAAACAAGTTTTGAAGAGTCGAAGCGAACTGATTTATTTGAAAATTGGCATGGTATATAAAGGGGACTTGTACCCGACAGCGTTCGGACAGTGTTTTTTACAAAAAGTGGAGGGGTTTTCGTCCTCAGACCAAATGGTATAAATAGGGCGGCCATTATGTGGGTACCCTATTTTGCCGGTGTCACCGTTGAAGGCGGTCGCTTAAAATGTGTTTTTTATAATAATTCTACAGAGTTAATTGTGTACATATGTGTTCGTTATTATACAGTAATCATGAAATAAACCAATTGTCTATTGCTAGATTTTTAGTTAGAGACGTTTGGCTCATTTTTGAGCTAAATCGCATAAAATATAAATTGATTTGCCGTTTGGCTGAATATCTGGTTATTTATAGTTACAATGTTATTTTTACGAGGTCCCCCGTAAGATGTGTTAACGAAACCTGTTTGTTTCGCCATCTTACGGGGCACCTGGATTTTTAAAATCGGAAAAACGTATTTTTACCGAAATTTTTCTAAGTGTTTTTTGAGGGTCATTTATTGCCCTAGTTTGAGTAATTTAAGGGCTAGAGACTCAGGCTCTCTTTCCCTCGATGCCTTGTAGGACTGCGGAATGAAATTTCTTAGTTTCATTATCCTACAAGGATCGTAACTAAAAATAATTAACAATATGTCAAAAAAAAGGAAACATAAAAAATACAAGTGAAATGATAAGTTGAAAAATGTCCCTGGTGGCAACCTGAGCATGATAGCGTTTATTTGTTGCACCGGGGGCATTGTACATATAAAAACGAAAGTATTTTATTAATACAATATTGCAATTAGAATAACTTTTAAATTCTAATTGGAAAACAAACATAAAAATATTTTCAACTAAAAAGATCGCTGGCGGTACGGTACTAACGAGTTCAGTGGCCAAGCGGGATTTCTGGTTTTCGAGCGAAATCCCAAAAAATGACCACTGAACTGTAGAGGATACTGCCAAGGATGTTTTTCGTTGAAAGAACATACGAGGATATGTAACACGTCCGTTACAACCTGTGTGAACATTATTAACGAATAACATAAAATAAAAGGTAGAAAACAAAATTACTTTTTTAGGTACCTACCTACCTACACTAAACAAAAAATACTCTTTCATTTTAAGAACAAAATAATTTCCTCTAAACTCTGGTCATTTTGTATGGCACTCTTTTTAATGAACTACAATATAATTAAAATTAAAAAGTACCATCCTACCTACAATGACAAAATATTTTTAATGCAATAATACTTATTTGAATATAATGAAAATAAAAAGTGTTTTCGTGGCTCGCAGTTCAGTGCACATACTAGATTCTAGCTTGGTATGGTGCGCGCGGCCGAAACGCGGGCGGCGGCGGCGCGCCGCGGCGGGGGCACTGCCCATTCCACCGCTCCCCGCACCGTGGCGGACTTAAGCAACTATCGTTTTCTACAATCGGCGCGGTGCAATGGGGGGGGTCCGGACCCCCAAGACCCCCCCCTTATATACGTCCGTGTGTATAATATTGTAAGTGCCATCTAGCAGTTTTAAAAAGAAACCATTAGATAAACACGGCGCGCGGCGTATCAATGCTTTGAAATCTACAATATCCCATCTGACAAATCGATTATATATTATTGTAAAGTAACTTTCTTATCTATCTTATAACTTTGCTATCATGTCTTTCGAAGATTTTGGCTACCTACCACAAACATGTACCAGAAGCACGTGACGGATATGAGCAATTTATTATAAAAAAAACAACAGTAAGAATACAGGTGAAAAGTAATGCCATCTCTAGTTTTCAACTTTCTTCCTGAGTGGTTTTTACAAAATTTCACACTGCGCTTCATTGTTTAAAAGTAACAAATGCACTTTATAGTTGATGAAAGAATGGTAGATACATAGTTGATGAAGGAACGGAAAATAGGAGAATCTATCAAACGAAGCGCCAAATTGGGAGTTGCCATGATAGTCCCATTATATGGATGTCTTTCATTTCAGAAACCCTTCGTCTCTATCCAACACTACCCTTTTTAGACCGTCTTTGTACAAAAACCTATGCGGTTGAAGGAACCAAGCTGGTTATAGAGAAGGGCACAAAGATCTACCTGTCTCTAATTGGCCTGCAGACGGACCCGAGACACTGGAAAGACCCGGAAACATTTGACCCGGAAAGATTTTCAGCAGAAAATATACAAAATATCACGCCATTCAGTTATATGCCGTTTGGGGAGGGGCCGAAAACTTGTTTGGGTACGTAGAAATAGCATACCTAAATATTTACTTAAAACTATCTATTTCCTTTTATATATCACTAAAAGTAACTTTCATGATGAGAGCAAACCTCCAATAGGAGATTTCACCAGAAGAAGATATAGTAAGTATGAATTACCTTTGCCAGAACTTTAACACCATTCTTCTTATAACACAGTAAAGTGCGGATCCGGGAAAAATCGTAGGATGTTGGAAAATCTAGTGACTTAATAATGCTTTCGTGAAGATGAAAAAAGCGTGGACCTTTGAAAAATCACGAAATGTGCCTCTATTGTCAAGATTTATTTTATGAAAAAAATAACAGTTCAAAAAATACTCCATTAAAATAATTTTCTGATATAAAAATGTATTTTTATAGGTATTTAAGTTCGTGGGTAACTTTACAGAAACTTTTTAAGAAATGTAAACAAAATAGTCTGGTTATATAATTATTAGGGTATTTTTATCACAGGTAGGGAGGAAAAATGGTTTTGGCCAGTGGCACGGACGTATATATAGCTTTGATAAGGGGGGGGTCCGCAAATTAAAAAAAAATATATAAGGTCATGTTTTCGTGAAAAAAATAGTCAGTCTTAATCAATCAGCCTTTATTTCTACAATCGGCGCGGTGCAATGGGGGGGGTCCGGACCCCCAAGACCCCCCCCTTATATACGTCCGTGGCCAGTGGCATAGCGTGCCTTGGAGGGGCCCTGTATCAAAATTAGTTGGGCCCTTATTATTGCCCGGTACAATACGTGATCACGTATTTTCATGTATTGAAGGTTGCCATTGTTCTTTCAAAAAACAAAATTCACCCTTCGTTAATGGTAGATAAATAGGTAGTACTTACCATTGCAATCTAAATCACTCACAGAAGCTAATTGCTGAAAAAATGAAGAAATTTTGGGCTTTTTTTTTATAACCTCCTCCCTTTTCTGTTTACTTTTTCTTTTCATAGCTCCACTGGGATAATCTCTTTTCCTTTCACTCATTCTTTTCACAATTCAAACTAATTAACCAATAAATAATCAGAAGAACAAGATTGTTTTGTATTACAGTGTAATAAATAACGTTTGAACAGGAATGAAAAAAAACGCGTAAATATTGCTCTCCGTGGTTTGCCATTGTACATCGGTTATTGCGGGATTCCCCCGTTTAAAAAAAAAAAGAGATTGCTTTTTTTGACCATTATCATTTCTGAAGTGAAAACTCTATAGGCACGTAGGACAGTTTTTTATGTTTTTTTTTCCCAGGAAGCACGAGATTAAGTGACATTGTGGAAAACATTGTACTCATTTTTGCTTACACACGTTAGGAGCCTCTGTAGCCCGGGGGGCCCGTATCATTGATACGGCTGATACGGTGGTTGCTACGCCCCTGGTAGGAACGTTGTCGTTTTATTACAATTCCAATTTCAAAAAAGATATTTAAATTCAAAACAAATCTGAATTCCAGAATTCATTGAACCAGAGTTATGGACAACCCATAACCAAAATTAGTATTTTTGATTAACATGTAACTTTCCCTCTTCTCCAGGTGAACGCTTTGGTCTTCTCCAGTCTAAACTAGGGCTGGCTCGCATCCTGAATCGATATCGGCTTTCTTCCACAAACCCACCTCCCACTGACAGGAGAATCGAACTAGCTAATTACGGAATGGTTACCGCCCCAGAACATCCCCAGAACATGTTCTTTGAACCAATTTCAGCTTAATTCATGATCATGTCATTTATGCAAGATCCTCGTGACCAATAAACACATACAGAATTGGACTTGTAAAATATCGGACTATGTTGAACTTTGTCTTCATTCTTGAACTAATAAAGAAAACCTTGTAATTTCATCAGGCAAGTATAATGAAGGATACTGCAGGGTTGTTCGAAATGTTGATGTAGTGTAATATTGTTTCACACCCCAAAATCAAATAATTTTATGTTCAAAATAATCAAAAGTTACACAATTTTACGAAGTACAGTGATTAACCATAGTTACCATCAATGTCATTACTCATTCATTATGTCTACATCATAGTGATACTTAGAAGAATTCAAATTTACTCTTGCACAGATGATGATAGTATAATTATTTTAGGAAAATACACTTTTTGCACGTTATGCTTTAAAATATCAAGATGAATTCATTATTTGCGCCCGTACATACACATATACACAATATGAATAAGAATAAATAGTTTTGTACTTAAACAAACTCCAATACCGTATTGTATCGATGATACAATGCAATATTGTATTTTTATGCCTTTCTTGAAAGATTTGAGTTTGTTTATGGACAAAACTATTTATTTATATTCATATTGAGTATGTACGGGCGCAAACAATTCATTCATCTTAATATTTTAAATCATAACTTGCAAAAAGTGTTTTTTTCTAAAATAATTAATCTTGCGCCATCTATGAAGGAGCAGATTATGAATTCTTTTAACCCTTCTAATCACAGGAGACCCAAGTTGTCCCAAAACATCATATGCCGTTATAATAACAAGAGACCCAGATTGTCCCAGAGCGACCGTGCATTATTAAAAGTTATATATCTCTCTTCCTGTCATGCGAATATTTGTGATTTCTTTTATGTTAGAGAGCCAAAGAAATAATGCTTCTCATTGTATTAGGATTATATGAGCTATGTTGTTGAGATATTTTACAAACCCGATCATAAGTGACGGTTTTATTTCGAGCCAATTTTTGACGTAACAAACATTTAATTTTAAAATAAAATTGTATGAAAGTGATAAAAAGTGAGGTGACAGTTTTATTACAAATTTTGTTAAAAAAAGGAATCTGTATTTAAAATTTTAAGTTTATTCTATTTTAAGTACTTTAATTCCAATATTCGCAGGTATGCATTTTTTAGCTAATTTACATTTCCAATATCAAAATTTTAATATTTAGAAAAAAAAAGTTGATTTCTAATAAACACTTCGGAAAGATTATTTTATCTTGATTTTAGAACAATTTTTGTTTTTGCAAAAGGGTTAAAAAATAACCCATAAATAGGAAAATTTAAGATGCATGGCAAGAACCAGGAATTTTGCGCGCGAACCTTGACAGGCAAAAGGTTACAGATATTATTTTCTTATTATTCGAAGGGTTAAGTATCACCAATCAAATAATTTAACCCAACAAAAAATTAAATATCTAATAAGAGTAGTAATATATTGCAATTTTTTTCATGTTGGTGTTGTCTTAGCAGTATAAAAAGAAGCTACCTGTATCATTGCGAAAAATGGTAATTTTTCTGCGAAGAGTAATTTTTTTACATTTTTATAATATGAATATGTTATATATAAATTTGATTTATTTAATATATATATTAAATATTAAAATTGTATGTATATTATGCTTCATTTTATTTGTTTTTTTTATTCTTGTAATTTTTAATTGATAAATAAGTATAATATTGCGAGTTTTTCTTTAATTTATCATCACATAGTCGCTATCCCTTTTCCTCATCCAAATAATCATTAGTCCGAAGCCAAATAGAGTATTCATTCAGATTCCATTGAAAAACTACAGCACAAATTTTTAAGACAAAAATTATAAACTTACTTAATACTCATATTGAAAATATAAACTATAAGTCCATCCGCTCAAGGGGCAACTGAAAAAAAAACAGTTGGCAACTCAAGTCGCTATCCACAAGAGGGCGACTTACGAATTTCACATTCTACAGGCAACTTCTCAAAGACCAAGTTGTCATATACAAGCAATAACCACAGTTTTTAAGAGTGGAAAATATTCTCAGTATCGCCCTGGTATTCACCACCATTCAGAATTCACGGCTTTAGCCGTGTTTGGTGCCTCTCTAAATAGCCAGATAATTTCCCACCTTCGTCTTCTTCATCTCCTTCCCATTCTCACTACCTTCAGCCTCACAACATACCCCAATTGGTGATGCCATGGTCTCACTGGCTCCAGGTGGTTGGGAGCAGTTGGAACTATTGTGCCATATGCACATTTAAAAAATATTAATAAGTCAGAGTCTTATCTTCATGGGCCTTATGGGCCATCCATAAATTACGTCACACTTTAAGGACAAGGGGAAGCTCTGTGACCTCACATGTAAAAATCTAAATGATTTTAGATGTAAAATTGCAAAATGTGTGACGTCACACTAGGGGGGAGGGGGACTCACAAATGTGACGATGTGTGACAGGGACGGGGGGGGGGGGGTAAAAAAATCATGAAATTCGTGTAACGTACTTCATGGATGGCCCCATACGGACCACTCAATTTAGTTGCTTCAACCCGTTCAGGTTCAACCATTGTACGAGTATGTTGACGAAAATTTCCCTCAGGACCTATGTCATCTTTGGGGATGCAGTGGGGAGGGTCTTTTTAGGGAAAAAGAAGTATAGGAAGTTCTGAGAAGGAAAAGGTATGAGGGGTGGGTACAGTTTGTCAAGAGTAGAAAACATAGGAGGGCGCCACTGTTGTTCAACTGGCAATACTAAAAATATAGCTCATGGTGGTAAAGCTGTGTAACCTACATTTTTGTAAAAAATTAAAAAGGCATAAAAGTGAAAAAAATATTTTTTCATTGCAATATAGATTCACTGATCTCAAAAGTAGTATTGCATATAGGCATATTATACCTTTCCAATTTGGTAATAAATATAAAGCACAGTTTAGAAATTGTTCACATTTATTTAATACTAGCTGGGTTACCCGGCTTCGCTCAGGACAACATTCGAGAGTGTTCTGGAATATTCCACACTGATGTTCCCGATTCCCTATTCCCGAAAATTCCACGACATACTCTGCCACTCCTACCAGATTTTTTTAGAGCTCTATGGAACCTTCTAGAACTTTCCGGAAGATTGTTCTCGAAATTTCAAGAGGGCTAAACTTCCACCCCTTATATCTTTAAAAGCACGCCCTTTAGGTAAAAACGGTTACCCTTATTCCCTATGGGGGATAGAGATCTACCACACCATATAACTCCCTTGATCGTACCGGGACTCGTTTCTGAGTTTTTACGGTCCGCACGTTTTTTTTACTTTCTTTTATAATATATAGCTGTTTCCCGGCATACGTTGCAATGCCATATTAAAATAAATAAAATGTTACTCCTTGCATGTCCTTTCCCGTGCGTTCCACTTCCACCTTCCCCGCCACCGCTCTCCCGCTCCCCCCTCCCGCCAACCCCCCTGGCACTGCATTTCTTGACTCTTCTCCCGCCCGGCCCGTAGCCGAAACTTTTTTCT
This sequence comes from Limnephilus lunatus, assembly GCA_917563855.2. Taxonomy (NCBI): domain Eukaryota; kingdom Metazoa; phylum Arthropoda; class Insecta; order Trichoptera; family Limnephilidae; genus Limnephilus; species Limnephilus lunatus. Next base: position 19,492,967 of record OU830596.1, on the reverse strand, counting down.
AATACTAACATTTTTAAACTCGTGATATCTTTTTAATTAAATATCCGAATTGAAAAATTCAATGAGTTAAATATAGGTATTAAAGCTGTCTTGAATATGAAGTAATTTATTTTGATAAGAATTAAAACCAAGATACAAATAAAGAGCCTTTTCAAGCAGCGACATTTTAATTACATTTTTAAAATAAAAGAATACTTATTGTGGCATAACCATAATAGTTAGACATATGCTGTCGCGACTTTTTTTGTAAATAATGATGTGTTCTACAAAGTCGTGGTACATTATTTTATTCTATCATCAATAGTTTTCGCAGCGCACGCGATGTAAAGAATATTTTAGGTAATTTTTTACACCTTGGGTTACATTATTGAAGTTTTAGTAAAGATGCCTATTTTTTTGAAAATATAATATAGCCTATGTTACTCAAGAATAGTGTAGCTTCCCAACAGCGAAAGAATTTTTCAAATCGGTTCAGTAGTTTCGGAGCCTATCCAATGCAAACAAACAAACAAACAAATCTTACATTATAGTGTAATATATAGTGTAGTCATTGACGTTGACTTAATTGATCGATGAGTGTAGTAGATAGTGGACTAGCTTAAGTACCTAGCGTTGCCCACGCTTTAGATCATGTCTCTTTTTTTTACATTAACTCCACACAGGAGACCCTGATGAAAAAAATTCCCTCAGGGCCTATGTCATCTGAGATGCTGTGTGGAGGGTATTTTTGAGGAGAGGAAGGAATGAACATTGGTCTTGAGAGACCCATGTTGTAGAAAGGAGGAAACACAGAGGCCGGCAAATCGTTCCACAGCCGAGCTGTTGAACACAAAAACGAGTCAAAGAAACGACCCGTTCTCATGTGACAAATGTCAACCATGTACATATGTTGGGCACGCGTTTGGCGTGTTTCCCGACTACGCACCGGTGCGGAAAGGATCATTGACGCTAGTTCCTCAGAGCATCTTCCATTGTAATACCGGTAGAATAAGGATAGCTTTCCCACCCGACGCCTGTGCTCTAAAGATTCTAATTTTAGATCCTAAAATATTTAACTCATTCAGATCTAAAAGTAGTTTATTTCATTCCAGTTCAAACATTATTTATTACATTGTAATACAATACAATCTTGTTCTTCTAATTATATTTATTGGTTAATTAGTTTGATTTGTGAAAAGAATGAGTGAAAGGAAAAGAGATTATCCCAGTGGACCTATGAAAAGAAAAAGTAAACAGAAAAGGGAGGAGGTTATAAAAAAATGCCCAACTTTTGGGCAACTCACAGAAGCTGATTGCTGAAAAAATGAAGAAATTTTGGGCATTTTTTTCAAAAAAAAATCACCCTTCGCTACTGGTAGATAAATATGTATTACTTACCATTGCATTCTAAATCACTCACAGAAGCTGATTGCTGAAAAAATTTCACTTCCTGGAAGTTCTGGCCAACCATCTTTAGCATCGATTCTGTCCCAATCTCTAGAGCCATGTGGCTGTTGACACTAGATTCTCCAACAAGGCCACTGCTGATGGAGATAATTAAATCTGCTGTAAGGAATGGAGGGTGCTGTGCAAACCATATACAAAGTTTTCAGTATCTGATTCATCTCTGGTGACACGAGATGGTCGCATGTCAACATGTTGTTCAGTTGTTGCAGTAGTAACCTCACAGTATGTTTCCACTTCATGGCAGATATTATGTAAATACCCCATGCCTAGTGTCCACCGAGAGAGTACACTGTCAGTCATACCACGGCCTCAGGTGAGCTCTCCATAGCTTTTCATAGATTTCATCAGTACTTGCTCAATGGTCATATCTGACCATATACCCGACCAAAATTTGTTAATGCGCCGGATGGTGAAGTATCCTTTTTTTAAATGATAAATTTTGAAAGGCTTAATCTCGGAAACTATTAGGTCTACAGAGACAGTTTTAGTATTATATTGTAGCAAATTTAGTCTACTTTAAAAACATCTTAAAAAAGTTTTTTCTAAAACTAGTCCTTTAGGGTTATAATCGCCAAAATTTGAAAAAATAACGATTTTTTCGCGGTTTTTTCCATTTTTGACAAAGTTGCGTTCGGCGGTCGAGGTCAAAAACTTGGATTATTCATTAGGCCAACATTATAAACAAGCCTGCAAAAAATCAGAACTACCGGATTTAACGCATACTGTGATGTATAAAGTTACTGGACTACACAGGCGTCGGGTGGGAAAGCTATCCTTATTCTACCGGTATCACAATGGTAAGTAATACATATTTATCTACCAGTAGCGAAGGGTGATTTTTTTTTGAACTATGGCAACCTTCAATACATGAAAATACCTGATCATGTATTGTACCGAGCAATAATAAGGACCCCAACGTATTTTGATACAGGGCCCCTCCAATGCACGCTACGCCACTGATTTAAAGCTACAAAATCGATGCGAAAATTGTGAAAATGTTTAATAAAACACTACTCGTTACCCCCCAAATCGCAAGCACGCTACTATTGAGCAATTGCTACTTGTGGCACATGTGCAGGGCCGGATTAACCATGTCGGGGCCCCTAGGCAATGCACGTCTCGGGGCCCCTATACCAATGGCGGACTAACGGGGGGGGGGGGGGTGATAGTGTTGTTCCCTTGATCAAATCCTAAACAAGGCTTTAAGGCACCAGGACACGATAAAAAAAAATATTTTTTTTAAATTTCATTTTCTGAAAGATGTATTTGTTAAAAATGCTCTCACCAAATGTTTTAAAGAAATTCGAAATATTGACGGCGATATAGTATTTTATGTGAAACCGTTTGAAACAGTTTGCATGTTGAATTATCCTTCGGCAAAACTATGAATGCGTTTTTCTTGAAACTTTTTAACACGTTTTTCAACAGTATACCTCTATGTTTATTTATTGTATAACTTATAACAATTTTTTAAATTAACAAATAATTTTGTAACTTTTACTTACATTGAATTTTATTATCGACCTAATTATTATTACATATTATTATTACTATTCTTTCGTAATTTAATTGTATAACTTATAACTATTTTTTAAATTAACAAATAATTTTGTAACTTTTACTTACATTGAATTTTATTATCGACCTAATTATTATTACATATTAATATTACTATTCTTTCAAAATTAAATTGTATAACTTAAAACTATTTTTTAAATTAACAAATAATTTTGTAACTTTTACTTACATTGAATTTTATTATCGACCTAATTATTATTACATATTATTCTTACTATTCTTTCGCAATTAAATTGTATAATTTAACAACAATTTTTTAAACTAACAAATTTATAACTTTTACTCACATTGAATTTTATTAACGACCTAATTATTATTACTATTAATATTATTAATTATTTAATCATTTTACTCTTATTATTATTAAAGAATATAATTATTATTACATTTAAAAACCATGATATATAATATATGTGCAACTTGATTTAATTTGTATAACTTAAATTTTTACTTTACAACCATAACATGTATAATTTATTATCTGAAAACTTCACCCGCCATAACACAGGGACATCCCTAGCATGGCGGTTGAAATAACACAAAAATAATATACAATGTACAATATTCTTATATTAAATAAATAAATAAATGTTAACCTGATAGACGAAATATTAAAAAAAAAACTATTCATCCCATTTACATGCACCAAGTCTTAAACTTTAAATTCCCATTGATACTAAGTACCCAATGCTATTTAATGAATAGAAGGAAAGTAAAATACAACTAAGTTTAATTATTTATTTTAATTATTGATTTTTTTTTATTATTTGTTCATGATGTGAACATTAGTTATTGGGTTTATAACCTAATTATTATAATTTGTTGGTTTCTTCAATGCATGTAATGATATTTTAACCTGTAAATGTTCCTAATTAAAAAAAAAAATTAAAAATCTTGAAACTGATTTTTTTCCAAAATCGGTGCCGGAGTTACTCACTAATTGACTGTAAGTACTTGCTCTCTATTGACGCAAGTCATTTTTTCTCGGGGCGCGGGGCCCCCAGCCGATGCGGGGCCCCTAGGCAGTTGCCTACTCTGCCTAAAGGATAATCCGGTACTGCACATGTGTCAGTGATATTGCTTGCATTAAGATGCTCAAACAAACAAGGAAGCGGTGGAAATGGCTCTTAGCATATTATTTTCAGAACAGCTTCGCTTAAGAGCATGCTAGTGTCAATTCGAAACAACTAATTTTAGAGAGTAGCTCATCAAATTTCTGTGCAAGCAAGCGTAAATGATTTTCTAACCGTTGACATATTCTACTCGCATCTCCATTAACAAATGATTACTTTCTCCAAGGTTTGGTATTCTAGTTATCCAATTATGTAACAAAATCGACCTTTTATTTTCGTCTTTTCTTTCGACAAAAGTTTTTTTTAAATAATTGCGTTCCAAGCAAAAAAATATTTTATGTAGTTCTACGCTGTTGTAACTGACTCTATTCTCTATTATATCGTTTTAACTGTAGGGAACCGAAACTGTTTTGATTATTATTTGTATTTTCTTGCAAAGCTTCCATCGCACATGTGTTCAATTTGCAATTGTTTACTTTGAGCTGCTTTGAGCGCGCTTATTCATGAGTAGAGACATTGATTCATAGCATTAACGATATTTTTGCGAATTAAAAATAAAAAAAATTGTCGCTATAATCTTGTATTATTGACAGGTCATATAACGAAAGAGCGTAATGAGCGTAATACACGAGCCCGATTTTCAGCCCGTTTCCAATTGGAGACAAAAGTCAACATTTTTCGCTTAACGCGATCGCTGTTTTCATCTCTATTTCATATCTACGATTTCAGTAGGCATCACAACAAACAGAATGGTTCATGTGTTGTTTGCAGCGATGAAAATTGAAATCCTAGATATAAAAATAGAGGTGAAAATAGCGATCGCGCAAATCGAAAAATGTTGACTTTTGTCTCCAATTGGAAACGGGCTGAAAATCGGGCTCGTGTATTACGCTCTTAATACACGAGCCCGATTTTCAGCCCGTTTCCAATTGGAGACAAAAGTCAACATTTTTAGATTTGCGCGATCGCTATTTTCACCTCTATTTTCATATCTAGGATTTCAATTGTCATCACTGCAAACAACACATGAACCATACTGTTTGTTGTGATGCCTACTGAAATCGTAGGTATGAAAATAGAGTTGAAAACAGCGATCGCGTAAAGCGAAAAATGTTGACTTTTGTGTCTAATTGGAAACGGGCTGAAAATCGGGCTCGTGTATTATGGCCGTTATACACGACGCCTTTTTTCAGCCCGTTTCCAATTGGAGACAAAAGTCAACATTTTTCGCTTAACGCGATCGCTGTTTTCATCTCTATTTTCATATATACGATTTCAGTAGGCATCACAACAAACAGTATGTTTCATGTGTTGTTTGCAGCGATGAAAATTGAAATCCTAGATATAAAAATAGAGGTGAAAATAGCGATCGCGCAAATCGAAAAATGTTGACTTTTGTCTCCAATTGGAAACGGGCTGAAAATCGGGCTCGTGTATAACGGCCTTTACGCTCTGAACATGACACACTCTACTGTAGAAACATGTGCCACTTTGAGTTTCAATCAATAATACAATAAACATGTTTCAAGTGATTTTGCTAATTTAATTGTTTTTTCCCCTGTTGTCGACTCTCATTCCTTGACGTTATCCTATTTATCTATAAACGCTATGAAAGAGCAAAATTAAAGCTATAAAAGCTATTTTTTCAGTAAATAATTAATGCTACATTTCTTAAAAATTAAAGCTATGAATCAGTGTCTCTATTCATGAGTATGCTAACAAGCACGCCATTTCGTGGAGAGATATGAGCATGTGTGTCCGTACCTTTACATTGAGAAGCTTGGGTGTATTTACTTCTAGCCGCTCGTACTATGTATAAGGAAATTTTCTATGGCGACTGGCGAGTCAATTTGACAGATAAGCAAGAATGACAGATCGATCTTTTCAGATAATAATAATATTTGGCTGTAGACTTTATACTGAATTTTTATATTAGTGAACACTTGAAAGTCAACCTGGTACATTAACATTCTTTACCTCTTTGATCAATTATTGGTTGAATTTAATCAATAAACGAATTGTTATAGTTTTATGGTGATCTTGTACCTGGCTAATGGAATATTGTTATTTTAGAATAAATGGGCTCCGAGCAGTCGACACAAGGAGGTTCCAGGGAGAAAGCGCCCAGTAGATTAACTAGAGGGCATACCATACCACCCCCGCTATCTAAAGGTTATTAGAACACAGATTAATTATCTTTTTTACACCTGATTTTGGAAGGTAACACTCTGGAAATAATCAGTAATCTAACCTGCCTACAATAAAATACTGGCCAAAATTTGGGTAATTTTTGGAGATCGCTGTCAACGGTTAATATGCACTTTTTTTTTTCAAAATCTTTTGATTCACCTTTTACATTAAAAGGCAACTATTTGCATTGGGGGAAGTGGAAAATATTTCATTCTAAATTTCGAATACGTAAAATTAAATTTAGCTTTCGTCTTGTGAGATTGTACGCCATTAGCTATTCCGCTGTCACTTTGGTATGTTGGTATTCCTGATACACTTGAATGTATAACGAACGGCTAGAAGATTTTGAAGGTACCACGAAATCTGGAAAGGTAAGTACTAAATTATCGGAGTTTTAGGAATAAAATGACGGAAAAAAACATGTTTTTAATTTCGGTAATTATTTTTTATAAATAATACATTCACTTTTGAATCACAAACCATGTTACACAAACCTAGCGTAGCCGCTAAACTACTTGAAAACTGGGATGTTTTTCTTGCCTCGACGCGAGTAGGCGTTATAAAGGGGCACTTTCTTTTGTATCACAAACCATGTTACACAAACCTAGCGTAGCCGCTAAACTACTTGAAAACTGGGATGTTTTTCTTGCCTTGACGCGAGTAGGCGTTATAAAGGGGCACTTTCTTTTGTATCACAAACCATGTTACACAAACCTAGCGTAGCCGCTAAACTACTTGAAAACTGGGATGTTTTTCTTGCCTTGACGCGAGCTGGCGGTATAAAGGGGGCACTTTCTTTTGTATCATAAACCGTATCACACAAACTTAGCGTACGTAGCCGTTCAACATCGCAGAAATAGTTGACTTATAAAAATAAAAATTTTATGTCAAAAAAAATTCAAGCTAATAAATTTTAATCAACGCATGCACATGTGTATTAGGTAAGTACCTACTAATTAGGCGCAATTTCAGTTTTATAACATTTAAAAAAACGCCCGCGCGATTTTGTCTCTAGCCGTTGGTTTCCGTTTGAAGTCTGCTACGCTTTGCTCTAGCATCTTTTCGTACAGTAACAAGAATGCCAACATAACAATATGACATTTGAAAATAATGTTTGAAAATGGACGGTCTCGTTTCACAGAACGAAAGCTAATTTTAATTTTACGTAATCGAAATTTAGAATGAAATATTTTCCACTTCTCCCAATGCAAATAGTTGCCTTTTAATGTAATTAAGGTGAATCAAAAGATTTTAAAAAAAAAAAGTGCATATTAACCGTCGACAGCGATCTCCAAAATTTACCAAAATTTGTAACCTTCAACATTTACCGATGCAAAACCAAACTTATGTTGATATAAGGATCAATAAGATAGCCCATGTCATTTTATAATTAAAAAAATACAATGAAGGAAGACAAACATTCCGGGTTACAAATAACCTGACAATATTTGAAAATCTCCCACTACCATAATTAGAAGCGGAAGATGTTGCTTTTGCAATGATGGAAGACTTAGCCAGAAGGGGAATTGAACCCACAAACTCTGAGAGGGAAACCGGCGAATTTGTCAACTCTGAAGGGTCAAACGTGAGGCTATAAAAGATCATTTATAGCACAATATCGCTCGCCATACAATCCTATACATACCCACCACACCTAAGCAGATGATGCGCAGATAACCATAGATAATACAGATAAGAGTGACGTTATACGCCGTAACCGCTGCTCACGCTATATTTGAAAAGTTATGCGACCCACTCTCTGCCGTAAACAGGAGAGGGAGTCATTTTAATTAAGGAGCTGCGTAAACGTGCGGATGTCTGCTGTTAAATTGACAGATTCAGTACAAAGAAATGATATTTCGCGGTAGCTCCCTAATTGAACTGACCCCCTCTCCTGCCATAGGAAGAAATCTTTTATAGAGTAGTGTGTTGATACAACGCATAGCTTTTAAAGCTTCATGTGTCCCTAGTTTAAAGCTATGTTTATAGGTTTTTTCACAATACATCAATTACCATGCAGGAAAGAAGGGAGAGTCACACAAACATTTCCTACAAGACTTTGTGAAACATGTGGCGGAAACGAGTGATTTTATGAAAGTCAACAGTAAAAATACTTTAGAATGAAAATTAATGCTATCCCTAGTTTTTAACTTTCTTCCTGCATAGTTTTTTTACAAAACTTCTCACAGCATTTCATTGTTTACACTTTATAATTTATGAAGGAACAGTCTGCTCATGTCGAGCGGAGAAATCATACTGACCTTGTAAGCCACGCCCAACTGTGCCCAGTTGACTTTATTTGAAGTGTTGTGCCCAGTTGCCCTAGTACCATCTCTTCTCCCTTCCTATCTCCTTTCCAAATACCAATACATATAATCAATTTATTATTCGCTGATATATGGAGTAATTTCAGATAAATTGAAACTCTCTAAGGCTACGTTCGCACAGGCAAGCGGCTTGCTTAACGCCTAGAGCCTAGCGAGTCACCTAGCGAGTAGCTTAGTAAAACGAACGTTCTAGAGTTTAAGCGACCGTCCGCACTACGCGCTTGGCGCCTAGCTAGTCGCTTGGCGTGTATCGAAGTAAACGAACGTGTTGGTTTTTTGTCACTAGGCGCGAGGCATTTTAGTAGAAAAAAATGGATGAAATATTAATTGCATCAGTTTTTAAAAGAGAACCTCTGTGGAATGCAGCTAATGAACTCCATAAAAATGCAGTTGTCTTGAAGAAATTATGGGAAGAGGTAGCAATCGAAGTAGAAAAAGATGGTAAGTACTAAAAAGTGATTTATTTATTATGAGACCTAAGCGGAAATGAAAAGCAAGAGACCTATAGGAGTCTCCAGTAGCCAAAAATCTGAAAAAAAATGTAAGTACTTAATTCTTGAACAATATAATAACTGCTGGTTTATAAAATATGTAAAAGTACATGGCAGTATTTTGATCAATTATTGTTTTTAAAGAGCAAGAAGAAGCAGAGCGAGAGATTCAAACTTAGGTACAGCTGATAAAGATGATAATTCCGACAGAACATTAGGGGAGCTGCAGAATCCAGGTTCTGTACAGACTAATTCTACTTCAGAAACAATTCCAGATACTCTAGAATCTCAAAGTTATCAAACATCAAAAAGAAAGAAAATTCGCATGAACAGAACCGAAAACAACGATCTTCTTTTAGAAATAGAAAAGAAAAAGCTTGAGATTCTTCAGAGGGAAAGTATCAAAGAAAAAAATCGGTGATTTACTGTTTTTTGAGAGTCTTTTGCCTTATATGGAAAATATTCCATTAAGGCGTAAACTACGGTTAAGATCGAAGATTCAAGAATTAACTTTGACTGAAATTGAAGCTGTAGAAAATAATATTCAACAATCGGTACCAGTGATGCATATTCCTGTACCGAATATAAATACTCAACAAGCAGTGGAATATGAATTGCACGTCCAGAAATCATCTGAACCAAATTTAATTCATAACCCATACAAATGCAGAATGACTCGGCGCTGATTAGTTACATAAACAATTACAAATAATTAAATGAAGAACTGTTTTTTCCTTATACAGGATGGGGCAAAACTACCGACATGGTTTGTATGTTTAATAACTTTTTTAATTTATTTATATTTTTTATTTTTATTTCAGAATTTTGTGAAGAAAACTTGGGGAATTTGAAATGAAACACTACACAACAGAACAGCGATCAACAATTCTTGAATTTTATTTTGAAAATCAACGGTCAATTGTTTTGATGCAGCGTGCTTATCGTCATTTTTTTAATGTGCGTACTGGATCTTCAGCACCAATAATAAACCGCTTGGTTGCAAATTTTCGACAACATGGTACATGGTACAGTAAGACACCTTCCATGTATCGGAAGACCACGTACGGTCCACACGGAAGAAAACATCCAACGTGTTGTGGATAGCGTGCAGGACAATCCAGAAACCTCAACAAGAAGACGTTTGGCACAGCTGGGACTATCGCGGAGGTCTGTTCAGAGGATTTTGGCCACATTGCACATGTTCCCTTATAAGGTTCACCTTGTGCAAGAATTGAAGCCAATAGACTATCAACAACGGCGTGATTATGCCATTTCATTCCGACAAAAAGCAGAAGAAAATCGCGATTTCATTAACAATTTGGTAATGAGCGATGAAGCCCATTTTCAATTTAATGGTTTCATAAACAAGCAAAATTGCAGGATATGGGCTACGGAGAATCCAAGAACAGTTCATCAGCAACAATTACACCCACTTAAGTGTACTGTTTGGTGTGGTGTATTGTCTGAAAGGATCATTGGTCCATATTTCTTTGAAAATGCACATGGCGCCTCAGTTACGGTTAATGGTGCTGAATATCGAACGATGCTGGAAAATTTTTTGAGGTCAGCTGTAGAAAACCATCTACAGTTGTGGTTCCAACAAGATGGAGCCACAGTCTACACTGCAAGGGACACAATGGCTATGTTACGAGACCTCTTTGGCGAACGCATTATTTCGTACCGAAGCAATTTCAATTGGCCCCCACGTTCACCGGATTTAACAGCGCCAGACTGTTTTCTTTGGGGTTGACCATACAACAGCTAAAATAAAACATTCGCAATGAAATCCAAGCCATTACACCGGAAATTTTACGAAAAGTTATGCAAAATGTACTGTAAAGAGCACGAATGTGCGAAGCCGAAAATGGCCACCACTTGCGGGATATAATTTTTCACTTTTAAGCCAAAAATATTACCCATTAATATACTGTATAAAAAAAATAAAATAATAATAATTAACCATTAAATAAAAAGTTATTACACATTCAAACCATAAAGGTAGTTTTGCGCCACTCTGTATCTTAAATTACTGTGTTTAAGTTTTTTGAATAAATAGAAATAATATGTATTTAGAGTTTCACTTACCTTAATGTAACGACTAGTTGTTCTTCGGCTGATATGCTTTTTCTACGATGGGTATCCAAATGAGTTAATTTTCCTTTAACTTTACTGAGAAGTAGATCAAATGTTTCTCTGGACATTTGCAAATATTCGTAAAATTTTTTGTCAAAATTATGCAATTGTTTATACAGAACATTAAACTCCCCATAACTTGTCCGTGACTTATTTGTCATGAACCCAACATGATGGATAAGGCCGTGAAATGGTATATTTTAAAGATGAATTTTCCGTAAGTAGCAGTTTAAGAGCTATTTTTTAAAGTGACATCTCGTCAACGTGCCGACAAGCAAATGCAAATGCACCATGCAAACCACCTTCAGTGCGGTCACCGTGTATCCTAGCAAGTAGCCAGAACGCAAGCCACTAGGCGCTAAGCAAGCCGCCTGCCTGTGCGAACATAGCCTTAAGAAGTTTTCCGAGGGACCGGAAAAAAAACTTTTTAAGCGGGAAAACCTTATATGTAAGGTTAGAAATGGGACTATTCACAATGACATTAATACTGGACGCGGGGTAGAAATCTCAAAGTGGGAAGCCAAATACAAGACAATTGTACCGGTCTCTATTTCTAGTACTTCAGTACTAAACTGCTACGCGTCGAGTAAGGTCGTGTCTTACCAGCACTTACCAGTACCTAAGTAAATTGCATTGCAAAGCGCCAAAGTGCCCTCCTGTGTGATGAGAAAATGCTTCAATTACACGGCAAATAGTCGAAAAGGAGACAGCGAACGTTGCATCACAAAGTGACGTAAGCATAACAAGGACAACCTACTAGCAGTAGGTCGGTTCACACAGCGTCCGTTTCATTCCATTGGGAAAGATGGGGTAAAACGTACAAAGGGTAACGCGTTCATTAATTTAATAATGTCGTTGATGAAAATTGTAAATAGTAACGGTCATAGGTGTTATGAATCTGTAAAGATTTGTATAATCATTTGAACCTATAACCTGTACTGTATAATAAAATATGTACTTAACAATATTTACTACTATATAGTACCAATATTGTATTACTAATGATAACTCATATAATTATAATGAAAAATATTTGCCCGTGTGTCTCGTTTTACCCGCCTTTACCCTTCTCTGTGCATAGTATAACCGAGTAAGAGTATCTTGTTATCTCAGTCACACCCGTGATGTGAAAGCAGTATTCGGCGAAGAAATTAATATGCCGCCCGCTCATATATCTATGCCATTCATACACATACATTCTTTGATTGTCTATCTTTATCACACAGGAATAAACTTTTGAATTAAGAAATTATACTGAAAACCGCTGAAAACAAAAGAGTGTTGCTTACTTTCCACATTATGTTGTGAATATGTGAGACTATGGCGAGTCTATTTATAATTCATTGAACATTTGGCTAAAAATTATTTATTTATTATCCTTTGATGGCTGTACCATGATATTGTGAGTAAAAGTGATGATTGTTGGTTGCTTTGCAGACATCCGCAAGAATAGCAATGAACACCCGGGGGGCAGTGGGAACACCTCTCCGGGAGCCAGTCTGTGCTCTGACACCGAGCTACCCTACATCTCCTACACGCTCAATCGACCCATCGGAGGTGAGACACACTGACTTGTTTTTTATTTTTGTTTATTTATCAATTTTCAACACCCTGATGGGCTTTTACATGATTATGATGTACATGATTATATGATACAGAAACACAATGTTTAAATAAAAACTTATAAATGTTAACTAAAGTAAAACCATGGAGAGATCGTATCCACGTCATCATTTGAAAAGAACGTACCTATGTCCTAACATGGATGGGTGACAACGACCATTCTTCTATAATTGACAAGACCTTTACAATATAATATAATATATTTATATTAATAAAGTAATATCAATATGTACCTACATTGATGATTCAGATCTATAATATTTTTTTTGTATGTATACATTATAAATTTGTGATACAGAAATAAAAATACGAGTTAGTACAAGAATTTATTTAATTTATAAGCACATAATATTGTCTTGTTCAGTCAAAATATATATGGGTATATAAACATAAAATTGTATATAAAAAGTAATTATTAGTTACGTTTTACAAATAATAAACAAAAATTTAGTTAATTAGTGATCGCGCTCTTAAAAGTAACACCAGTGGTCGCGTGGATTACATATGTAGGCCATTTTTAAACTAAAAAAAAAAGAAATCATTTAGAATTATTGTGTATTTATGTTTTAATCTTATAATCTAAGGATTTTTTATTAGAAATAAGCAACATATATTAAACATAACTTCTATGTTTTTCACAATTAACCAAAACATAAATTACCTCTTTTTTTAAACCAAAAATTACATCATTCACTTTTATTTTTATTTAAAAAAAAAAAAGAAAGACAAACATTCCCGGGTTACAAATAACCCAACAATGTTTGAAAATCTCCTACTACCACCACAGAAAGCCGATAATGTTGCTTGTGTTGTGATGGAGGACTTAGCCAGCAGAGGAATCGAACATGCGACGCCCGAGTGGGACCCAAGCGCTATGCCCACTCAACCACTGACCGGTCAATCGAAACTCCAGTTTTATTGATATAACAAAAAAAGGAAAATAAAAATATAACATACATTAATTTAATTGCTGATTTCTGAGCAGGATAAACATAAAATTATAGAATGGTCAGGAAAAATTTTTTTTTTTGCATTTTGCATAAGTACACTTTTCGTGTTGGCAAAATGTGTGACGTAATTGGTCGCGCGGATTACAGGTGTAGACCATGGACTTTACAGAGCTCCTGTAATACAGCCAATGCGTGCCCGACACCATCTCTGAGCTGAACGCGTCCGTGAGTTATCCAACTTAAAGTACACAGAAGACGAAATGATTCGCGCCACCCATTTTTGAGGAATCTTTAATTTTGCATGAGTGGATTACATATGTAATCCACGCGACCACTCCAGGGTTAAATAACATTTTCACAATGATAATATAGTACATTATTTTTACAGTTAAATTATTTTTGAATAAGTTTGTAATTAATGTTAAATGTCTACCTCATCATGTGCAAATTTTATTACCATAGTGTGCGTTTCATGAAATAATGCTTTTTTTACTTGTTTTTATAACTGGCAATACTATAATAGTTCTACAATTCGAAAGAAACATAAGTTTGCGAACTGTCTGAATATGATTAAAGACATTTGTCATTCTAGTATCTTCTGTATTTTTCGTTTTCATGCAAGACGAATGAGAAGGAAGAGGTTTATGAATCGCTTTTAGGATGATCGTCGAAGATGTGCATACTGTCTCTCCCTGGGACTAGTTTATTCATTTTTATCCAACTTAAAATTGACAAATTTCTGAATTGTGTACTGAGTACATAGCACCAGAGCAAGAGGGTTTTCTATCACCGTAAAGGAAGTGTTAAAGTGAGATAAGACTGAACCTAAGTCTTGAAGTGACCCATGTTTTTGGAGGTAAAAAATCTGTATGAATAAAAAGGATAGATAACAAATATTATAATCAATAATTATCAGCCTGAAACACTCATCTACATTGAAAAAATCTTCCGAGAAAAGATACTGGCCGCCAACGGGAATTGAACCCGTGACCATCTGATTGCCGGTCAGCAGCTCTGACCACTGAGCTATGGCGGCTTATCAAATACCCGCCAAATAATTCAATATATACTAGTAATACAATATATACTCTCTCACAAAAATAAAGTTGGTTGTTTTCAGTTGGAAAAATGTATAAGTAATTGTCGAATGAAACACTAGTATATATTGAATTATTTGGCGGGTATTTGATAAGCCGCCATAGCTCAGTGGTCAGAGCTGCTGACCGGCAATCAGATGGTCACGGGTTCAATTCCCGTTGGCGGCCAGTATCTTTTCTAGGAAGATTTTTTCAATGTAGATGAGTGTTTCAGGCTGATAATTATTGATTATAATATTTGTTATCTACCCTTTGTGCTATGCATAAAAATCTTGTTTAAACGTTAGTTTATCAATTAAAAATAATAAGGGATCGCCGAAATGTATGTACACGCATAACTTCCGAACGACTGCAGCAAATTGGATAATTCTTTTTCTGTGTTCGTTATTTTCAAGACAAGGTTTCTATAAAACTACAGGTGAGCTCTGGCATTATGAAATTTGTATAAAAAATTGCAATAGTTGGCACGCGAGCTGTTTGAAAATTGAATGTATGGAATGCGGAAGGGGGGGAGGGGAACTCGGGTAGAGGGTTCGCGGAAGGGGGGGAGGGTAACCCGGCAGGGGGGTCAACCTGGGAGGGGGGAAGGAAACTCGGGAGGAGGTTCGCAGGACGGGGGAAGGAGGGGAGTGGTTGGGAGAGGGAAGGTGGAGGAGGCGGAGTGAGAACGCGAGAGGGGATGGGGACGCGGGAGAAGAAGGAGTGGGGGGGGAGAGAGGGAGAGAAGGGGAGGCGGGAACGGGATGAATGGGAAAGGATACGCAGGGAGAAACAATTTTTTATTAAATGGCATAGCAGCACATGCCGGGTACCAGCTAGTAACAAATAAAAGTTAGCAAATCATTCCCATAATCGAGCTATTGAGCATATAGAAGAAATGAATCATATTGACCATTCCAGATTCCCCGAAGCTAGCTCGGGGCGCCCGGCGAGGTCTGGGGGGCAGAGCCCCGCAGCGCCCCGGCCCCTCCCGAGCCCCGCAGCCGCCCCCGCGCTCCTCCCATGCACACAACATTGTGGTGGTCAAAGAGGCCACCCTCCTTCCTACCACTGATAAGGATGAGCATCTGATAAGGCTGCAGGTATTTCAATTGATTTAACTACTCGGACCCATAAGCTTGTTTTCATGATAATATAACATAACCCAGACATATGTATGACTTATTGATCGATAATCCAATACGAAATTATTTTTTGGTTAAACATCAGCCATTAATACAAAAATAGAAAATTTGGGGCTAGTTGTTATACAGAATTTGAACAATTCATCAAAATTCAAAATTATTTTTGAAGTGAGAACTTTAGCACCGTTGTGATTTGAAACTCGATGAAATGAAAAATAGCGACACTAAAATGAGAGAAACACATAGGATTTAGCCTGCGAGAGAATGAGATAGTATAATCGGTCTTCTCTTTGTGCGGTGCTTTGTAGCCTCCTCACTAGTTTTCTCACTCCTACATTAGTTTTGTGAAGGTTTTACTTCTACTGAAGTGTGAATTGCACATTCCGTTTTTTTTATTCTATTCAAGTTTTTTTACTATTTCATTGTGAGCGAGGGCGCCACTGTTATTCAAATGGCAATACTAAAATAGAAAACTTGGTGTAAATGTAAAGCTGTGTAACCTACATATTTGTAAAAAATTAAAAAGGTAGAAAAGTGAAAAAAAAAATTTTTCATTGAAATATAGATACCCACTGATCTCATTATTAGAAGTGCATATAGGTATATTATACTTTTGCAATTTTGTTATTTTTTAATGAAGACCAACAATATTGTAATAAAATACAAAGCACAGTTTAGAAATTGTTCTCATTTATTTAATTCTAGCTTAACTAAGATGTGAATTATAACTCATTCAGATCTAATAGTAGTGTAACTAAACTCACCATTAGTGATTTTGTCCTTTCTACCTACTGTTAAATTCAAATTTATGTTAAATTAAATGATAGCAAATCACTTTGTAAAACACCATTTAATCAAATTTATGTCATTAATTTACCTTAAGAGTGTATAAGCAGAGAAACCAGAAATATGTCATTTTTCAATCAGTGGTTAGACGTATTGACTCTTTTCCACAAAAAACTATAAATGGATTTCAAAAGATTGTTCTTTTATCTAGTAAACTTATGTTTTAGATTTTGAGAAAAAATGTTTATTTTTAGAATAATAAGGTTATACCATAGGTCGTTCGCAGATTTGTTCAATTTTCAAAAAAGTACATTTATTATACAACACACATTTCAAATCATATAATCATGCAGTAAAATAAATCAATACATTAGCTGGTAAACCTATGTTTCAGAATTTTAATTTTAGTTTAAATAAAATTATTAAAAAATATATACGGACATGTGTTTCTTGACGAAAATTGGTCGGTTTGTGCATTTATTTGTGCACTTACAAACAAATATATTTCGGATTTTTTTACATACTTATTTTGCTAAGACGTTATTGACAAATCATAAATAATTTGATCGTAAAATAATTTCAGGAAGTATTTAATTTTAAATAATTTTGAACATCGCATTTCACCATTTTTATCGCAGCCCGTAAACACAAATTTCAGATTTCATTACGGGCCCAAACGCGGCCAGGAGAGCACGTCTTCGCGACGCTTTGAATAATAATATTTGGAAATGAAATTTGAAAACGAAATTTGAAATAAACACGAATTCCTTGATTCACGTTTGTTAAATCTACAGGGTTGCCCGAATGCAATTTTTCATGTTCATTGAATATTTTTATGCAAAAAATTTTATAATTTCGAATATTTTTTTTATTTTAAATTATTCTTGTGTGAATACCGCACAAGAGTCCCAACTGCTCCAAAATATTTTTTGGGGTAAATCTTTTTTACGCACGCTCGACACTTGGGGGTAAACTGGTGAATGGGTTACGAAAAGTGGTGATTGTTACGAAAAATGACATGCGAACGGTAATCAATGCGAACGGTGATCGATTGCTCGGCGGGTCGGGCCTTTACGCACGCTTGTTTTTCGTGTTATTGTTATATTGTTAATGGACTATTTGTCCATAAATAAATAAATAAATTATAAACAGCGGGTACCCGGCATGCGTTTCAAGGGCACTGTAACCTCGCGGTCAACTAAACTGTTATGGTTCCATCACAAGTCACGGGAATTATAATGCAAGCGCCTGCACTATATAACATTATATACAGCGGGTACCCGGCATGCGTTGAAAGGCCACTCAAAGAAAGAAAGGGTTTGTGCGCTTTAATTCTGTTTGTTGAAGTGCTTATTATTAATTATGCACACAAATAAATATTTTAAAATGCGACATTTTTTACAATCCAACTGAATACTACTCTTTTTTTTCATGAATACCGCACAAGAGTCCCAACTGTTCTCGTCTGGAGCCAGTGGGACTATTGCATCCAATCCATTGCAATTCGGGGTATGTTGTAAGACTGAAGGTAGTGGGGAGGGGAAGGATATAGGGAAGAGGAAGGTGGGGAAGTATCTGGCTATTCAGATCTGGCCAATAAACACGGCTAAAGCCATTTCAAGCAACGTTTCAATTCTTAATGGTGGTCTTACACCAGGGCGATACTGAGAGTATCTTCCACTCTAATGGCCGTAAAATACAATTAAAAAACAAAAAACCAAAATATTAAAAAGAATATAACAAATTGTTTATTCATGTAGGTATCTACTTAATACCTACTGTGTTTACGCATTTCACTTGAATCTATTTATGTTTATGCACTTCGATATACAAATTACAAATAACTACTACTAATTAAAATTCTGGAAGCGAGAATAGTAATATAAAGTAGTAATAGTAGCGGGCAGCCCTAGCTCGCGTGAACAAAACCCTCAAAACTCGGATTGCCGCGGAACGAAATTTAGTTCTGAAAACGCCGGCTCGCGAGCCCTGATGTGTTAGCGCTAGTGTCGGAATCGAAGTTGTCATGTGCTGGTTATTCACTCTTAACAACATTCTTCGTTTTTTTTTTCTTTGAGAACAAAAAATGTTTTTTAAAAAGTGATTACAGTGTTCTCCACATTCAGTGTCATTGCGCTTTAAAATAATATTTGACAGTCAAATTGGTGTTGCCAGCCTTCAAATTATGTAGTTCCATTTTTTATATTTTCTACTCTTATTTGACAGACTATAATATCAGAACTTTCACAGATCTTGAAAATTAACTTATTTTTTACATTAGTTCCAAAGTACGGAGAGTAAGTTCTGGGAAGGAAAAGGTATTAGGAATGGATAGGAATCTGGGGGTCATTGGGTCCATATGACATATGAATCCATCCCTCCCGGTGCGGTGCAAGGCGATGGGTTGAGAGAGTCCAGCTGGAGAGGTCAAAGAGTTTCAACTGAACAAATTGGACTCCATGATCCTGGCACCCCTGCTAAGTCACCAAACGTAGCGAACCACTTGGGTTGACCTGTGGCAGAAGTGTTGGTTATCCAATAAATGATTCCCAGAGCGGTGTTACTCAGAATGACACTAACCCAGAACCACCTCAGAAAGGTCATAAAAAGCTATGAAAAAATAATTTTAAAATAGCCGGTAACTCTAACCTAACTTTACCTATTTAACCATTTTTTTATCATCACTCTTAATGACCTTACTGAGGTGGTTCTGAGTTGGACGGTCACCGTTACCCACACCCGCCTCCCAAATTAAAATTTAAATGTATTTATAGTAAAACCTTTAAAAGTTCAAATTAGGTTTACACCTGTTGTCTCACTGGGTCCGTACAGGTACCGAATCGGTTAACTTCTAGATTTAAATATAAAGCTTGGTGTTTTCTCTTTCTAACACCATTTAGATCATATATCTCACCATGACAGTAAGGGAGACACAATGATTTCTAAGATACCATATGCGCTGTTCCTAAAAGTGACCAAATTGGCTCTACGGGTAATAGCTGTTTGTTCAAACCTAAATCCTCTTTCTATGAGAAATACCAACTGTATAAGTCTGTTGTCCTGCCAATAGCTGTGAGTGGATTTACCAACTAAATTACATAGTTTACTCATTTGTTTTTATTATACTATCCCGAATCAACATTGATTCAGGTGCAAATTGCTGAATTTTCTAATTCATACGTACTGTGACAATCATTAAAAATATATTATTTGTGTTTCAGCAAATCCCCATGTTCCTGCCCATCATGCGGGGTACCCTCGGATTACCAGGGGCTAGAGACCCAGAAGTCTTAGAAGGTAATTTGTAATCATACATATATTTGACCGGTCAGTGGTTGAGTGGACATAGCGCTTGGGTCCCACCCGGGCGTCGCATGTTCGATTCCTCGGCTGGCTAAGTCCTCCATCACAACACAAGCAACATTTTCGGCTTTATGTGGTGGTAGTAGGAGATTTTCAAACATTGTTGGGTCATTCGTAACCCGGGAATGTTTTTCTTTCTTTTAAAAAAAAAAAAAAAAAAAAAAATAAGACAATTTGTCTATTGGTTGTAATTTTTTATTAATAATGTGACATACAAATATCATGAGTTGCTTTGCTGACAAAGAAACTACAATTAAAGTTATTTGTCCGTCTTCAAAATATTATTTCACTTTTTAATTATAAACTTATTTTTCAATCTTCTTATTACTTCAATCTGTGCTACCCAGCTAGACAACAAAACAAAAAGCATCTATCATTTTCTGTCTCCATGACAACACCTATTTAAAATTCGAACACAAAGGAATCCTATGCATTTCTAGGTAGGTACCTATTCCTTTACACATATTAACATACTTCGGGCAGGCGAAAACGGGGAACCCCGAAAGGGGGAACGGAATTTGTTTTAAATCAAGATCTCTTTGAAAATAATATGTACCTTCTTGATAATGATTTTTTTTATATAGTACTCACCACACTCCAACTATAAAAGTATTGTCCAAAATTATAGCCTTTTTTTTACATGAATACCGCACAAGATTCCCAACTGCTCCCGTCTGGAGCCAGTGGGACTAAGGCATCCCCAATTGGGGTATGTTGTGAGGCTGAAGGTAATGGGAAGGGGAAGGAGATAAATAAGAGGAAGGTGGGGAAGTACTTGGCTATTCAGATCTGGTCACCAAACACGGCTAAAGCCATTTCAAGCAATGTTTCAATTCGGAATGGTGGTCTTACACCAGGGCGATACTGAGAGTGTCTTCCACTCAGAGTTAATAAATTGTGAAATAACACAAATTAATCAAATAAAATTTATTTGCCACGCCGGGATTCGATCCCGCGACCTTCGGAGTGCGAGTCAAGAGCCTTATCGCTGGACTACGCCGGACGTCAGCCTACTTTGTAATAGGCCTCTATAAACTAAGTTAAAGTCGGTTTTGGGCCATTTAGTGACATTTTATGTGTAAAAAATTTACATATTTATTACATTACAAAAAAATTGGTTTTCGCTTTGGTACAAATCATTACAATAAAAAATGAACAATTTGCACATCTCCAGTGCCAAAGTCTAAATTTCCTTTTAATAAAATATTCTTCCACACAAAAGACAAGGAGATAAGAACTGCTTACTCACATAGATGGCAGTACTAACAACTGCCCTAAGACTCCGCTAGCTTAGTACAGGCTGTGGGCACCAGAGGGTCCAACAGCCCAGAGGCGGTCTTCAGCAGATCTCTCACTTCAGATTCCAATTAGCCAGTTCCTAGATAGGTCGACTATCATGGTCAACACTGTATAAGTGTCAATAAACCAGATTTATACTAAAAGAACATTTTTTTTAATTCATTGCATACATAATATGGTTACATTATTAGTGGATTTTTCAACCACCATGCTAGGCTGATGCCCGTGTTATGGTGGTCGATCATTATTCTACCCATTTAATTAACCTCCTTCCTACATAAGTGAGTTGGAGGACTGTTGGTGAAACACCACATTAAGTTAATGCTTTTATAATTTTTTTTTTATGTCCAGGTGTGGATGGTGCTCCGTGGTTAAGACTCTGTGCCAGGTATCAAGCTCATCTCTCCATGTGCGCTCAATTAGTGACCCAAGAACAGAACCAAATCACTGGAAAGTGCAAGGAGGTATGTTTGTACATCTATCGTTCAGTTCATTAGTCAGACATCTCCGAAAAATCAAAATTTGAGTTGGGTATGCAATTATATGTATAAGTGTACCCTCTATCTGGTACAATACTCAGATTACTCATAAAAACAATCAATTCAATTATAATGCAGGAAAACTTGGAGTGAATTGAACAAAATATTTATGTTTTCTGGGTTATTGATGGTTAGTGATTACATCAAAACTTCTCCCATTGAAGATGTTAACCCTCAGGCCTTGAGCATATTCTATCAAAGAAGAAATCACACAGAAAAAATCAAACTTTTGGTGTGACCAAATTGAATCAGAAAAGGACCCTCGAAAACTCTGGCAGAATATAAAGACTTTGTCTGGAGAGAACAACATCAAGGTCGATTCCTCCCTTGAAGCGAACAGCTTTGCAACACACTTTCGAAGTAAGGTTGAGAAAATTCGGGACCTCAGTGTGGAAGGATCGCCTTCTGTCACATCACCAAGTCCGCTCTCTGGAGACTTCACTACTTTCGCAGCAATAACAGAAGAAGATGTGACGCGTGCTGTGAAGTCTTGTCCAAACAAACAATGCACTCAAGACCCCATACCTACCTGGCTTTTAAAACAATGTCTCCCGGATATAGCGCCTGTAATTACCGCAATTATCCAGAAGTCACTAGTAAATTCACTTGTACCGGGAATACTTAAAAAATCAATTATAACTCCGATTCTAAAAAAACCAAACCTTGATACTGACAATTCGGATAATTACAGGCCTATATCCAACCTACCATTTCTATCAAAACTGCTTGAGAAAATCGTTGCCAAACAATTGGTGGGGTACTTGAACTCCGCTGGTCTATTTGCCAAAAATCAATCCGCTTATCGACAGTTTCATTCAACAGAAACTGTTCTTTTGCGGGTGATTTCCGATCTGATCATCGGGATGGAAGCAGGTAAGTTGGGTTTGGTATCTGTTCTGGACATGAGTGCGGCTTTTGACACGGTAGATCATAGTATTTTATTAAATGTGCTTGAAACCGAATTTGGCGTTCGAGGTGATGTTCTCCAATGGATGACATCGTACCTGTCTGGACGAGTAGCTTCAGTAACTTTCAATAAATGTACATCACCTGAAACTCCCATTGAATTCGGAGTTCCCCAGGGTTCTGTCCTGGGTCCCATTCTTTTCATTCTATATACGAATCGTCTCGAACGACTCATTCACTCAGCTGGCTTTGAATCACAAGGCTACGCGGATGATTTTTTTATTTTCAAGTTTTGCTCCCCGGACGAAAAAGACGTCCTTAAAAACGAGGTGGTTAGTTTCATTAACACAGTCTCAAGTTGGATGTCTGTCAATAAACTCAAACTTAACCCGACAAAGACGGAATTTATTTGGATAGCTTCTCCTGGAAGGCAAGCCCTCATAGATTTCAGTCCAATCCGTATTCAGGACACAGATATAATTCCTTCTACAGAAATAAAATTTCTTGGTTTCACTCTAGACAATAGTCTTTCTCTTGAGTCGCAAATTTCAAAAGCTGTGAGTTCTGGCTTTTTCCATCTACGGCAGATAAAGTCAATCAGGAGATGCCTTCCTTCTGATGGAGCAAAGTCCCTCATAAATTCGTTCGTTGTCTCACGTATGGACTATTGTAATAGTGCATATGCTGGCCTACCTAAAACACAATTAAATAGAATACAGTCCGTCTTCAATGCTGCGGCGAGAATGATTTTTGGTGAATCTAAGTACTGTCATATAACCCCGCTTCTAAGGGATCGTCTTCATTGGCTTAGATGTCCTGAAAGAATAGAGTTCAAGATCTGCTTAATGACCTTCAAAGCATTGCAAGGAATGGCGCCTGCCTATATATCGGAACTATGTGTCCGACAAAACTTAAGCGAGAGACAGCTTACTCTAAGGTCAGCAGATCTGGATGTTACTAATCGTTTAATCGAACTTTCTCGGTCAAATCGAGCCGTTTACTATGATCGCTCTTTTCGTGTAACTGGCCCTCTCATTTGGAATAAACTTCCCTCAGCTCTTACTAATATCCAGAATTTGGCAGAATTTAAACGGGCTTTAAAAACAAAATTATTTAAAAAATCGTACCATTCATGAATCCTAACATCTTTTCAATACAAGTAATAAGTCATGTTCTCAAGTATCCGGTAATCGTTTGGTTTCGGTTTCCTCCTAATTGTACTTTTATGTTTAATATCTGAATTTTTTGTAAGAAGTTATTGTATTATATTTTAGTTTAAAAGTTCTTGTTTTGTCCTGTGATACAATAACACTGTTTTTGTATATTATTATTTTCCTCTGTGCTATAACAGCACTGTTTTGTTAATCTTTGTTCTCTTGTCATTGTTTTGTAAATACTGTATATTCTATATTTCATAGGTATTATTTTATAAATATTTTGTAATGATCTCGTAAGGAACACTGTAGGATTATTTTTAAATTTATTATAGTTAAGCGCACTTGAAGTGAAATGACACAAAACTGCGCTATACAAATATTACGTTATTATTATTATTATAGGGTCAAAGTATTTCGGCTTTGCAATAAAAACCAAATAAATGGAATATTTTTTAACTTAGCCAAAAACTAAATACTGTTTTTGAAAGGTACACTTTCAAATTTTATTATTAGAAAAAAAAACATGGATATTTTTTAAATATAAATATTTTGAATATAAAAAAAAAACTTCTGAAATTGGCTCACCTTTCGTTTTTTCTGACAACAAAAAAATATAAAAATACACATATTTTATTTAGAGACATTGTATTATAAACGTTATTGGCACCTCACTTTTTTGTCATTTCCTGTAAAAATAATAAATAAAAATACACCATAAATTTTTCTCAAATTGCGGTCAGAAACTTTGGTTTAATATATGTGTACATTTTAATTCTTCTGTGGTTAACGATTTGAATATAAAGTGTGGTGTTTTTTTTCTTTCTAATACCGTTTAGATCATATTTATTAGCACCCTTAAGGTGATTTTTCACGATAAACAGCGCTATATAAATTAGTCAAATATTATTATTTCTCACCATGATGGTAAGGGGCCATCCATATGTTACGTCATGCGAATTTTTGAACCCCCGCCTGTCCCTGTCACACATCGTCACATTTGTGAAATCCCCTCCCCCCCAGTGTGACGTCACATATTTTGCAATTTTACATCTAAAAAAGTTTGGTGTTTTAATAATTTAGATTTTTACATTTGACGTCACAGAGCTGATGACCCCCTTATATTCCTTGTCACACAATGTCACATTTCTCTACTTCCCTCCCCCCCCCACCCTTAAGGTGGGACGTAATTTACAGATCTACTATCTAAGGGAGAAACTACGATTTCTATAAGACTTATATAAGCTGTTGCGAATAGCAAACAAATTATCCTGAGGGGTTAATTAGCATGAATTGAAATATTGAATTAATCATTTTCTCCATCAGGTGGATGGCGAAGTATCACGTTTGCTTTCCAGCGTGATAGAGCGCCAACGCCGTGGCGCTAGAATGGCCGAGAGACTATCGCAACTGCGTCCTCTGTCCCAACAGCTGACTCGCTGCCACTCTCTGCTTAACCAGGCCCTGCAGCTGATGACAGACATTGACCTGCTGCTACCGCCGGAGGATAGAATGGAACCGTTCGCCTGGACCACGGGATGAAATATTGCTGTGATAAGATACCAGTTTTAATAATGCTATGATTGTATTTAGAATATTGAAATTACTGCGTTAAGTGGCTTAAAAATTATGAAAAAATGCTACAAAAGAAATGATATATGTTCGCAGTCTTGTTTTGTTGCAATTTGATTCAGCGAAACTCTTATAAGATTTTTAAACTTCTTATGTGGAAAATTAATCATTGAATAATAATAAATCTAAACTAAATATGAAATAGGACAAGACAATCGAATCCAGGATCATCTCTCGCCTTGGGACGGATGGATAGTGCGTCCGTCACTCCTGGACACACTGACCATCAGATTCCTACCCACCCCTCATACCCTTTTCCTTCCCAGAACTTCCACTCCTTCCTTACACAGCATCCCCAAAGATGACATAGGCCCTGAGGGGAATTATTTTCCTCAGGGCCTCCTGTATGGAGATAATGTAAAAAAAATCTCTGTCAGACAAAGACTGCCTTAGTCAGAGATCCTGTGTTCGATTCCCAGTTGCCGTTATTACCTATTTTAAGTGAAATTTCTTTAGCACTGTTGTGATTTAAAACTCGATGAAACGAAAAAGCGACACTAAAAAGAGACAAACACATACATTTATAGGACCTAGCCTGTGAAATAATGAGATAGTATAATCGGTCTCCTCTTTGTGCGGTGCTTCGTAGCCTCCCCACTCTTGTCTAGTTTAGTTTTCTGAAGGTTTAACTTCTACCGCGTGTGAATTGCACTCTGATTTTTATTTTTCTGTGTCTTGTTTTGTTTCATGTTTGGTTAAGATTTATTAGTACTATCTTCTTCTTCAATGATATATTACATTGATGGGTTTATAGCCTTCTAAAGTTATTCCTATTTCTTATGTTGACGTTATATTATGTGGGTTCGAATATACAGATCTTCCCAAGTGCGATAACTTCTTATGTGGGAATTTTATGTGCGGGTTTTACGACAGTATTTTGTTTTTACCTCAAATAAGGAAAATTGTAAATTCATTTTTATCAATGGGTTATTTACACTGATTAGAAAATCCCTAGAAATGTAATCTATGCCGATTGAAATCGCCAATTTAATTTCGACACCTAGGCTTCAGTGAAGCCAATGAAATTATTTTTCTATGAGGCCAAAATATCGAAAAACTGAAAAATTATTTTTGCAATCAAAAGTTACATCAAATATCTAGTATGGATGTATGCTACTTTATTTATTTGTGTTTTAAATTATAAAATATAGGCCATTAAAAATTTCAATGTTTCATGATTTTAGAGGCAACTTGAGCAATTATTTGTGAATAAATTATATATGTTTAAAAAAATAATTTTACCCTATTATTCTGAAAATAAGGTGTAATATAAAATTAAAAATGACAAAAAAAGTATTATGATGGGCGTAAATTTAAATTATAAACGACCTATTTATGTCAAAACACAAATTTGTCATATACATATATATTAAAATTACCACCATTTATTTTTTAAATTATTTTTCATTATATCAACACAATAGATAATGAATGCTAGTTAATTTTTTAATAATTAAAATTAACTCGCAAAAAAACTCCAAAGTTGCCTACAAAATGAAGCAAAATTGGATTATTTAATTACCTACATATTTATAATCATTAAAAACAAAAATAAATAAAATAGCACATATCCGTACTAAATATTTAATGTTACTTTTGATTTAAAGAATTATATTTGAATTTGTTTGGGTATTTTGGCCTCAAATTCAAAATTAAGTTTTGTAGGAAAAAGGCCACACAACCTTTCTTCTTACGAAAGAATTTCAACATTTGAAAATGCATGATCAAGTCAGTGAAATTGAGCTTAATTCGCACACAGACACGCCCACAACACACTTCTATGGGTTTATATGTTTTGTGGTCAGTTTCTATTTAAAAAAAATCACATTCATGAAGCAAAGAGATTTTTGATTTTTTTACCTTCAATATCATTGGTTTTATTAGCAAGAAATATTATGAATTCATTTATGGTGACATACAACAATAAAGTAAATCACTTATAATTTATTTAAACACAGGTTCAAACTAGGCATAAGTTACTTGTACTTTTATACTATATGTAGAAGTGCTCAAAAAATTATTATTATTTTTTAATTAATTGTGATATTATTATTTTTAATGTGTGCCATATCATTAACTAAATACCTATATAATTATTTGTACATTTTTTAGTTAGTTTATTCACAATAAAGTATAATAATTATTAAGAAATTAGTTTAAATTTAATTCAATTTGTTGTGAAAATAGTTAAATTGTTGCAAGCATCACAGATTTTTTATTAAAATCATTTAAGAGAGATTTGTTTCACAGAAATTCAAATGTAACATTGTCATCAAATGGCAATTCAGAGCCATATTTTTCTTTTAAGACCTGTTCCACAAGCAGCTATAAAAGATGTGGCTTGGCGTATTTCAGCATATAGCTCGCCGTACATTACCAATGGGAATATATGGCGAGAGATATACTGAAATAGGCTAAGCTACATCTTTTATAGCTGTGTGTGGCACCCGTCTTACAATTTAATGACGATTCTATGTTCGTTTCAGCTTTTGAACATATTGTGCTGTTAAGCTTGTCAGATTATTAAAATTTGACAGAAAGCTGAAACGCACCTAGAATCGACGTCAGACCCGGCAAGAAACTTCAATACTTAAATAAATAAAAAAATTAACCCCAGGCCTTGACCATATTTTGTCAGAGGGTTAAAATATTTCTGCTTTCCAATAAATGGCTATTTCCGAACATATGTGAAAACTAAAAACTTTTTTCGGACGGTGGTAAAATACCCTTTTATAAATCGAAATAAACATACATTTTTGAAGTGTAAAGATTTTGCAAAAAGTTTCAAAAATGGTTCACTGTTTTTGTAAATAAAATTACTGATAATGAAAAAAAAAAACACATACATATTTTATTAGATACATGGATTATCACCTCACCTCGCCTGGTGTTGTCACCTCATTTTGTCGTTCCATGTAAAAATAATTTATAAAAAATTCCAAAAAATTCATAATTTTTTTTAAAATTGCAATCTGAAATATTGGTTTCAATGGTGTTTTCTCTTTCTATCACCGATTATATCATATTTCTCACCATGATAAGTAAGACAATATCATACTTGATAACGTAACATTTTTGTTTTTGTCTTTAACCAACCCAGTAGAGGTAAGATTAGAAAGCAAAATGAATTTAAAAAATCAATGTTGCATATGCAGGGCTCTGTCCAATAAGGGTTAACGGAGACCTTTCAAATATAACAAAACAAAATGGCGCTGAATGACCATTTGATGACAATGTTACAGTTGAATTTCTGTGAAAGAACTGGCCCTTAGTACCTTACCAGTGTAATGGTTTTAGTTACCAGCCATACAATATAACTGTTTTTTTTACCCAGGGTTTATAAAAATGTGCTAATAAATTATTATTACCTTACCTTACCTTATTTGTCTAGCCGTAAGATGTTATTTTAATTTAAAACTATTGTGTATAATTTGTAAAAAATAAAATTGCATATAATCCCAGAGAACTAATATTTTTTTTATTACCAACATCGATAGATTGAAAAACATGCAATGCTCTCCATATTATGTACATAATTATTTTGTGAATAAATTTGCAAGGGCAAGGCTTTCAAATTTCCAAAATTTGCCACCTCTGGTCTGGAGTATTCAACTACAGTCGACTCTCGATAATTCGAAACTCGAGGGACTCTTAAAATATTACGAATTATCGAGTGTTTGAAATATCAAATGGTTCGAAATTTGTGAGACTAACAGAAAATTTTAATCTGTATACACAACGAAAGAGTAACAGTAACTGAATGATAACACAAACCAATTCGTTAGAGTGTGTGTCACAAACTAATCATAACAAAAACAATACACGTTTGAACTTGTCGCAAAATTGTATTTGTACTAACGTGTGTGTAACAATCTTTCCGCCTCTTTCTCTCTGCAACTTTGAATTGTCGAATGTTGAACGCCGATTAGTTCGAATCAACGCGTCATTTTGTTATATAGCAATGATTTTTTCGTTTGAATTACCAAGTGTACAAAAATGTATGGATTTAGTTCGAAATGTAAAGAGATTTCATAGGGAACTTATTTATTTATTATTACATTTATTACATACAAGAAATAACAATATAAAAGGAAGCTTTGACTGCCCAACTAGGAAGGTTTCCCGTTTTAGGACAGTCAACTTGGCAGGTTGCGTGTACATAATTTCACATTAGTGGATTCAATAGTAAATAACAATAATGGTACATATTGGGGGAGTTACTTAGATATTAGGTACAATATCGGATGTAAGTTGTGTTATTCTAGGTATACAGCAGTAATAAACAATAAAATCCAGATAGGTACATGTAAAATATAAAGTAAAATCCAGATAGGTACATGTAAAATATAAAGTAGAACTAAAATATAACAAATGTAAGAAAGAAAAATAATAAAAAAAAAGATTTTTTTTTTTTTATGAAAATACAATTTAGCAGTAATAAGCAATAAAATCCAGGTAGGTATGTGTAAAATATAAAATAAAAATATAATATATAAATATAAGAAAGAAAAATAAAAAAGAAAAAAAAAGAAGAAAATAATTTATAGGAAAATACAAATCCAAAATCGAAGAAATCAACTCAGACTACGTTTTTTAATAATTTTTCGGAATCTGTCCTACCTAAGTCTAATAACCATTTTGTAATTTTAGTACCGAAGGATGATAATTCACACAGTTTCAATTGAGAGGGGATTTTGTTGTATATTTTTGGTCCCAGGTATGAGAAAACTTTTTGATAAGCCGCAGTATTGCTTGAACTCATGATAACTTTGAATTATAGAGAGGTTCGAATTATCGCAGGTTTGAATTAACGAGAGTCGACTGTACCTGTAAACTCACCTACAGAAATGAGTGGTACACACCACTGACATTTGAATACATAATTTGGGAGGCAGTTATGGGTAGCGCCGCCCCGGGAACCATTTATTGGAAACTCAATGAAACGAAAAATAGCGACACTAAAGAGACAAACACATACATCTATAGGATTTAGCCTGCGAGAGAAAGAGATAGTATAATGAGGCTCCTCTTTGTGGAGTGCTTCATAGCCTATCAGACTCCTCTCTGTGCGGTGCTTCGTAGCCTCCCCACTCTCGTCTACTTTAGTTTTCTGAAGGTTTCACTTTTACCTCGTGTGAATTGCACACTCAGTTTTTTTTACAACTCCACACAGGATCATTTCCCTCAGGGCCTTTGTCATCTTGCTGTAGGAGGGAGGAAACACAGAGGCCGGCAAATCATTCCACAGCCGATCTGTTGAGCTCAAGAAAGAGTCGTAGAAGCGACCCGCCCTCATGTGACAAATGTTGGCCCATGTTTTGTGTATCCCGACTATGCACCGGTGCCGAAGGGATCAACGATGCTAGTTCCTCAGAGCATTTTCCATTGTAATACCAATAGAACAAGGACAACAGTGTCTTCAAAAAGTACATCGTCAAAGGGAGTATATAATTAATTAAATACGATTGGCCAAAATAGAATGTACAATGTTTGACGTTATGAAGCTGAAAAATATAGAATAAAAATTAGAAGCTGGCTGGTCAAAACTGTTGGTTTCCCACCGAGGCGACACGGGCTCAATGCTTTGCTATCAACACTCAACAATTTCAGCTTATAATGACAGTAGTACAAGTATCTATAAAACAAAAAATCTGTTCGCCTTAAACATTGAAGGGGACCCACCACTTTGCTGTTGCTTTTTCTATGTACAACGTGCATTAAATGAATAAATAATCATTCATACTTGCAGGAATTCATGTTTACATCGATCTAAACTAAAATAAGTGAGTAAATGTGTAAAAATCACACAAATCTGACAGGAGATAACGTCCGCTATCCAAAAACGATCCCCGCAAGACACGCAATCGCTCGGCAGAGGTGGATGCCAAATTCATTCTACCATTCCAAATTGTCATACGTAGAGGGCAATTTGAAATGGTAGAAAAGCAATGCATTTATATTTGTTATTAATTAATGGTTTTGCAGCTTTGTACTCTCTACAGTACACTCAGCTTCTAAGAGGCCATAATCGACCAGCTTCAATGGAGCCAGATTTATATCCGTAAAACCCATGCATCAGGTGGTAATGTTATGCTTGTTCTGCCAGTATTTTAACGGTATGTGCTCCAAAGAACTTGTTATTGATATCTTTGGCTAACAATTTACCAAATTAGAGCATGTTGTTTGTCCGTGGAAAGATTTGCCAGTTTGATCCCTCAAAAAGACACTCCACTCAGCATCCCAAAGGCGAAACTCCTAGTAGTTAACATTAAACTCTTCAAGATTTGTGGAAATGCAAAGTTGATATCAGAAGGCTTATGAAGTCTTCAGTAAGTCCCAACATCGTCCTTTGCTTGGAATGGCTTTTGACTGTTTGGACAAGTACTGCTTTCAGCCTCAACACACCCCAATCGGTGACGCCATAGTTCCACTGGCTCCAGACAAGTATGACTTGTGGACAGTATTCACATATAGAAAAATTCCTGGCCCAAAACACTTTTACCAACAGACTTGACGTTGATTGTCAAAAAGTAGTCTTCAAGGGGACTACATTATATTTTTAACGTTATGCGTCATCCATGCAGAACATTTTTCATGCTGGTTTAATAAAAACATAAATCCAGATTGTTTGCAGGTCAGGAATAGAGGGTAAGGAATGAATTGTATAATGAATAAGACCGGTTGTCAGATGGTATAAATGTATTTATTGTTTATTCAGACGTTCTCCTGTACCGGGGGCTCATAGCCTTCGGGGCGCTCGGTGGGCCGGCCCTCGGGGTCTGCGCCAGCGATGGGGGCGCCACTCTCCTCATGGAGCTCCTTCAACCTGCTAGAGTCCATGCGGGGCTTCTTCAGTACCTTTACCTGGAGACAACAAATACAACGATTTAGTACTAGTTCCGACGGCTGAATATATCTTGATAGATTTGGGAAACTGCTCTTCTTCTAGTAATGATATGTGAGACACCGTAGATTTTAAAGGTGCATTATAATAACAGAATACTAAAACTCCAAATCGTTTATAGCAAATGCTTCAAACTGAAGTACAGTGAAACCCTCTTAAGAAGTTCTCTCTTAAGAGGTTTCGTGGCTTAAGAAGTTAGGTTTTTTTGGTCCCTCGGCCCAATATTGGCCCAATATTGGCCCAATTTTTCCCACATATAAGGTTTTCCTGCTTAAGAAATTTGTTTTTTCCGGTCCCTTGGAAAACTTCTTAAGAGGGTTTCACTGTATTCTCAATCTCCGCTAGAGCTATGTTGTAACATCCTCATTCTATTACATGTGTTTTTTATTAGTGAGGTTAAAATGTATCAAAGTCTACATACCTCTGTTATTGTAATGTATTGAAAAAGCTTCTAAGTAATGCCGACAGATGCCAGCAGGGAAAGTGCTTTTATCGATTGCCGACAGGGGTGTTCGAGTAGGCAGTGGCTGTCGAGTGGTTCGGGCCAGCCTAGCACCCAGGTTCAATTAGCTGCTAGTATAGACAGGTCGTGTGACTTGTAGTTACGTACTTATTTTTATTTTTTTACATTAACTCCACACAGGAGGCTCTGAGGAAAATAATTTCCCTCAGGGCATATGTCATCTTTGAATATGCTGTGTGGAGGGAAGTATACATACTTATAATAAACCAGTTTTTTTTCAAAGACCTATGGTAATTGAGAAGTACCCCCACAGAATTAATAGTGTTTGAATGTAAATAATACCAAACATTACAGTTACGAAAAATCTGTTGATGTTCATTTGTGTAAAATAACATTTGGCAGGAAAAAAGCTTAAAACATTAATGACCCATCAGGAATAAACCAATAACTGTTTTGAATAAGCAGAGGTATTGAAATGTGAAAGGAAATGTGTGCACCAATGTCACAAACACATCGATCGTCCATAGTCAGACATCTCTCAAAAATCAAAATTTCTATGAAGTACAGTAGAACCCCGTTAATTCGAAATCCACGGGACATCAAAAATAAAATTTCGAATTAACGAATTCCCACGTAATTCGAAATTTCGCGAAAAAAAAAAAAAAATCGCCGAAAAGTAAATTTTTTGGCGGCAAATACAAATTCGGGTAGGTTCTTCGGAATAAATTCGTAATAATACGCTTATTCCCTGGGTAAATCGAGTTTACTCAGCCGCCGTGGACGGCCCTCTATTCGAAGTATGAATTCACAAAAATACGATATTTTCCGAGTAAATCAAATTTTCGCTGCCGATTACCGTTACAGCCATCCCTTTAAAATCCTTTTAAACTCAAAAAAGATATATTACCGCGTAAATCGAAATTTCGCAGCCTATTTCCGATGCAGCTGGCCCTTTGAATTCAGGTACCTACTCGAAGTAAATTCGTAAAAATACAATATATTTCGCGTAAATCCAATTTTCGCGGCCGAATCCCGTCGTGGCCGGCCCTTGTTCAAATACCTATCCGGAAAAAAATCGTAAAAACTCAGTATATTTCGCGTAAATTGAATTTTCAGGACCGAATACCGTCGCGGCCGGCCATAATGCAGATACCTATTCGGAATAAATTCATAAAAATACGATGTATTTCGCGTAAATCGAATTTTCGCGGCCGATTACCATCGCGGCCGGCACTTGTTCAGATACCTATTTGGAAAAAAATCGTAAAAATTCGATATATATCGCGCAAATCGAATTTTTGCAGCCGACTCCCGTCGCGGCCACCCATAATGCAGATACCTTTACGGAATAAATTCATGAAAATACGATATCTATATATCGCGTAAATCGAATTTTCGCGGACGAATCCCGTCGCGGCGGCCCTTGTTCAAATACCTATTCGGAAAAAATCGTAAAAACTAGGTATATTTCGCGTAAATCGAAATTTCAGGACCGAATACCGTCGCGGCCGGCCATAATGCAAATACCCATTCGGAATAAATTCATAAAAATACGATGTATTTCGCGTAAATCGAATTTTCGCGGCCGATTGCCATCGCGGCCGGCACTTGTTCAGATACCTATTTGGAAAAAAATCGTAAAAATTAGATATATTTCGCGCAAATCGATTTTTTGCAGCCGAATCCCGTCGCGGCCGGCCATAATGCAGATACCTTTTCGGAATAAATTCATGAAAATACGATATATTTCGCATAAAAAGAATTTTCACGGCCGAATCTCGTCGCGGCCGAATCCCGTCACGGCCGGCCCTTGTTCAAATACCTATTTGGAAAAAAATCGTAATATCTCGGTATATTTCGCGTAAATCGAAATTTCAGGACCGAATACCGTCGCGGCCGGCCATAATGCAGATATTTATTCGGAATAAATTCATAAAAATACGATGTATTTCGCGTAAATCGAATTTTCGGGGCCGATTGCCATCGCGGCCGGCACTTGTTCTGACACCTATTTGGAACAAAGTCGTAAAAATTCGATATATTTCGCGCAAATCGAATTTTTGCAGCCGATTGCCGTCGCAGCCGGCCATAATGCAGATACCTTTTCGGAATAAATTCATGAAAATACGATATATATCGCGTAAATCGAATTTTCGTGGCCGAATCCCGTCGCGGCCGGCCCTTGTTCAAATACCTATTCGGAAAAAAATCGTAAAAACTCGGTATATTTCCCACAAATCGAATTTTCGCAGCCGAATCCCGTCGCGGCCGTTCATAATGCAGATACCTATTCGGAATAAATTCATAAAAATACGATACATTTCGCGTAAATTGAGTTTTCGCGTCCGAATCCCGTCGCGGCCGGCCCTAATTCAGATAGGTACATATTCGGAATACATTCATAAAAATACGATATATTTCGCGTAAATCGATTTTCGCGGCTGAATCCCGTCGCGGTCGGACCTTTAAATTACTATATTCTAAGAAAATTCGTTAAAAATACCACAACCAATTCAGATTATACAAAATAATAATACGAATTAGGACGATGTTAACCGCGTAAATCGACATTTTACGGCATTTTACCACCACGGCTGTCTGCCAGATTCTAATTTACGAAATAATTTTTATTTTTTTTGCTAAAATCCATGTTTTTCGAATTACACAAACGAATTTTCGTGTGCGGGCAAAAATAAATTTCGAATTACGAATTTCGAATTAAAAAATCATTTTGTATGAAAAAAATTTCTGGGGACTTTTTTTTGGCAAAAAATTTCGAATTACGCGTTTTTTCGAATTATCGGGGTTCGAATTAACGGGGTTCTACTGTATATGTAAAAGTGTACCCTATATCTGGAACAAAATAAGAAGTAAAAAAATATGTTTTCTGGGTTACTAGTATGAAATTTCAAAATGTCTTACTAATTTGTTGTTACGCTTCCCGGTCTTATTTTATAGCATATTTAATATGTAAAACAAAGACACATGTAAATAATATTTGATTTATGGTGAACATTCTAATATTGCTTTCCTCATTATTTCAAAACTTAGTATTCGGAGTACAGTTCTTAGTACATCTGACTAATCACTTGGACGGTCAACATCACTAATATGATGTAGGTGAACCTAAACATACAAAGCTAAGTATGGCGAGCTTGCAATTACATAAAATACAACATAATGGTGTCTAATGCTAAGGGCAATTGAATTTTAAAATAATCAGTGTGCTCAGACAAGAAATATCAAAAGGGAACTTTGTTTCTCTTCATATTTGTATCAAAGCGAGCTGCGTGGATCATCATTACACACTGATCAACTAAACAACTGAAACGAGCGTGCTTAAATTTAATAAACTTCACCAGCTAAAACTCATGATTTCTTACCTTCCTGATGTAAACGTCATGGAGTGGGTAGATGGTCTGGCAAGCCTTCTCAATGTCCTTGGCGATTGAGTCGGGGAGCAATTTGCTCACGACTCCCTTCAGGTCGGTGGTGGTGACGTTGCGAGCGATCAGCTCACACATCTTCTTGCGGATCTTGCGCACCTGTGAACGCAAGGAGATCGGTTAGTCCCCGTGAGGTGAATTGGTAGACTGGGGGGTGGTCCAGCGGTATGGGCAGGTGTCAGACAAGAAATATCAAAAGGGAACTATAGTTCTCTTCATGTTTGTATCAAAGCGAGCTGTAGTGTTGCATCATTGTAACTGGTTACAAAAATAGTTGTTTCCTCAGATCCACTGGGATCCAGTGGCAGCTAGTCACTGGGACAAAGTAACTGTATCTTTTTCTGATTTTTCCGTTTCAAATTTTCAATTGCGAGATGCTAATGTTGTCTCTAATGATAAAAATGTAAAAGTTGAGTTTAAACCAAAGTATAGCTGTACCACAGATAAAACAATTGGCCTAAGGGCAAGCAATCACAATCTGGTACCATAATATTAGGAAAGGGGGGTTGGTTTATGTATAATGTTACCTGTGTGTGTTGAGCGTAGCTGGTCTTGCGCTGGCTCATGGGATCCTTCATGGTGAAACCGATGCAGAACACCCTGAGGAGGTAGCCATCAGTGGTCTTCACATCAGTGCATGCCTCGATGAGGGTCTGCCATTTCTTTACCATCGATCTACGAACAACAAAAATAATATTGTCAAATCGTTACTTTTTGTGGCTCTACAAAAAATAAATATTACAATTATTTTAAATATTTAAATAATATAGGTAAAGTAATCTTTAAATCTCGAGAAATGATCAGCCAATAACCAACATTTCATTATAAAATAAAGCCTCTGAAATATGAAACTCGATGAACAAAATTTCTGAAGATTTTTTTTTAAAGAAAGACATTCATTCCCGGGTTATGAATAACCTGACAATATTTGAAATACCACTACAGGAAAATGTTGCTTGTGTCGTGATTGAGGACTTGGCCAGCCGATAAATCGAACACGCGAAGCCTGGGTGGGACCCAAATCCAATACCAGCTCAGCCACTGACCGATTGCATTTTCTAACCGAATTGCCCATTCGTAGAACAAAAGCAAAATTAGATTGGCAGCATGTAGCTTATAGAGCACACCTATAGCTTTAATACCAGCCTGATTTTGATGCAGAAATCGTCACAATAGGTGAGTTTAAGGTCACAAAAGTGGCATGCCTCCCTGTCCAGGCCTTTTTCTGTTGCACATATGTTTTACGCATCTTTCGCTTTCGTTCATATAAAGTTAGTAACTGCGCGAGAATGGATCAAGTTAGGTTTAAAGTTTGACATGCACTGCACCCGGCCGTAATACACAACATCTTTTTTCAGCCCGATTCCAATTAGAGACAAAAGTCAACATTTTTCACTTTACGTGATCGCTATTTTCATATCTACGATTCCAATTGTCATCACTGCAAACAACACACATGAACCATGCTGTTTACTGTGATGCCATCATAGATATAAAAATAGAGATGAAAATAGCGATTGTGTAAAGCGAAAAATGATGACTTTGGTCTCTAATTAGAATCGGGCTGAAAAAAGATGTCATGTATTGTGGGCTATAGAGCTGCAAATAACACAAAACACTAAGCAATGTTTGTAAAGTTAGTTACTGCGCGAGAATGGATCAAGTTAGGTTTAACCCGTCTGCTTGTTTAGGAATAAATACATCCCAAAACATGTAATCGCGCTATACTTTCATAAGACCAAAAACGTCCCGAACGACCTTACATTTTAAAAGCTATATATCTTTCTTCTTCTCATGCAAACATATGTATTTTTTCTTTTAACCAGAAAGAAAACAAAATAATACTTCTTATTGTCTTTGAAATATGAAAGCTATCTTGCATAGATATTTTACAATCTCAATCCAAAGTGACAGTTTGACCGGTTTGGTGCGAAACCGAGGCCTCCGAATTGTGAGGTGCGAATAAATTGAACCAAGCAGACGGGTTAAAGTTTGACATGCACTGCACCCATAGAGCTGCAGATAACACAAAACACTAAGCAATGTTTACCTGAGTTTATCGGTGGTAAGGTCCATTCCGTGGAAGTTGGTCAAAACCTCACGGCCCTGGACATCCTCGGCGACCAGACGGAACTTGCGGAAAGACCTGAGAAGTTGGAAAGCAAAAAGACACTGTTAGTAGATCCTCCGGGAAACTTGGGGTCTGTAGAATGGGGGATGCATCAGTGTGCTCAGACAAGAAATATCAAAAGGGAACTTTATTTCTCTTCATATTTGTATCAAAGCGAGCTGTGTGGATCATCATTATGCACTGATGTATATTTTATAAACAATTAAAAATCTTAATTAAAAAAGAAATAAACATTTGTAGTGAGATTTGGCCAAACAATAAATGACATCGATCGAAGAGTTAATTAGTCAGACATCTCTGAAAAAGATTGCAGTTATATCCTAAAGGGCCGAATCGCTTTTTGCAATTGGTTCGTTCTTTTTCCATGGACTGTGATTCATTGAAAAAATAATTTCATCGAACGGTTCACAGGTTCGGCTTGCAAGTATCTACTCGCCATAAGGTGGGAAAATGTATTTATATTTAGATGGCACAGTTTCAATTTATAGTGATTCACAGGGGTATTTAACCATCCTCCCAATAGCGATAATGAATATTAATAAATAAACAAATAAATACTCGCAACATACTATACATAGCCACTTCATAGGTTCAAGTGCCGAATAGCACCTAAACTCTTACTTTTAAATAAACAAATCGTGTTTTTAATGAGTCTTTGCACTGTTAATTCGTGGTGGAATTCCATTGTAATAGAATTGTTCCCAATTGTAACCAATTCGGAAAAAATTCGGTTTAGTGGCGAAATTCCTAAAAATACAAACTAGTTATTTTTATACTAACTATGGGCCAGGGAATACGAATCTGAAAGAATTAGGCGGCGGCAAGCAATATTAACTGAATTATACGACTTTAAAAAATTTTTTGACACCTCTAGAAAAATGGCCATTTTGGAAACATTCTGATTCCTAGAAAATCAAACTAGTTATTTTTATACTAACTTTGGGCCGGGGAATCCGAATCTGAAAGAATTAGGCGGCGGCAAGCAATATTAACAGAATTACACGACTTTTAAATTTTCAATTAACACAAGCCATCTTTTAAAGCATTTTAACACATGAAAACCATAGAAAAAGAATAAAGATGTTACATCACATAAAATTAAGTGTTGCCATTAAGCAGTAATATCAATAACGTAAAACTTTCCGACACGATAATTCTTCACATGATAATTCATCACATAACACATTAACCTGATGAATTATGACTATCTCAACGGCCGTATTCTTAAACCAAAAGTATGAAAATTCGTAGTCTTAAAAAGTTGTTACCTAGACCGGTCACCAATATCAATGTTATTATATAAAACCTAACCTAACCTAACCTAACCTAACCTAACCTAACCTAACCTAACCTAACCTAACCTAACCTAACCTAACCTAACCTAACCTAATCTAACCTAACCTAACCCAACATGGTTTGTGCCCCTTTATACCGCCTGCTCGCGTCAATTTAAAAAAACATCCCAGTTTTCAAGTAGTTTAGCGGCTACGCTAGGTTTGTATAACATGGTTTGTGCCCCTTTATACCGCCTGCTCGCGTCAATTTAAAAAAACATCCCAGTTTTCAAGTAGTTTAGCTGCTACGCTAGGTTTGTGTAACATGGTTTGTGCCCCTTTATACCGCCTGCTCGCGTCAATTTAAAAAAACATCCCAGTTTTCAAGTAGTTTAGCGGCTACGCTAGGTTTGTATAACATGGTTTGTGCCCCTTTATACCGCCTGCTCGCGTCAATTTAAAAAAACATCCCAGTTTTCAAGTAGTTTAGCTGCTACGCTAGGTTTGTGTCACATGGTTTGTGCCCCTTTATACCGCCTGCTCGCGTCAATTTAAAAAACATCCCAGGTTTAGGTAGCATGGTTTGTGATACAAAAGTGAGTAAAATTTATAAAAAGTAAGTACTTAAATTATAAACATGTCATTTTACGTTATTGATATTACTGCTTAATGGCAACACTTAATTTTATGTGATGTAACATCTTTATTCTTTTTCTATGGTTTTCATTTGTTAAAATGCTTTAAAGATGGCTTGTGTTTATTGAAAATTTAAAAGTCGTGTAATTCTGTTAATATTGCTTGCCGCCGCCTAATTCTTTCAGATTCGGATTCCCCGGCCCAAAGTTAGTATAAAAATAACTAGTTTGATTTTCTAGGAATCAGAATGTTTCCAAAATGGCCATTTTTCTAGAGGTGTCAAAAAATTTTTTAAAGTCGTATAATTCAGTTAATATTGCTTGCCGCCGCCTAATTCTTTCAGATTCGTATTCCCCGGCCCATAGTTAGTATAAAAATAACTAGTTTGTATTTTTAGGAATTTCGCCACTAAACCGAACTTTAGCCACCAATTCTATTAAATTAATCGAAAATGTATAGGTATGGATAATCTATAAGGAGGATGGTGAAATACCCCCACAGTATAATAGATTTCATGACACTTTTGTTAATATTTGTAATTCATTTGCAACTGATTATCACGCTAACATCTGTACGGTTGAAATTTAAGAATTCGAGTACATCTCTGACGCTGCGCCTTACGCAAAACCATTTCCGTACGTGGAGTTTGTTACAGATCTTCTTTTGTAATAGAATCGAATTAAAGCAATACCAAAAGAAGGCGCCACTTACGTTAACAGTTAGCGTGAGGAATGTCACCTGGCAGACGTAAGTACTATTAGATTCGTACTTTCGTGAATCTCTCCGGGAATGGAAAGATTGATGGTATGATTATTATTTGTAACTGGCAGTTGTGAATAATAATATCACATTGTGATTTCTATATATTATATTTGACTTCATTGCCTGTCGTGGTTACTTTGTCCCGGTGACTATCTAACACTGAATCTGAGGATATTTCTGCAACCAGTTCCTATCGGAATTATAAAATGGTCACTAACACTTAACATGAAGCCGCTCACAGGGCCTAGCAGCAAAAACCTGCAGAGCAGGCTTTTAACTGCTAGCAATTAGTGTTTGATACAGTTGGCAAATAACAATGTTTTGTAATAAAGTGTGGAAATTTGGAGCTAACCTTTCGGCATCCGACTCGTTCTGCAGATCAGCGAGAGACACCTCGAAGACGCGGCCCTTCAGACCTTCAGAGGCGATCTTGGTTCCCTGGACAACAAACATAGAAAACATTAATTATCACTTCATAGTGAGTTATCAGATTGTGGGTTTTAGAAGTTGGCAAGTCACTGTAATACAAAAACACAAAACTAAATTCTTAGTAAATAACTCCTTGAAAATAGTCCCGCACATTGAAGGTTACACAGGAACTATATTTTAAAACTTCAAGTATAATAAGTATATATAACATATAACTTATACTATTATACTTTTTAGTTTAAAAATTAATTAATAAAAGAAAAAAATAATTACAAATGGATTGATGGTAAAAGATACATTCAAAGTCCATTTTTAATTAAAGTGCAAAATTTCCTATAAAGAACGATCCCTTTGCCACAATTTTTGATTTTTTTGTATGGATTGTTCTTTGTGTAAGTTTTGTTTCAATCTAAATATGGATGAATTACTTAATAATCTCAAATTGTGCATGCATATAGTTGACTCTTCCGGTAATTCAACACTTTGGAATAACAAGGTTCCGTCTGTTGCAGTAATGTCATGCGATAATGGGATCTATAGTAAGCTACTTCAAAGTTCATTAGGGGGCATCCATTTAATAACGTGAGCACAAACAGGGGGGGGTCCAGCAAAATCTCACGTTATTTGTAAAAAAATATATGAATTGGTCCAAATTTATCTCACTGAGGGGGAGGGGGGGTTCTAGATTGGAAGAAAAACTGCTCACGTAATTAATGGATGCCCACTTATCACATGACGTTACCGCAACAGACGGAACCTTGTTATTCCAAAGGGTCGAATTGTTGAAACAATGTGTAATTCCTGTAACTAGGGGAATATTTACCCTTTTTTCTTTAGTATACTGACTGACATCAAAGGAATGTAGTCATATATGTTAAAAACTTTTTTCCTTCTTCAAGCTACATAAAGACTTGTAAGTGACATGAATTAGGTTGCGGTAATATAAAAAGGGTAAATATCGGTTGGGACTGGACACGCTTATTACGAATAATTTTTTAGAAAAAAACTTTAGATTCGCCTTAATTACTATAAAAGGAAACTTTTTGGCTTGGGGGTGACGGAAAATAATGCATTTTAATTTTCAATTGCGTAAATTAAAATTCACTTCGCGAATCTACACGATGTCAAATCGCGGCTATCAGGTACGTCACTGTTATGTTGGTATCTCTGATACATTGCAAATAACTGAATACTACTGTGGCCAACTTCGTGGGATACGTAAAAACACGGTTAAACTACGAAAGCTGCATGTCATCAAACTTTAAAAAAACATCCCAGGTTTTGAATGGTTTGTTTGGCAAAGCAGGGTTTGTCTAGCGGGTTTGTGTAATTGTGATTGATTGTCTGTGAAATAAAAACAAATGTTAGTTCTTTGCAATGTATCAGTGATACCAAAATAACAGCGACGTGCCTAATGGCCGCTGACAGTCACCGATCGGTTCGCGAAGTGAGTTTTAATTTTAAGCAATTGAAAATTAAAATGCATTATTTTCCGCCGCCCCCAAGCCAAAAAGTTTCCTTTTATAGTAATTAAGGCCAATCTGAAGTTTTTTTCTAAAAATTATTCGTAATAAGCGTGTCCAGTCCGAACCGATAATTACCATAAAAAGTAATGTCGTATTTGTGTAAAAGCTACCAGCCTGTTTTAGTAGCAATTATATAATCAAAGAAACCGTCATACACAAATAATATTCGATTACGAACGAGGTTGAGTTTTTCATGTTTAATTTAACCTCAAAAAGCAAGTGTATGACACCACATTTGTCGTAATATGGCAGTAACTTCAGCACAACATGAAGTGGTCTTTATCACCATATTGATAAGGGAAGGTAACGATAATAGGTTTTAAAAGAAAAAGATAAAATTTGGTTTATAATAATTCATATTATAATAATGTGAGATTGGGATGCCGATGACTTTATAAAGACGTAAATCTCGGAATAAAATTAAGTAAAATAGTTTGAAAATTGGTGTAATGTTTAGAGGTTATGAATTGTTAACTTTGGGAAGTCAGAAAAGTGCGCTCAGACAAGAAATATCAAAAGGGAACTTTATTTCTCTTCATATTTGTATCAAAGCGAGCTGTGTGGATCATCATTA
This sequence comes from Limnephilus lunatus, assembly GCA_917563855.2. Lineage (NCBI taxonomy): Eukaryota > Metazoa > Arthropoda > Insecta > Trichoptera > Limnephilidae > Limnephilus > Limnephilus lunatus. Next base: position 19,449,111 of record OU830596.1, on the reverse strand, counting down.
CACACTGATCTGACATTTTGAGGAGTTAATAATTGAAAGATAGGTTAAAAATGTTTTCTTATCTTACCTGAGTACGGTTGACCAGGGTCTTGCCGATCTCCCTTTTGGGGAACATGGATGGTGACTTTACATCGTACCAATCCTTACGAGTGAAAGGGTCGATACTGAAACAACATTTTTCGATTATAAACACGAAGCAAACACATGTAACAGAAAATAAATCAAGACGAATTCAATACGAACTTCTGCAGAAGATAATAAACTATAAAATCACTTATAACCGGCCATTGAACACATGTTTAGGTTATGACTTTGACGTGACAAACCGCGCTTGAGACTCGCTATTTCATCCCAAGTTATCGTAGCCATCGGAAAGATTTTTCACTAGAAACTTGATAAAAACGATTGATGAAGAGTTTAACAGAACATTCAAAACAGTAATTCACAACTTACATCTTCTTCTTAACTCCCTTTTTCCCCCCTTTTGATAGCCCCTTATTTTTACCAACCGCCATGATGAATGCGGAGACAAGAAAGAAATAGACAAAAATAAATACGGAAACTGCTTTGACTTTTCAGTGTTGCCATACTAGAATCTTTTATTTTTATTGAAAAGCTTTCAAAGCAGCTGATAAAAATAATTTCTTCTTTTATTTGCAATATTGCAAATTATAATAAATATACAATACATACAAAACCTACTTAAACGTAGATAAAATTAGTGGTAAATTATTTGAGAAATAAAATAACAACAAAAATAAAGTTTTTGTTTCAAACAGGGCGCCTGGCGCTAGTAAAAACTTGAGGGGCGCCAGCAAAAATCTTAGAGGCACAGGATTAAGTGTTTGATATTATCAATGTTCTCCATGGCGCTTTGGCAAGTCGGCACCTGGAGTGGACTGTTCGAATTTTTAATTACAGATATTCAATTTTAAAATTATAGTCAAACTAGACACAATATTATTATCATTCAGATCACCCCAAGTGGTTCGCTACGTTTGGTAACTTAGCAGGGAAGCCCAGGTTCATGGGGTGAGGTTTTTATAGGTCTTTACGGTGGATGGCTTGGAAACACTGAACCCCAAATTCCTACCCCTTCCCAGAACTTTCTCTCCTTCCTTCCCTTAAAAAGACCCAAAGCACAGGCCCTGGGGGAATTTATTTTCCCCGAGGCCTCTTGCACGGAGCTAATGTAAAAAAAATACTCAAGGCACCAGGGGGTAAAATACACTAACTTCGGAACATAATTCTATACGAGAGTAAAAGTAAAGTAGGTACGTTAGTGAGAAATAAGTTTTAGTGCGTGACATAACACAAAAAATCACTAAGCAACATGACTCAAACTAGAAAGTTCAATCCCTATATATTCCCGTCCTTTTCCTCTTAGCCCTAATCCTATATTCCTCCTCCCCCTCCCTTATCATAATATATTTTAACTAAAATAATAAATTAATTAAGTAAACACCCTTACAATGTTACACTTAATCACACACTATCATCAGTGGAAAGTTCATGATTGGCATAATTAACTATTTTATTATTGTATTATCTCAGATTTGCTGTCAACTTTCCTTAAAATAAATAAATAAAAAGATAATAACCTTTTTTCAAAATTGAAACGCTTCCAAGGTAGTTTTCAGGTAAAAAAATGTAATTGTTTGTATGGAAAAAATATTCTTCAAGAGAAAAATATTTTTGTGAGAAGTTACTTATTTTCTTAAAGTTATTTCAATTAAGGCAAATTAAAGCAGTGCAGATAAAAAATTCGTATGTTGTTTCACGTCTAGATTATTGCAACGGAATATATGTATGTATATAGTCTCCCAAAATATCAAATCAATAAATGACAATCCGTTTTCAACAATGCGGCAAGATTTATTACCGGCGTATTTAAAAATTCCCATATTTCAGAGCATCTCAAAAATCTATACTATCTTCTTACTAATATTTCTTACTAATGCGAAAGTTTGAATAGATGGTCCTTACTCCTTCACGCAATAAATATCGAATGGAATTCAAAAATTCTTTCACTAATCGAAAGCTACATTATTTGCGAGTAACAGAAGCTATATATATTGGTAAGCTCTGGCGTTATGAATAAGCTGTGGCGTTATGAAATTATGTATCATACGTTTTCTGTCCCTAACAAAATCGACTTGTGATTTTCACAAAAACGGCGCTCCACAAATTATCCAATTGTTACTATTATTATCTTTTTTAACTTCTAGCATTACGAATCACTCCCCCGAGATAAGTGTATTTTATTTCAGGACACTGTATATAGTAACCCTCAATTTTAGTCTTATAATAATACAGGGGAAATAAAAAAAATTTAAAATGCGTATTGCGTGAGGTGGAATTTGGCAACTTTACCTAAAAAAATACAAACTTATCTGTAAAGGAGGCCAAACGTGAATCCGACGAACGAACGATAACTTTTTTGTATTCATAGTTAAGTTTAATTTAAATGTGATACAGTTTATCTGCGTAAAATAACTTGTTAAAATTGTTTGCACAATATCTAAAAAAAGTGACTTCGTCGACTGAACAGACTAGTTTGTAAAATAGCGAAGATCCAAAAGTACTGATAGTACCTAGTTACCAATTCATTCACCATGAAAATAATACATGTACCTACTTTAATAGTTTTTTTACTGGCAACTCGCAGTAAAACCTCATAAAAATATTTTCTTGTCTATGGGATATTTTGAATTTCAAACAAAACTGCCAGGCAAACGGTTTCGGCTTGTCAAATTATTTTGTTTTGATTTTTTCTCATCAGTATTTGTGCAAAATCGTCCTTCCTTGGTAGATTTGAAATTAATCTAAAATGAACAAAAGACCTTCAGGAGCACAGCGTCTTTCAGAGATCTGCGATTCGTTGAATTCAAACAAAAACAGAGGGTAAGCAAATAATTTTTTGATTTACTAGATTCTTGTATTCCTTGAAGTGGTAATAATAAGTTACTGAATTTAAAACTATGTTCATTATACAAATATAACGGCGGCATTGCGCCTCGCAATTTTTACCTCTAGTGGGTATTCAAAATATTACTTGGCTGTTACAGACTTAGAGGTCTTGTATTTAATTGGTGGGGTACTTCATCCTTCCATTCTATGACGTGATACCCGACCGAGTCTCACCCCCCCAAGAGCACAATTCTGTAGCCACCCCCCCCCCAGGACGTCCAAACCGAAATTTGCGTCAACTTTAATGGGGGGACGGGGGGGGGGGACACACCACATTATCCGCCCCCCGGGTGCCATCGATGGATCCATGCTAGCTACGCCACTGATGACGTGTTTTCCCATTTCGATGTTGAAGTCAGATGTTCTTTTTGTGAGTTTCCTCGTGTACATTATGGCATTCTCTACGAGAGCATTGAGCGCTCTCTGTAGGTAGAAAATCATATTTTACTATCATTGCGGTTTCACAACATTAGAGATTTGTGAATTTATTACTACTGATTGTTTTAGGTAAATATCCAGAGGCGCGCCTCATTCTTAATACATATAAATATAGACTGTACTTAATAGTAATAAAGAAACAAGATAAATACAGAGTTCACTAACAAAATATCAAGGACTGTCAAGAATGGCATACAATTTAATAACATTATTTTTATAAGTTGATAGCTTTCAATACCTGTGGTCCCGATAAAGTACTTATTACCTAAACATTGATTCATCACGGAATTTAATTCAGCATTAATCCCTATGTCTTACTTAATTGTTAGGCAACTTCTTACGATTCCATATAAAATATACGGAAGTACATAATACAATATGTTATTAATAATCTTTTGTTTTCATTTTTTAGTCAAGATGGTGGACACAAGCTGTCATTCATTCCGCGCCCCAGCGGACGTTCGTTGGAGCGAGTTTCGGGGGTGCATCCTTTCGAGAGCGCCGGCGGGAGCCATTTCCAGGTGCCCCACTCATCCGGGGGCAGGCACCGAAGCGCCGACTCCAACAGGATGACTCAACTTCATTCCAGGAATAGATCTGAATCTGCTCAAAGACCTAGCACTCATGTAAGTATTCACGTATATTATTATGTAATTGTAATCTCTCCATATATTCTGTGCTCCTGGTATAATACATATATTTTTGGCTTCGTTGTAAGTATCAGGTATATATAATTAATATTTTTGTTCTTACTATTTATTTATTTATTTAATTATAATGTATTACAAAAACATGGTAAGTAACACATTATTCCCAATGAGTTGAGAAGTAAACTCATTACGGGAAGGACAGATAAGTACATTTTACAAAGATATTACACGTTTAAAAAATACAATATATTGAAAAGGAAAAAAAAAAAAAATGCATTGTCAAGAATAGAGATTTTAGAAATACTGAGAGACATCCATTCATATAAAACATAAAAAAAAACAAACGTATGAAGGCGAGCCAATATTCACTGGTTTAAAAACATTTTTAGGAAATATTCTTTAAGCGTTTTAACTAATATTTTTTGTTAGCTACTGATTTCTTTATTTCATTAGGTAATGCATTGTATTGTCTATATGCGATATATTGTAATGAGTTAATACCAAATTTAGTTGTGTGGGTAGATGATGCTAAGTGTATTTGATTTTGGGATCGTGTTTTGTGATGGTGTATGTCTGAATTAAAGGCTGGTCTGATGTTAGTGTGTGAGGATCTATGTATGATTTGTAATATTGCACTAGTGATATTGTATTTAGGTAGAACCGTAAAAGGAAGTATGTTTGTCTTTGAATATATATGTTTGATATGTGTATCCCACGGTAGATGGTAGATATTCCCTATAGCTCGATTTTGAATCACCTGATATTTTTTGTATTTCTGATATTTGTTTTTTAGTAATAGTGCCCCAGATACTAACTAAATAACTCAGATGGGAGTGAATCATCGCATAGTAAGTGGCCCGTAATAGAGATATGGAGAGAAGACCTTGGAGTCGGTACAGTACACCGGTAATTGGGGAAATTTTTGATTTCACATGCTCAACATGCGAATTCCACGTAAGTTTAGAGTCTATTAATAGCCCTAAATATTTCGTAACTTTCATATTTTGGAGTTTATCAGTTCCAAGTGAAAAATTCATGGACACATAATCCTTATTACCGAAAGTTAGATAGTGCGTTTTTTTATATTGAGGTTCAATTTATTAATACAAATCCAAATAGCTAAAATTGAGACATCTACATTAATTAGAGACTCGAGGTCACTCAGGCTTTTACTGTGATAGTAGATTACAGTATCATCCTCATAAAGTTGGAGTTTTCCAGAGATACCACATTTAGTTATGTCATTGACATATAGCAAGAAAAGCAGAGGGCCAAGAATTGATCCCTTCACATGTGATTCTACCTAAGCCACTCGAGACCCCTTTGACTTCTACAAGACAAAATCTATCATCTAAGTAGCTTCGGAGGAGATTTAGGGGCTTCCCAACAATTCCCAAATATTCCAATTTCTTTAAGAGTATTTCATGATTGACCGTATCAAAGGCTTTTTTGAGATCTATAAATATGGCTGCCACATATTCACCCTGGTCTATGTACTGTTGAAGGGTAGAGATAAAATCAAAGGCGGCATATTGAGTACTAGAATTTTTCTGAAAGCCATATTGTTGTGGTGTAAGGATATTATTCGCAGATATGTATTTTAGGAGTCTATCTTTGATTATGGTCTCCAATACTTTTGAAAATACCGATAGAAGTGATATAGGACGGTAGTTAGAAATACACGTTTTACAGTCTCCTTTGTGTATAGGTATTATTTTCGCAAGCTTTAATTCATTTGGAAACTTTCCCGAGGACAGTGACCAATTAAAAAGTTCTGCTAGGTGACCCGCTAGTTCTTCCTTACAAGCCTTAAGAACTGATGGTGTTACTCTATCGAGTCCCGGTGCTGCTTTCAGCTTTGTTTTAGAGATGATCCTCAATACCTCATCTTTGTTTGTCCTAGCCATGTATAAGGATTGGCAAGCCTTCGGTTCCACAAGGACGGAATTGCAGTCGTCCGGGAATGACGGAATGGTAGCTGTTAACTTTTCTCCTATCGAGAGGAAAAACTCATTAAATGCTGATGCTATTTGATCCGGATCCTTAATTTCGCAGTCATTTACGATGAGGGATTCTATTTCGTTGGTTGGTTAATGTACTTGGTTTGACAGAATAGAGTTTATGATTTTCCAAGTTTTAGTAGGATTATTTTGGTTTTGTTAAAAGCTGTTCGCATAATATTTGTGTTTTAGACTTCGCCTATAATTAGTAATGGTATTTCTCAATCTCTTTTTAAGTGTTACAAGAGTAATATTACCAGGGTCTTGTTTCCACTGTTTGTGAATCTGGTTTCGTTCTTTGATTAAGGAATTTAATTTTTAATCAAACCATGGAGTATTCAGTTGTTCCCGACTTCCTAATCTTGTTTTTGGTTTGGTTGTACCTGATTCTATTGCCTTTTTAATGTGATAATTGAAAATTTTAAAAGGGTCTTCTGAGTTGCTTAAGTCGATCGTGAAATTGTTATCAAGAAGATAGGATTTTACTGACATACTGTTCATGATAGGTCTCGTAATCCGGGATTTGGTTCTATTATTGAAACATTTTTTTAAGTTGTTCTTATGGTCAACAATAAGTATGTTATGGTCACTAAGTGGATCATCAATATTCGATATAGTAGTCTGAATGTTTTGCCTATTTGATATGAAGTGATCTATAATGGTGCTGCTTGTATCAGTGACTCTCGTGGGAAATGTTTTGTTGTGTATTGAAAAATTGTAAGATTCTAAGATGTTGCAAAAATTTAATGAAGAGTTTGTGGATATGGATACGTTAATGTTAAAGTCTCCGAATATTAATATTTCTTGTCTACTTTCGTTCAATATGTTTTCTAGGTGTATTAAAAAATCCTGCATGTTTGTGTTAGGTTTTCGATAGATAGCATAAATGTTGACTTGTTTCCTATCACTGCTACAAAGGCTTATATCTAAAAAGGAATTTTCATTTGAGAATTTTTCAATAATTGCACACTTCATAGTATCAATCACATATATTGCTACGCCGCCTCCTCCTTCGTTGGGGCGAGAGGCAAAAACATTTTTGTAACCACTCAAGGAGTAAAACTTTTCCTCTCCAACATTAAGCCACGTTTCAGTGATGACGAGGACGTGCACAATATACAGTGAACTTCTAATTTTTTCTTCGATCTCATCAAACTTATTACGGATGCTTCTCGCGTTCAAGTACATTATTCGTAGACAGTTCATCATGGGATTATAATCCTCGATGGTGAGGCACTTATGGTCATGTATGTTACACTCCATAATCGATTGTAGCAATATCCTTTTTAAGTGCAGCTTGATAGGCTGGGCAGTTGTTCCTGTCTCCAGTGGAATGAGCAGCAGGCTTACCAAATCTGGTACATGTAGCGCAGACTGGATCGGAAGCGGCATTTGGGCAGGATTCGCGGGTGTGATTTTTTTGACCACAGTGCCCACACCAAGTTTCATCTCGGCAATATTTGAAGGAGTGTCCAATCACATGGCACTTAGTGCAGACGGTAAGCCCAAAAAAGTCTCGGACGCGACACACAGTCCAATCGACAAACACTTTCTCCTGTATTTATATCTTATATGTTTCTCTTACTATTAAGAGGACATTACCAGAGAAACCAGAAATATGTCATTTTTAAATCAGTATTTAGACTTATTGACTCGTTTCCACAAAAAATTATAAATTGATTTTGAAAGATTGTTCTTTTATCTAGTAAAGGTATGGATAAAATTTTGAGAAAAAATGTTTATTTTAAGTATAATAAGGTTATACCATAGGTCGTTGGCAGATTTGTTATATTTTCAAAAAAGTACATGTATTATACAATACCAATTTCAAATCATATAATCATGCAGTAAAATAAATCAATACATTATCTGGTAAAATTATTTGTCAGAATTTTAATTTAAGTTTAAATAAAATTATTAAAAAATATATACGTACATGTTTTTCTTGACGAAAATTGGTCCGTTTGTTTATTTATTTGCGCACTTACTAACTAATATATTTCAGATTTTTTTACATACTTATTTTGCTAAGACATTATTGACAAATCATAAATAATTTTAATGGAAAAATAATTTTAGGGTGTATTTAATATTAATTAATTTACAGCTTCGCGTTTCACAATTTTTCTTATCGACGACAACACGAATCGAGAGCGCTCATTCAGACCGCAACTGCGGCCACTGGCGGTTGTCTTCGCGGCGCTCTACATCGCAACATTTTCAAACGAATAACGAAGCAAAATAAATAGGATTTCATGTTTGTAAAATTTATAGGGTTGCCCCAACGCAAAATTTCATGTTCATTGAATATTTTTATGATAAAATTTTTATAATTTTGAAATTTTTTTTATTGTAAATTATTCTTATGTGAATACCGCACAAGAGTCCCAACTGCTCCAAAATATTTATTTTCAAGTAAAACTTCTTTACGCACGCTCGACACTTGGGGGGTAAGCTGGTAAATGTGTTACGAAAAGTGGTGATTGTTACGAAAAATTTCCTTCGAACGGTAATCGATGCGAACGGTGATCGATTGCTAGGTGGGTCGTGCCTTTACGCACGCTTGTTATTCGTGTTATTGTTTTATTGTTAATAGACTATTTTTGCGTAAATAAATAGATAAATTAAATTATTTAAAAATATATACGTACATGTGTTTCTTGACGAAAATTGGTCCGTTTGTTTATTTATTTGCGCACTTACTAACTAATATATTTCAGATTTTTTTACATACTTATTTTGCTAAGACATTATTGACAAATCATAAATAATTTTAATGGAAAAATAATTTTAGGGTGTATTTAATATTAATTAATTTACAGCTTCGCGTTTCACAATTTTTCTTATCGACGACAACACGAATCGAGAGCGCTCATTCAGACCGCAACTGCGGCCACTGGCGGTTGTCTTCGCGGCGCTCTACATCGCAACATTTTCAAACGAATAACGAAGCAAAATAAATCGGATTTCATGTTTGTAAAATTTATAGGGTTGCCCCAACGCAAAATTTCATGTTCATTGAATATTTTTATGATAAAATTTTTATAATTTTGAAATTTTTTTTATTGTAAATTATTCTTATGTGAATACCGCACAAGAGTCCCAACTGCTCCAAAATATTTATTTTCAAGTAAAACTTCTTTACGCACGCTCGACACTTGGGGGGTAAGCTGGTAAATGTGTTACGAAAAGTGGTGATTGTTACGAAAAATTTCCTTCAAACGGTAATCGATGCGAACGGTGATCGATTGCTAGGTGGGTCGTGCCTTTACGCACGCTTGTTATTCGTGTTATTGTTTTATTGTTGATAGACTATTTTTGCGTAAATAAATAGATAAATTAAATTATTTAAAAATATATACGTACATGTGTTTCTTGACGAAAATTGGTCCGTTTGTTTATTTATTTGCACACTTACAAACTAATATATTTCAGATTTTATTACATACTTATTTTACTAAGACATTATTGACAAATCATAAATAATTTTGATGGAAAAATAATAAACACGAGAATCGGGTATGGGTACCACCGCCCCGGGAACCAATTATTAGATAACCAACACGTCTGCCATAGGTCATCCCAAGTGGTTCGTAACATTTGGTGACTAGCAGGGGTGCCTAGGTTTAAGGGGGTGAGGTTTGTTTAGGTCTTGGCAGCGGATGCGTCTGCCCACCAGCTGCATGGCAGGTCGGATCTGGAAAAGTTAAGGGAGTCCCTTTGACTTCTCCAGCCTTACTCTCTCGGAACATCGCCTTGCACCGCAGTGGGAGGGATGGATTCATACATCCGCACTCCTGGACACGCTGACCCCCAGATTTCTACTCACCCCTAATATCCCTTTCCTTCTCCGAATTTCCTCTTCTTCCTTTCCCTAAAACGACCCTCCACACAGCATTCCCAAAGAAGAGATAAGCAGTGTGTCGAGCGAGTGTAAAAAAAACGGTCTCTCCCGATCCGGCCTTCCATGTAGTTGGTGGATGTACCTTCCAAATTACTGATACCACCTATTGACGGCCGGCGTGGTCAAGGGGTAAGGCTCTTGACTAGCAATCTGAAGGTCGTGGGATCGAATCCCGGCATAGGCAAATAAATTTTATTTGACTAATTTGGGTTATTTCACAATTATTTAATTTAAAAATAATATATTTGCGTCACGTTTTAGAGTAAAAGATACTTTCAGTATCGCCCTGGTGTAAGACCACCATTCAGAATTGAAACGTTGTTTATTGACCAGATCTGAATAGCCAGGTAATTCCTCGCCTTCCTCTTCCCCCACCACCTTCAGCCTCGCAATATACCCCATAGTCACGTCATAGTCTCACTGGCTCCAGTAGGAGCATTTGGGTCTCTTGTGCGGTATTCAGATAAATATAAAATAAAAAATTGTGCATACGAATAAATATTTCAAAATGAGACATTTTTTACAATCCAACTGAATATTACACTTTTTTCATAAATATACCGCACAAGAGTCCCAACTGCTCCTGTCTGGAGCCAGTGGGACTATGGCATCCCCAATTGGGGTATGTTGTAAGACTGAAGGTAGTGGGGAGGGTAAAAATATAGGGAAGAGGAAGGTGGGGAAGTACCTGGCTATTCAGATCTGGTCACCAAACACGGCTAAAGACATTTCAAGCAACGTTTCAAATCTTAATGGTGGTCTTACACCAGGGCGATACTGAGATATCTTTCGCTCTAATGGCCGTAAAATAAAATTAAAAAACAAAAAACCAAAATATTAAAAAGAATATAACAAATTGTTTATTCATGTAGGTATCTACTTAATACCTACTGTGTTTACGCATTTCACTTGTATCTATTTATGTTTATGCACTTCAATATACAAATTACAAATAACTACTACTAATTAAAATTCTGGAAGCGAGAATAGTAATATAAAGTAGTAATAGTAGCGGGTAGCCCTAGCTCGCGTGAACAAAACCCTCAAAACTCGGATTGCCGCGGAACGAAATTTAGTTCTGAAAACGCCCGCTCGCGAGCCCTGATGTGTTAGCGCTAGTGTCGGAATCGAAGTTGTCATGTGCTGGTTATTCACTCTTAAGTTAAACAACCAGCATCACAACATCCAGACCGGAAATCTTTGAAATATTTTTTTTTTACTTGCCATTTATAAATTTGCACCGTGAAGAAATTGAACCCACAATATCCCGGAAACCATTCTAAATATGTATGTCAGCAGAGTGATCCTTGTAAGGTGAAAATATCCATTTATTTTCTTGATGTACCTATTCTGAGTTTAATGCCATTAAACCATATATATTTTAATATGACTTCATCATATTCATCGGCTTACATCAATCAATAACTGAATATAATATGTAGTTCCCTTAGAACAGTGATTCCCAACGTTCCCTGGGGGCGTTAGTGAGATCCAGGGGGGTGGTGTAGCCTCGAGGGTGAATGGAAAGGCACTGAAAGGCTTTAAGGGGGGGCCGTGAAGGTCTGAAATAGTCATAGACATATGAATATTAATAGACCATAACAGAAAGGTGAGGGGTAGAAACCAACTACAGCGGGACGAAGGGCAGGAAGACGGCTTTGGTGATATGTGATTCGTCAAAACTTAATCTGACAGTATATAGGCATCTCGCATTATAATATCACACTTTCGTTCTTAAAAGCAAACTCTGCTTTTGAATGAATATACCTTTTTAGATGGGAGCGCGAATTGTTCGCCGCGTAATGAACACATTTGCGAAGTCCAAATATGCAAAGTAAGGTCGCCTATAAGGTCGAGTTCAATATTTTGTTGCTGTATTAAGTGAAGACACTTTTATAAATGTTTCATAATTTACTTACCCCAGTAAACAGGGACGGGCACACGTCATGTATCTCAAGTGACAGTGTATGTTACCAAAATGATCACATTATGTGATCTGAATTGGCTTAAAATAGTGTAAAATAATGCTTGCCTATGGAATGCAATACGACAATTTTGTTTATTCTCTTTTTCACTTATATTTTTACACGTTTTCAAAACAAAAGCCACTATGTTTACCGTTTTATTTCGTAAAATGCACCGATGAGTGCTCGACGCTGGCTTGCAGAAGAATGATGACGTCACATTTTTTAGATTAACGCGAAGCCATACACGATCCCAGCCGGTTCCAATGGAACGATTCCAATGGGAGGGGGAAATAATACGCTTTTATCGCTTAGGGCAGGTCTACTAATATTCATATGTCTATGGAAATAGTGGTCAGAGGAATAAAAAAATAAAAATCCTAACAATCCTTCCGTATTAATGTTTGGTGGTATGATATAATATGATAATTAAATGGAAAGCAAACACCCATCGCTCAAGTGGTTATAAAAGTTCATTACCTATGTGATAACCCTACAATTAAAAACCGAGCCTGTCCGGTTAACGAATTTTTGGATTCGGTTTTATATTAAAAAATAAATTAGTATAAAATAATTACAAAAACAAAACGTTATGGAATTTTTACTACATCAAGAAATTCAGGACAAATTCGCTTAAAAATTAAATCAGCTGCTTTGGTCAGTTTCTGTCAAAATAACTTTGGACGGGTTGCGTTAAGAAAAAAGTTGGATTTTCGGAACATTTGAGATTTTGATATTTTCTGGAACCCTTTAACGTAGATGCTCCAGAGTCGAAAATTTTCTCCTTTCTACCTTTCAAATCTGTTACTGTGTATTTATCAATTAATTCCCCCGCTAACTTCATAGAATTCTTTCCACTTTCAAATCTCTAATTATACTTAGTTGTGCAATGGTTAATGCCTTGTGTTTTCCACCAACCCACCTCGCCGCCGTCACCCGGTGGTTCGGATTGCTGGAAGTTTGATTTATAGTGGGTTCGGTTTATAGTAAGTCCAGTTTATAGTGGGTTCGGTTTATAGTGTTTTAAATTAGTTTTAAATTAAATGGGATTATAACAAGGTTTCAACACGGTTTCATGAAGAATAGATCAACTCTGACAAATCTACTGATATATGAAAACTTTATAGCGAATGCCTTTGCAGTTAAATGTCAAGTAGACTCAATATATACTGACTTCAGCAAGGCGTTCGATAAAATTTGTCATAAAATATTGATAAATAAATTAAGGAGTATGGGTATAACCGGGAACTTTCTTAAATGGGTAGAGAGTTATTTAACAAATAGGCAACTGTTTGTAAAGTTAAATGACGTAATATCGGATGCCTTTTCTGCCACTAGTGGTGTGTCACAGGGCTCTCATTTAGGACCAGTACTGTTTATTTTATTTATAAATGACATTGTAGACGTTTTTTCCGATGTTGAAATCCTGTTATTTGCTGATGATTTAAAATTATATAAAAAAATTAAAAATACTTCTGATTGCATAATTTTACAAAAAAATTTAAACAACTTGTTTAATTGGTGTGTAAGCAATAAACTGGCACTTAACATTAGTAAATGTCAAATAATAAGATTTTATAAAATAAAGAAACCGACCATTTATGAATACAATCTTGACAAAATTATATTAAACTCAGTAGAAACAATAAATGATCTAGGTATTATTTTTAACTCAAAACTTACATTTATTAGCCATATAACTAATATTATTAATAGAGCAATAAAGATTTTAGGATTTATTAGAATAACCAAACAATTTTGTAACATTGATACTATTCGCATTTTATACATAACGCTAGTGAGAAGCATTTTGGAATATAATTCTACGATTTGGGCTCCACATAACAATATCCATATTCAAGCGATTGAAAAAGTCCAGCATAGATTCCTTAGGTATATTAATTTTAAATTAGGTATTCCAAGAGAATCCGTGGTTTATAATTTGTTATTAATCATTTGAGTGCCGATTGTCATCCGGGTGACAATATTTCAAGCATATGCGGCCACATTCGGCACACAACAAGTTAAACTGGACTAATCTCGTAAATTTATCAGATCGCAGAAAAATCTGTGATCTATTAATATTATATAAAATAATTCACTCGGTCCTGGATACCCCTGATTTAATAGAACTAATACGATTTCATTGCCCTGGTCGCGTTAACAATAGACTCACTCTACCGTTCTACTACAATAACAAAAATACATTATCACATTATTACTCACCAATCAGTCGATTACACATTTTGGGAAATGAACATGCTAACATCGGCGACATTTATTTCTTAAAATTAGCGCAATATAAACATGCACTCAAAAATTGTTTTTCCAAAATGTAACTTTATATTCGCAATATGGACATGTTGAAATGAAATGATGATATTTCTCATTGTTCTTTTTTGTTGTGATACACAAAATGATTGTATGTTATTTTTAAGTTTAAAACTACTATTATGTAATGATATTATTTTTCTTACTTTTGTACTCTATTATATGTTTATTTATAAAAGGCAGTATAGCTGTTTATGTATTTAAAATAAAAAAAATTTAAAAAAATAGTGGGTTCAGATTACTGGAAATTTGGTTTATAGTGGGTTCGGGTTCTCTCTCTGGTGTCAATCCTGGGATTGGTTTGCAGCAATTTCCTCTAATCTTCTCTTCCATTCTTCCCTGTCTTGTGCGGCTCTTTTGAATTCTGCATATAATGAGCAGCACACGTCCACCAGCAGGTCCTCCAGGTACTCTCGGTGTGGGCGTCCCCTAGAGTTTGTCCCCTCGGTCATACCCTCCATTATGGCATGCAAGAGGCCTTCTTGTCGTATAACATGGCCGAACCATCTTTGCACGCCTTTCGGACAAGGTCCTGAGCAGATACCTTCCTCCTTCGATTATTTGGAGAACCTCCTCATTTGTAATGTGGTCTCTCCAGGAAATTCCTAATAGTCTTCTATAGGACCACATCTCAAAAGCCTCTAGTCTCCGTTTATCTCTTTCGGATAGGCACCATGTTTCGCAGCTGTACATCAAGATACTCCATACATAGGTCTTGATGAGAAGTATTCTCAGTTTTAGGTCAATATTATTTGATTCTATTATTTTCGACCTTTTATTGAATGCTAGCCTAGCCTGGTGTATACGGCTGTCGACCTTGCTCTTAGACCGACCGTCCCATGTTATTTTGCTCCCGAGGTAGACAAACTCTTTGGTGTTCTTTAGTGGAACTCCTGCCATCTCTACTCTCATCTGATGTTGCGTTCGGCCAACAGTCAGCAGCTTTGTTTTGTCTTTATTTATCTTCATGTTGTAGTTGTTATTGTTGTAGGGTTCGGGTTACAGAGACTATATTGTGCATACTAATATAATGTTATTTTGTTCCAGCAATCAAGAGCACGAAACACATTCATGCCAGTGCGTGAGACCCCATCGCAGCGCACCCCATTGGCGCGCCAACTGTTACAGACCCCCATGTCTGCCATGGCAGGGGTAAGAAACATACTAATTAATATGAAATGACAATAAAACTGCTGTCATAAGCAAAAAGGCAGCTGGATGTTTTCATTTGTCATATTCTGATATACGAGATCTTTCATGTTTCTCAACCTATTCTAATAAAAAGTTCATCAGAATGTGACCGTTGAAAATTTCCAGGTCCTTTTTGCTTGTGATGGCAGAATACATCTGAATCGTCACTTCATTTGGATAAGGTTCTAACTTCACTTCACCTTGTTCTGAGATATGAGGTGTCAAAGTTTGCAAAGACTTACACTCATTATCTATTTACCAATTTCTGATTTTGAGATTGAATCTTATGTAAAGTATTTTAATTGAACATATTTTAAAAAGGACGTCTACTTACCATTTTAGAATATACCTAAACATGCAAATAGAAGCATATAAAACCAGCTAGGGCATAATAATGTTCTAATAAGGTTCTGATTACATATCCCTAATGCAATTCCAAGCTGGGGCCACATCCTATTTAAATATTTTCCATTCGAATATGATAAACTAAAATACTTTACACAAGATTGAACCTCAAATCAAAAATTGTTAAATAGATTACGAAAATTCGTCCTTGCAAACATTGAAACCTCAGAACATGGTAAGGCAAAGTTAGAACCCTATCCAACCAAACTACTTCTCCATTCTAAATATAAATCAATCAAAATAGAGAGTGTAAGTGATGTTAGAACCCCGTGAAATCAATGGAGCTTGCTTTTAGAACTTCTTCATACAAGTATCTACTGAAATACAACACATGCTTCTAAAAATTATTTTGGTTGTAGAAATGAGTAAAAGAAATGGTTTTGCACTCTAAGGTAATTTTTGAAAAAAAATGTCAGTTAGAACGTGTTCCAACTTTTTTTTTTTTTTTACATTGGCTCCACAATGGAGGCCCTGAGGAAAATAATTTTAAAACAAGACTTGGATAAACCTCACCCCAAAAAACTCAGGCACCCCTGCTAAGTCACCAAACGTAGCAAACAACTTGGGGTGACCTACAGCAGAGGTGTTGGTTATCCGATAAATGGTTCCCGGGGCGGCAGCATTTCCAATGAAACAATGAATTTACGGATATCTATAAAATAACATAACAAGAATAGTCCCCTTTTTCTAATTGTGATTCTTTGTTTGGTTTTATAGTGTCAACCTCGCACTCCTTCCACTGAGAGACAAAGAGGAAGACTGTCTGCTTTGCAGATAGCAATTCTCTCTATGCCTGGGAAGGATAACAGGTAAGAGATAGACGTGGACATATACCGCCTTACTCATAATCGCAGAATAAGATAATACCCCGATAATATGAACGGATTACTTGTTTATTTGTTTATTTGCTTATTGGGACATACAGTACATAAGTTATAAGGAATATTAGATGAAGTTATTACATGATATAGTACCTATTACGTAAGTCCGTAGAATATCTGGGATAATTGCTTACTTTCTGTCAATCAATTATACAATATGGCATTATAGGATGGGGCGGTACATATACAAATCAAACACAAACAATTTACATATCACAAAAACTAATAATAAAAACAATTTAAAAAAAACCCTACTCATATTCGTCAGAACTTTTATTCCAACAAATTAAGTGCAATATATTTTTATCATGCAACATTACAAATTTATAAAGATAATATTCAAAATAAAGTTGCACCATTTAAAAACAACAGAAATCTTAGACAAACATCAATACTTCCTACTCCAAAATGTAAAAAAACACTAGGTCATTTAAGTCATAAATATCTCAGAGTAAAATTTTTTAATTAACTTCCTGAAAAAATCAGAAACATGAACAGTAATATCAAAAAATTTAAAACTCACCTTAAAAATTATACTGAAAATTTGAACTGAATATAAAAAATAAAACAATTAAACCAATATAATAACACCCCCATACACACAAGCCCTGCTTTTTTATGGGGATAAATCAAATATGTACACATATTATGTAATTAATTATTATATTGAATTTATTGTAATTTATGTATCTTTATCTGAATAAAAAAAAAAAAAAAAAAAAATTCGCCTGGGATTTGAACAGTTCTTAAAACTTAACTAATGAATGAATTACGTTAATAATAATAAGATAATACCCCGTAATATGTTCGTATTATCTTATTCTGTGATTATGAGTAAGCCGGATAGAATATTATGTACATGATATTAGATACTATTTGAAGCCGAAAATATTACATATATATTTTCTTAGGCCGCACATATTTTTTCAGAGGGTCAAAATTTTTCCACTTTACAATAAAATCTAAATAAATGGAATATATCTGAATGTATCGGAAAACTAAAAACTATTTTTGAAGGGTGATAAATTATGATTTTGTGCAAATGATAAAATTTTTTAATATATAAAAATTTTCTATAACATAAAGTTTTCAAAATGGCTCACCTTACGTTTTTTTCTAACTAAAATTACTGATCACGAAAAAAATAAATAAACACATACATATTTTATTAGACAAATATACTATAAACTTTATTGTCATCTAATTTTTTTTTCATTCCATGTCAAAATAATTCCGGGAACCAATATATTTTTCTGATTTTTCTGTCTTCAGATTTTGATTGAGTTTCGCTAATATTGTCTTCATTTAATTAAATATTATAATTTGAGTTTTTACCATAGACATATGAATATTAATAGACCAGAACAGACAGGAGAGGGGTAATAACCAACAATAGTGGGGTGCGGAGCGGCAGGATGATTGAAATGATATGTGATTCGTCCATTAATCAGTCCAACAGTATATAGGCATCTCGCATTATAATATGACCATTTCGTTCTTAAAAGTAATATCTGCTTTTGAATGAATAGACCTTTTTACATGGGAGCGCGAATTGCTAGCCACGTTATTAACAATTTTGCGAAGTCCAAATATGGCAAAGTAAAGTTGACCTATTTTCATAGGCGGATGTGTTGTTTCCGTATTTAGTTAAGACATTTTTACAAATGTTTCATAATTTACTTACCCCAGTAAATAGCGGCTTTGTGTTTCGCGTCGCCATGTATCGCGTTGCTACTATGCGTCGTATGTGTTATCATATTATATTCCTATTATCTGAATAAACTTAAAATAGAGTAAAATAATGCTTACCTATGGAATATAATACCACAATAGGGTTTATTCTCTTTTTCTCTTCTATTTTTACACGTTTTTATAGCACAAGCCACCATTTTTGCCGTGTTATTTCGTAAAACGTACTATGAGAGCTCGACACTGGTCCGGACAAGAATGATGACGTCACATCTTTTAGATTCACGCGAGGCTCTCGCAAGCCCAGCCGGTTACGATGGAATGGTTCCAATTGGAGGGGGAAATAATACGCCTTTTATCACTTAGGGCAGGTCCATCTATTTGTATGTCCATGGTTTTTACTCATAAAGTTAAAAATAAAAATATTTAATAAAAAAATCCCAAATTTTCATTAAATATTTTTCAAATTGTGATCCGAAAATTTCAAATTGTGATCCAAATATCTGTTGATGATTTTCCTACTAATATTATAAAGGCGAAAGTTTGTATGGATGTTTGTTACTCTTTCACGCAATAAATACTGAATGGAATTTAAAAATTCTTTCACTAATAGAAAGCTACATTATTTGCGAGTAATATAGGCTATATATATTACTAAGATCTGGTGTTATGAATAAGCTGGGGCGTTATGAAATTATTTATCATACTTTTTCTGTCCCTAACAAAATCGAGTTTTTGCAAACGTCAGATGAAAAGCAAAAAATTGTTGCCTGGGGTGGAGGGGAAGGAGGGTGGAGGGGAAGGAGGGTGGAGGGGAAGGAGGGTGGAGGGGTTTGGGGGAGGAAGAAAGGGCGGATGGTGGAGGAGGGTGGGGGGAGGGTGGAGGTAGAGGGGAGAGGGAAGAAAGGGCGGGGGTGGGGGAAGGGGTATGGGAAGGGGAGGGGGATGGGGGTAGGGGGGGGGGTATGGGGAGAGTGGAGTGACGAGAGAGAAGGCGGAGTGGCAATCCCCCTAATACCATGCGAGCGGAGCCGGGGGCAAAAGCTAGTAAATAATAATAAAACATCACAGATTTATTTTATTTATTTTTGCATATCTTTGTTTGTTCATGTGCTGTTTTCGTCTTTTAGAAAGATTAGCGATCCCATCTGGCAGAAGAAGACATCCGCCCAGTTGATAGCGTACCTCAAGGAGCACCCGCAGGCGTACTCCCTTTTGCCCAGCGTCAACAATCCCCTGCGCCCAATCACCATCAAACTGTTTGTGGATCTCGTCAACTGTCTGCTGGGTCTGCCCAACCATATCAACACTGGCAACTACACCCAGAAGGTCGGTTGATATTATTTTTGGCATATTACTGCATGTTGCATCCAAAACTGTTTACAAATTACAGCTTCAAATGCAACAGGAAAGTGGATTGTAAATTAGATGAAACGAAAACGGTGTTTGCTGGAATTGGATGATCAAATGTGTATCCACTGGAGCAATCATCCGAAATAAATAAATTTGCCTCGATTGCTTGAGATTTCCCAGAAGGTCATTTTTAAAATTTTTCGCCAACATTAAAAAAATCATATCTTCAAATTTTAACATGGAGACATAAAAACTTATTATAGTGCTATATAGCCAATAAATTAACCTGTATTTAACCGTTTATCTCATATTTGTAGGATTTATAAAAAAAATATAAAAAAGTAATTTTTTTTTTTTTTTAATAAAAGAAAGATAAACATTCCCGGGTTACGAATAACCCAACAATGTTTGAAAATCTCCTACTACCACCACAGAAAGCCGAAAATGTTGCTTGTGTTGTGATGGAGGACTTAGCCAGCCGAGGAATCGAACATGCGACGCCCGGGTGGGACCCAAGCGCTATGCCCACTCAACCACTGACTGGTCGAATGTTTATAATCCCGCGAAACCTGGGTATTTTTTACTTGAAACTGCCGTGAGGGATACTTATTCGGGTCAACATTGAATATTTTCGGTTTCTGTATGTTGTCTGTGGTGTACTTGATAATGAAAGGTGCATATCTACAGGAAAAGCACTTAATTTTATCCGTAAAAAGCTGTTCAAAAATTCAGCGGGAAAAAATATTTTTAACATTGTTCTACAATAGTCTACGAAGTTCGGATTTGCGACATCTATGGTCATAATAGATAAAGCATTTCAATAGCTTCGTGTTAAAATAAAAGGCTGGCCAAGGAAATGTTTTAAATAATTGCAATAAATGTTTTACAAATGGTTTGAAAATGTGGTCTATTTTTGGACCACCGAAATCAATCGCAGAAAAAAAAGTGGTCCGTTTTTCAACGATTTTTCGGCCGAAATCGTTCCAGTGGGTATGGCAAAATTACAAGGGTAGCAAGTAAGTAGGGATAACCACTTACCTCTGAGAAGCCGCACACAACACAATCACAAATGTATGTTATATTATTCCACCGCCTTATCTCTAGGTAATAAGGTCAAAAACCTATTTTTAGTTTACAAAACGAAAATATAACTTAAAACGAATAACACCAACCAGTTGCTTCCAATAACCCAAATCTTCTGTTTTTTCACAACCAAATGCACTTTGATTCAGTCTTGTAATGTTCTATTTCCAAATGCTTTCTTCAGCAAGATGATATTGTTAGGGGGGGTAGGTACTGGATAAATGACATCCCAGTAGGAACTACGCATTTATTATCATTTCAAAACCGAACACTGCACTTTTGCAAAACGTTTTGAGTGATTCGTTTCCATGTAATGCCAAATTTACCTACCTTTAGCGCCTGGAGCGCTCACGTGTAATAAATTTGCCTAGATTTCTTGAGGTTTTCCAGAAGGTCATTTTTAAAAATTTTTACGAACATTCAAAAAATCATACCTTCGAATTTTAATATGGAAACATAAAAACTTATCATAGTGCTTTAAAGCCAATGAATTAACCTGTAATTGTTTATCTTATATTTGTAGGATTTATAAAAAAAATCGTAAAGTTTATAAATGCGCCTTATATATCTTTATAATCCTGTGTGTTTTTTTATTTGAAACTGCTGTGAAGGAAACTTATTTGAGTCAACATAGAATATTTTCGATTTATTTGTGTTGTCTGTGGTATACTTGATAATGAAAGGTGCATATCTATAGAAAAGGGACTTAATTTTATCCTGATACAGCTAATCAAAAATTCGGAGGGAAAAAATATCTTAAAAATTCATTTTTAACATTGTTCTAAAATAGTCTACGAAGTTCGGATTTACGACGTCTATGGTCATAATAGATAAAGCATTTCAATAGCTTTGTTTTAAAATAAATGGCTGGCCAAGGAAATGTTTTAAATAATTACAATAAATGTTTTACGAATGGTAGTAAATGTGGTCCATTTTTGGACTGAAATCAATCGCAGAAAAATAAAAGTGGTCCATTTTTCGACCGAAATCGCTCCAGTGGTTAGTAAAACATTTTTTTAAAAAATTTAGGTACTTTTCCCGCGATCTGCAGCCTATGTTATTAGAAAGGTGATATAAAACTTTCCCTTTTTTTTTTTAATAGGTGTCTCAAATCAATTATTAGGTATGTACTTCTAAGTGTCTAAAATCCAATATTATTTTTTCTCAAGTTGTTCTCGGATACTTTCAGAAATATTCCGTTTATTTGGATTTTATTGCAAAGCGGGAATAATCTGACCATCTCATAAAATACTAATTATTTAATTAAATGAAGACAATATTAGCGAAACTCAATTGAAAATCTGGAGACAGAAAATCAGAAAACGATGTTGGCACCTCTGGACTCGAACCCAGGACCTTCAACTTTCCGGGCCACAGCTCTAACCACTGAACTAAGATGTCTATCCGATTCGGCTATTTTTAACTGTATACTCTGTATACAGTTAAAAATTATTATTATTTTTAACTGTAATACTTCGACTAAGAAATACCAACATTATCATAATTTTTTTATTTTATGCATATTCAATGTTATTTTATTGGCTGCTATCTTTATGTATGATTGCAATATTCAAAACCCGAACTAAATGCTATCTAGAAAAAATCCAGACACTATCTAGATAGCATTTAGTTTGCTAATATTGTCTTCATTTAACTAAATATGTATGTATTACAATTTGAGGTTTCACACATAAAGTTAAAAATAAAAATAAATAAAGGTTAATTGTTTGTTTGCTTGCAGCTGCCCATCACGGCCCGTAAGATCCTGTACCCCGGAGTGATGACCAAGTCCTGGCTGAAGGCTGTGAACACCATGCACAACTACCCCAACATGCTGGCCTTCCTCTCCTATCTCGTGGACTTCTCCAGAATCAGAGTGAGTCCCGCCACTCTCTTAGAATATGCGCCTTCTGCTGTCCTGCTTTGGACATGGGTCTCAAATTTTTACAGATTTGCTAATTGTTTATGGCTCACATTCATCATCATCTTCTTCCCCATTCGGATCGGGGACCCACTGCATCGACAAGGCTCCTCCGTACGCCCCTGTCTTGTGCTGATTGTTCGGCCTCCAGCCCTCTGGAAGTGTACTCAGTATTTTCCTAAGAATTTGGTCATCAGACATTCTTAGTACATGCCCAAGCCACCTCAGTTGCGAATTTTTCTATGAAGAGTAGCAGTGGTTCAATGTTTAGATCGTCTCGGATCGTCGAGTTTCTTATATGATCCCATTTCGTACTCCTCTCAATTACCTCATTTCGGAAGCTCGGACTCTAGAGCGTGTTCATTTAGCATCCATATCTGGTGGCCGTAAATGAGCATCGGGCGATATATCGTTTTGAACACTGCCATCTTTACCTTCTTTATCTTTGTATTGATACTACTAGGGTAGGCTGAAAAGTAATACACACATGCTTGTAAAACACAAACCAAAACAAATAGCAGGATCGGGCAAAAAGTACATTAAAGTACAATTCTTAAACTTCAAAATCATATATGTATTTTTTAACATAGTCACCGTTAAGGCTAACGCATTTCTCCCAACGTGTAACAAGTTTTTTCATTACGTAACTGAAAAATTCTTCCGACATTTCTCGAATCCAGGACTTGACAGCTGCCTCCACCTCATCGTCTGGGGTGTAATGATTACCCTTGAGGTGTCTCTTGAGTAGTGGAAAAAAATTAAATTGCAAGGCGAAAGATCGGGGGAGTGAGAAGGGTGGGGAATCGGTTCCAACTTCAGGCTTTGCAGAGGATCTAATCGACGCTGTTTGTTTTCGTCTGAAACGGCGTGATACCCATCGTCCACAGATTTTACGGTATCCTAATTGTTCAACAATGAAGCCGACACGTTCTTTGGATATACCAAAATGGTTTTTGCTGGTCATTTTGAATCAAATCGTGGACAAGTTTGGATTGTTTATCTTCTGTGTCAATGATCGGACGTCCGCTGTGGGTTTCATCAACAATTATTGCTTTTCCAGGCTCACAATCATGAAATTTTATTACCCGCCGATTTACAGTAGACCTATCAAAAGCATCGCCACCATAAACATCCTTTAAACGACGGTGAATCTCAGTAAGAGTCACTTTTTCAGCGGTTGAATATTCGATTTCAACATGCTGTTTACCTTGCGTTGACATAACACTAAAACACGTCTCCAAACTTCCGTTTCTCAAAATACACTGGGTGAATTTAGCGACGTCAAACTTGCGCGTACATATAGAGGAGGAATGTCACTACCATATTCCATCTGGCGCGCTTCTGAAGGTCATTTTTTTTACGCTCTACAAGCATGTGTGCATTACTTTTCAGCCTACCCACGTATATAAAATGTTATCACATAAAAGTCTTGTTGGTGGGAAGTGTATTGCCCCCTCTGGATGGGGATTGTTAATATAATATATGTAATGGTTTCCAGGATATAACGGCCTGCAACATGTCCCTGTCCAAAGTGAGTGGAGAGGAGAAAAAGGGCCCTATTGCCACCATGAAGCAACAATACTATTTGGATTGTTGGAAAGTGTAAGTATGCTTTAACCTTCGTAACGCCTAATATCTGAGTCCAGGGTAAAATCCCGCAGTTGTTTTCAGATTACTAGATGGATACGTCAAGCTCAAGAGATACTAATTTTTTTAATGTGATTTATTTTTATTTTTTACTAGCAGTACCCGCCATGCGTTGCACTGCCATTCAAAGAAATAAATTGTTTCTCCCTGTATGTCCTTTCCCATGCATCCCCGTTCCCCTACCGCCTCTCCTTCCTCTCCAGCATTCCCCTTCCACCTTCACACACATTTTCAAACCACTCGCGCAACACCTGTAGTAATTTTTTTATTCAATTTCATAATGCCAGAGCTTACCATTATATATATAGCCTATAACCATCGCGGGCGTGTGCACAAAAAATCATCAATGTTTCATCGCAATCTGATGAACAGTATGGCAGTGCATAAAATACAAACAAATATTGATTTTATATATGTTTAAGATATTAGCTCTACACAGGAGGTCCTGAGTAAAATAATTCCCCTCAAGGTCTATGTCATCTTTGGGGATGCCTTTTTAGGAAAAGAAAGGAGAGGAAGTTCTGGGAAGGAAAGGGGTATTGGGGGTGGGTAGGAATCTGGGGTCAGTGTGTCCACGAGTGACGGACGTATGATGCAAGGCGATGTTTTTTAAAAAAAAAATTTATTAATAATTTTTTTGGTACATACATTGGTATAATTTACAATACTTAAAGGTTTTTTATATATATATAAATATTTCAAAATTAAAGAATAAAACAATTAGCAATTAAAAATCCCACATAGGCATCGCCTGTTCGTGGGTATACTTGTGTGTTTTTAAAACGATTTAAATTTGACTCATATACATACATTATCTTTGTAGATAAGCATAAAATTAAATAAACAAAAAATAAAATAAAAGATATATCCGAGAGAGTACGGCTGGAGAAGTCAAGGGACTCTCTCAACCTTTCTCTCCCGATCCGGTCTGCCATGTAGCTGGTGCCCAGACGCCGCCAAGACCTGTACTTTTGGCACTTGCTATTCTTAAAGACAAAAAAAAACTTATTTACTAGACAATATCCAGATTGCATTTAGTTCAGGTAGAATTTTGCATTCATACATAAAGATAGCAGCCAATAAAAAAATGCAATAAAAAAAATGTTGGTAGTTCTTAGTTGAAGTATAATACAGTTAAATATGATGGAAGGGGATAGGGTTCCATTAGGGGCCATCCA
The DNA here is from genome assembly GCA_917563855.2 of Limnephilus lunatus. Lineage (NCBI taxonomy): Eukaryota > Metazoa > Arthropoda > Insecta > Trichoptera > Limnephilidae > Limnephilus > Limnephilus lunatus. The sequence continues at coordinate 19,423,506 of OU830596.1, read as the reverse complement.
TAAATTACGTCATACCTTAAGGGAAGGGGGGGGGGGAGTAGAGAAGTGTGACAAGGGGTATGGGGGGGTCATCAGCTCTGTGACGTCACATGCAAAAATCTAAATTATTAAAACGCAAAACTTTTTCAGATGTAAAATTGCAAAATATGTGACGTCACACTAGGGGGGAGGGGGTCTCACAAATGTGACGATGTGTGACAGGAACGGGGGTCAAAAAATCATGAAATTCGTGTGACGTAATTTATGGATGGCCCCTTAGCTCAGTGGTAGAACATTGGCAAGGCTTAGGTACTGGGTTAAATTTCTAGATATTACCGTATCTTTTTCTGTTTCAGATTTTTTATTGAGATTCGCTATTGTCTTCATTAATTACTTAATGTTAATTTTGTTCATAGCGTAAAGGGCTTTTCGGGCATCTGGGAGCGTCTGATGAGACATAATAATGTTTTGCCATTATTTCCAGATATCAGATTCCAGGCGAGACTTTTGAGCCGAACCTGAATGCCTACATAGACAGCCTCAAGGAAATCTACGGAGTTACCGATGAAGGCATCATGAAGGTTAATGAACAAATCACTGGTGAGTCTCCACCATTTCGCTACATCCCGTCTAGAGTTGTTTTTTTGCTCGAGTTTTTTTTGGTGATCATTTTGAATATTTTCCGCCCACCTTAAAAAAATCATACCTCCGAATTTTAATATGGAGA